>OW285242.1:97710511-97888011 GCA_935421215.2 Melolontha melolontha | reverse complement strand
ACTTTGCACTTTAGTATCTAAAAATTAAATTGAGGAAGAGTCCAAGTAAAAATTCATTTAACTTTGGTACTTATTCATTTAATTATTCGATACAAATCCTCGCCCATTATTAATGTTGTTGGAGATCCATTACGTTTTCATCGCTGTAGTATTGGTGTAGTTCGAAGAATTATTCAGTATTATAACGTTTATAATAAACCTGTATCTTTTCTTTATTGTGGAATGATTTCTTTTATTTGTTATTACCTCCTGTTTTTCTGAAATTCCTTCTGTGGTGGCTTATTAGCACGAATACGAACTCCGCGTGATATATAATCTATTCGAAAAGCAGTTCTTAAATCGCGGTGGCGCCATTTTTTAATTTTTGGTCAGTTCAGCATCGTTTCGTCCTGAATCGCACGACCATCTCACTGAGTTTTATGCCGTTGGCACTGGCTGGCTGTTTTGTCAACTCAAGATCATCCCACCCACGTAAAATATGACCGAGTAGGGTGTTTGCAGTAAGTAACAATTTAACAAGCCAGTTTTCATGGACATTTATTGTTTGCACCTTCTGTAGGTAACAATATGTAGTCACAATTATTAATTAAGAAGAATTAAATTGACGAGGAGGATCTAGTACTATATTGTCTATTTGTAGATAAGTCAATTGAAAAAACTCACTGAATTCACTGATTATAGATGTGGGGGCTGTAATCGCTTTGACAGTAACACTATTTGTGTCGTTTTACATATATTATCAAATACTAACCAGTAGCGTTTATGACAACACTTAGTAGTTTTGTGACTTTCTTTACATATACTATATAATATTTTAAAATCAAAAAGGAAACAGATGAACCTTCAAAGGTATCGTAAAATTTTATTTTTAGGTGTAAATTCTAAAATTGAAAATTTGAATATACCTCGTATATTTAGCTGACCTTTATTATTTAATATTTCGCATATAGAGGTTTATTTAATGGCAGTGAGCTATAGGGAATTTAATAAGAGAAAGAGATTACACGTTGGCGTAGTTGTTGAAGAGAAATACACTCACTCGTACCAATTATACGAGCCATTGTATAATGTTTCGAGTGTTGTTTACGCCACCGAAAATCGCTTGCTGGTAAAAAAAATATACTGAAGTGTTTGATAAATAAAAACATTTTGAATTTGTGCTTTTCATTAATAAAATGCTCGCATGTACATTTTGCTACTGACATCGTCATAATTTATATTTAGATAACAGATATTTTAATATGCAACGTTCGGGTTTGAATATTTATTTGTTAGCGCTATAAAATAATTACCATTGTATTTCATAATGAAGTATGCAAGCTTAATAAATTTATTAACTATATTATTTAATACAATATTTCTAACATTCTGAGAAATATTTACTTTTATATTCATAATAACGCCGTCAAGTTTATACGCAGTGTAAATCAAATACGCTGACGTACGCTAATATGTAATAGATGCGTAAGACAGTGATTCGACTCTACAAAAAATGTTATTCTATGGAAACTTTAATTTTTGCGGAAATTTATGAACACAAACTTTTCACATACGGTCTGTATTCAGACTGAATCTAAATAATTTACTTAAAACAGCCAAGATTTTTCATTTAGATGAATTAACGAAAAAAATATGTCCAATGCTATCGACCATGGAGATTCTGAAAATCATAAAGCCCTAAGGCAATATCCATTTTCCTGAAAAAAGTCGGAGGAGGAAGATTCATTTCTGCGCTATTTTAAAACATTTTTTCAACAGGTGTGTAATTATCCGTAGTCAAGACATACCTATGTGTATCTCGCTGAAAGTATTCGATTATTATTACGCGCGATGCTCTAGCTTAAAAACTGACTGACTTAGAAGGTTTCAAAGCTTAGGGCCTTATACTACTTATAGCATGGAAGGAGCGTCAGCCAAGCGTCAGTGCATTTTCGTGAAAAACGGTGACAGCCGTTAGTTATAATGTATATATGAGGATTATTTTAAAAAGCAGCGCATCCAAAAAGCATTTTTGGTTATGCCTAGTATATTAGGGTACACACTAACATGCTCACCCTGATCCATGACCTAGTTTTGGTTCGCTAACTCCCTAAGTAGCAGAAAGCCCTATTAAAAATAATAGTTATCAGCAGTGAAATAAGTTAACGTTTCAGTAATAGTGAATATTTCTGCTTCTACTAGAATGTCACGTTTAATCGGTTAACCAGAATATCTCTATTTCAAACAGATATTATTTGTACATGATGATCATTATCGCAATATTGATAGAACGTGCCGAAGCTTTCGTAAAAATTATCCGGACGCACTATACTATACAGAAACCTATTAATCGATTGCAGAAATTTCAGTTTGTTATTATATCTGCTGCTTTAAGGATAATTTTTGTATATGATGATGGTTAATTTTACTGTATTATAAGAAATTCTTCATCATCTAATATACGTATTTAACCATATATTTACACATATAGAAAATTATTTTAAATTAAATTAAATAAGAATAGACTGCTGTACGAGGTGGATTGGAATTTTCTCGTACTCTCACATAGATAGCGGTCAGGGTATAAAATATATTTTTTCTACAAACACCGTTAAAAGTTGACATTTTGACACGGCTAACTTCAATTAAAAATGCGATATTATTGCGTAGCGTGTTAAAAGTAGTACTTTTAACACTAGTGTTAAAAGTAAATTGACAAGACAGTTTGTCAAAAATGACAACATATATTAAAATGATTGAAAATTACATATTTCTTGGATAATTAATATTAAATGTACAGTTTGTGTAATTCGAGATATTTATTTCCTGTGTTGCAGTACTTTCAGAATTATTATTCTCGCTATTACTTCATTTTCTTTATTAAAATACGAACTCACCTTTTGTATGAATTGTGACTTAATTTGACGTAATTTAACGGCTGCGTCCAGTTGTGTCAAAACGTATTCATGAGCTGTCAAATTTGGTCAGTGGAGTTTCTTTATATTTTATAATAAAAAATGTGTTTGTAGAAAAAATATTGTACGATACACATGTTAAAAATGCTATTTTATTTCACTCGTAAATTGCGACACTCGCTAACGCTCGTGTCGCAAACTTTTACTCGTGAAATAAAATCGCACTTTTAACACTTGTATCGTAAATAACTATTTTGTGAAGGTAAAATCTGTTAGCATATGTACTTACTTTGAACAAAAAATTTTTTCGAGGTTTGAAGTAAACAGCCTTGTACGTTTGTTAAAATGGAAAGTTTGAGTGTTGGAGGAGTAATTAAATACTTCGTTTTGAAAACATAACACTAACTGAAATAAAAACTGGAAGCTGGCATCAACTTTGGAAATGCTTTTCCTTCATTCTCAACAATAAAGAAGTGATCAGCACAATTTAAAACTGATATATACCGTATATCGATTTAAGATTTTCAGCATCTTGGCAGGCCCAATTTGACCACAATCGATGATATCATTGAGAAAGTTCACAATGCAATGTTGAATGATCATTGTATCAAGGTATATATCGAATAAAAGGTGACTGTCATCACACATTGGGCTGTTGTGATATTCCATCTTTTCAGTTATGGCCAGATCTCCTATTTGACGAAATCTTTAGTGATCTTATATACAGGTTCTGTATCTATGAAGTTTCTGTTTGAGCCCTCCTTAGATAATTTATTGGCTATGACTAGAGCCCGGATTTATATGCATTTGCATATTTTTTTGCTAAACGGCTTCGGATTAATTTAAAGTTTTCTCAGATTCTTCTAAATAAAATAACATCATTATTATTGCACATATTATTGCATATTTACCAATAAATACATATAATTTGCATAATTGAGTACATTTCGTCATTTATTAAATATAAATTTTTTTACAGTTTCACGGCTGTTGGATTATTGGAAGCGCACATCTGGTTTGGCTGCTTCCAAGACATGCCGCCTTTGAAATTGGAACACGTGTCGACATGGTCTAAGTTGCCGATCAAACCAATAAAGCAATATGATTTATGCATTGGCATGCGACAACAATAACGACACTCTAAATATTATTGTTTTTCTCACAACGTCAGTGTCTTTCTAGGGTCAACAGCTACATTTCCACTTTCCAATGGTACAATTTTCTATTGTCAGTGCAGTGAAATCTGTTATTCCAAATATGCCTAAAGTAAAGATGTGCAAAAGTCAATAAATCCATGAATGGATATCAAAATCGGAACATCTCTATACTGACGGGAAAGCCATTTTTTGCCGAATCTGCTCCAAACACGTAAGTTAATTAAATAATTCAATATGTGTTGTAAGACTAGATTAGATATTAAATTATTATTTTGATGAATCTTTTTAAGGTATCAAGTGAAAAAAATATCTTGTCGACCAGCACCTAAACACAAATTTGCCTAAAGGAAATGCAAAAAAGCAGAAAATGCCTTTAAGACAATTATTTTTAGGTGAAAGTCAACAAGTGTAATATAAGTGAAATATATTGAATGGCTCTGCTTCGAATCACTGCACCATAGCAGTAGAAAAGTTACCACAGTACGAATACGCACCAGTAACAACTTGTGATGTCGAACGATCCTTTTCACATTACAAAAATATTCTGTCTGACAGAAAACTAAATTTTACACCAGAATATTTAGAAAAATAGCTTGTTTGCCATTTTAATAGTAATTAAATCAAAATTGTACTTACTTTATCGACATTAAAAACATGTTTAGAGCACATCTCCTGTATTAATTTTTTCTTGACATCAGTTGTAAATAAAAAAGAGAGTGTTTTTTTAATGCATATTTTCCATATTCAAATGCATATTTTGCCTATTTAAATGCATGATTTATATTCTTACAAGCACATCTTACATGCATATTTTGATATTTTTAGTGCATATAAATCCGGCCTTTAGTCATCATCCAAAGTTAACCACTTAGAGTCTACTGAAGGTAATGATAATCATATACAAAGAAGATAAAATGTTTAAATTAAATTGGTTCCGATAGTTTCGCGGTCGTAGAATGTGTTGATGAGTTGCACCAGCTTTTTAAAAAGGCCATCATTCTGACAATGATAATTACAGACCCATAAGCATTTTACGAAATTTTGCGAACCTTCTAGATAAATTAATATTTCAGCAAATTTAATTATCCGTCAAATCTTTATTTGATTGTAACCGTGTGGATTAGTAGCTGGTGGATCTACTATTACTAATTTGGCTGAGATTACACGATTTATTTCTGAAGCGTTAACCAACAAAATTGGATATTTTTGGCTTCTCTTCTAGCCTCTTTAAGCTAATATCATTTTATTTAAAATGATATTATTTTATTTAACTCAAGCGTACAGCTATGTATGTTAAAATGGCTATCATGTATTTAGAATGGTAGTCATTGTAACATACATAGTTGAATATGAAAGGAATAATTTAGGTTCCTTTCTTATTCCGAGATGCCGCAAGGAAGTTATTTGGGTCCTCTGTTCGATATATACGTTAATGACTAGCTCAATTTCTTAGGCTGCAGAGTTCTTGCTTATACCGATGATTTAAAAGTATTTTCTGAAATCAGCAATTTCAGTGATTGCGAAGCCTTTCAACGCAATGTGTGATCAATAACACAGGTCTACAAAATTAAACTTTTTGACAGATTTTTTTATTTTGAAAACTGATTTTATATAATTTTGGTAGGCTGATTTCAAAAATTCTATGCATTTATTTGTATCACGTAAGGTTTTTTTGCAAATATTAAATGAAAAAAAAACGATATTTCTAAAAAAAATTATTTGTTTATTGAGTAAAAAGGTAGAATACAAGTTAAAAAAGTGGAAAAAATACTTTACTCAGTCTTTTTAAGTGAAATCTTTGTCTTTTTGTCAGAAAGCTGCGTTGTCCGGACATTCGGTTGTATGTTATTAAGGGCATATCCCGTTTTAACATCCAGCAATAGTCCGCCATCATCGTTATGCTCCATCTGCCTTGGTATCGCCATTCCATTTCCTTAATGTCTTGGTGAAACCTCTCTCCCTGTTCTTCGCTAACTGCTCCAAGATTTTCAGGAAAATAGTTCAAGTGTGAAAATAGGAAATGCACTTTCAAAATCATATTACAACCTAGACGATGGAAGTGTTGTAACATATTTTGAACAATATTTTCGTTGTTTTCGTCCTTAGAGTTCCCAAGAAACTTATAAATTACTTCTTTAAATGAAACCCAGGCGTTTTTCTCGACATTGGTCATTGTGTTTTGAAAATCCTTGTCTTTGCATAATGTTCTTATCTGCGGCCCAACAAAAATACCTTCTTTTAACTTGGCATTGGACAAGGCTGGAAATGTCTAGTACAAATATTTAAAACACTGTCCATTTTTGTCAAGGGCTTTAACAAACTGCTTCATCAAGCCAAGTTTGATATGGACAGGAGACAGTAAAACTGTTTTGGGGTCAACCAAGCTATCTCTTAATACATTTTTGCTACCAGGTGCAAGGCTTGTTCTAGAGGGCCATTCTATTTGAGTCCAATGTCTATCCCTTGCTCCACTATCCCACTCACAAATAAAGCATGGAAATTTTGTATAACCTCCTTGTTGTCCTAGTAGCATGCACAGCACTTTAAGGTCACCACAAAGCATCCACTGATGTTCTTGGTAGTTTACTTTCTTTAAAAGAAGTTTAAAATTTTTATACGTTTCCATTAAATGTACCGAATGGGCAACGGGAACCGAGGCCAGCTCGATACCATTGTGCAATAAAACGCCTTTTAAACTACGCTTACTTGAGTCAATAAACAGGCGCCATTCTTCTTTTACATACGGCACATTTCCTAATTTTGAAATTAAGTCAGGAATATTGTTGCAATACACTCCGTCTCGAGTAAAATATTGACATACTCTTTTTCGCGATCCCGGTAAAAGCTGGATGTGACGCCAGGTGCCAGTAAATGTTTCTCACGAAGTCGGGAGGCTAACAATTCGGATGCATCCTTTGGAAGGTGCAAATCTCTAATTAAATCATTTAGTTCACTCTGGTTAAACACTTCGGGCTCTCTGAAATCTGGTGTGAAATCTGAGTCATCTGGGTCACAATTACATTACGCGAACAAAAATAACAATCATCACTGTGATTTCTAGGCTCTCGCCATACCATAGGGACACCAAAGCTTAAACATTTCTTCCTACCTTTTTGCCAGTTTCTTAATGCTTCAACGCAAACGGAACAAACATTATGAGGAGCCCAGGACTTGTCTTGGTCGCCAATTTTTACACCAAAATAAGCGTGGTATACATTTTTCACAAACGAAGTTATAGTTTGCCTCTGCTTTACTACGACATAACTACCACAGATATAACAAAAGTTATTCGGATTGTTCACACAATGTCTTCTTTCCATATTTATACGTTCTAGAACACTTAAAATACGCAACAACGAAGGCAACAAGCGCGCGGAGACAGTACCACGACGACTAACACAACCAAACTGCACATAAGCAGGTTTCAACGTTGTATTGACGCTTCTGCGCCGACTCTGTTGCTTTGCTGAGAAATCTAATATTAATCAGTGTTGCCAAATCACATTTAATTTCATAAAAATCATTTAAAAATCATGCCTAACATGGAACAAACATATTCTTGTCATAGGTATGTATATTAATAAATTAACATTTTTAAGATTTAGAGCGCTATAAAAAAAATTTACGTGATAGAGCAAAAATATGGCGTTTTTTGGAATAAGGGCCCCCAAACATATTCAAATTAGCAAACAGCTTTTAAACATCAAAATCACTGTAGACCTGTGTAATTGGTTTTCTACCAATAATATTAAATAAAGCATAAACAAATACTCTGTGATTACTTATAATAAATACTGAAGTCTTTGCTGTTGAAGGAGTGAGGTTAAGTACCTTGTTTTCTTTTACGAACAATTTATAATTATGAATATTTTTATCAATACACATACTTTTTGATCATTCTTAATTATTATTAATATTATTATTATTAGTGTAAGGTATAAAGCTATAAATCAATATATGAAGTTCGCAAAGATTTTATTATTTTTTGAGTTCATGGAAAAGCTATTATTGCTAGTTAGTTCTATTCTTCAATTGAAGCTAACTAAGTTCGATGTATAACGGTTTCTATAACTTTGGTCATTACAAATTCTCTCGTTATTTTCAACTACTCACTATTCCTGAAATTTCAACATTACCTATTACTACGCATCTGTAAATGTTAAAAAGATCTCCTCGACCAAAGACGGGAACCTATCACTCTGATTACTTTCGCAGAGAAAAAAGGAAAACTAAAAGGGAGAGCAGGTCTGTTGGCTCTTCTTTTATTCCGTTTTTCACTTTCCCATATTTTCTCAACATCGACAAGTGCGTTTCGCCTGCCCGTTTTCAAATATCCGGTTTCGATAACGAAGTGAGGAGGCGAGAGTCGAGATTCGTCTGCATTTTTTCCTACCCCCTTCACTCAGGGTCCGTTGCGATCAAATTCATGTCTGGATTGACGATCGGTGTTTTCCACTGCGGAAGCGGTCTGAGATATAAGTGGTAAAAACGCGCTCTGGATGATATATTTGAGGCCAAAGGCTAACGGAAAACTTTTGTGTTTTTATGGTGGATGCGTTGCGATGGTATAAAGCTCATGTATTTTTCATGAGCTTTTCGCGCTAGCCGAATCCGTGGTGGTAGTGGCTGCGATGGTTACGAGCGGCATTTCTTAGTTTCGCCAATTGGAAAGGAAGAACCATCCGGAAAGCACTGCGGGGTGATCGGGATATCAAAGCGATTGGAAAAATATATGAGCGTCCCGTGCCCTTAATATGTAATACCTATGTTATTTGCTAGGAATATAAACTACGTACTATAGCAGATGAAAAGAATATTATTACTATTTTTATATGACATAAAATCAAAGGAAATATCTAAATAATTTTGAAAATCTATTTAATTAGTTCTACATTAACAACGAGATAAAAAATAAAAACATTGGAAAAGCTACTTTAAGGGCAAATACAAGTAATAAAAATTTCTATAAAATAACAAAAAACGTAGTAATAAAGTCTCTTGCCGGTCAACCGTACGCCACTGTTCATGTCATCAGCCTTTACGTATATCCAAGTATTTTAAATTATTTTTTAAGCCGTTAGTTTATGAACCATAAAGGTATAATATTTTTTTCTTTTTAACAATCTTTTTACTGTCACATTTATTTTTAAACGAGTTATTTATGATATAACATTTGAATGCGATAGATCAAATTTTTTTTTGAGAGAACCGATATAAATGAAAAGTGCGTTCATCGTTTGGAAAGCAAGACGTATTATTACTTTAATTTATGAGATAAATGTTACTCTTGACCGACGTTTCGTTTACCGTTGCAGGGAATAACTTCAGGGTTACTATTACAGTTGTTGCATTGGAACTGAAAGTTTTTACGGGTAGGACAGAGTTATATGGGAACTGTTTCAGGTCAATGGTTACGGTTGAGTTTATGAGACAATAATGATAATAATAATAATATTTATTAAATTGTCCAATGGGTCACCCTAGTAAAGACAATATAAACAAATAATAAATATAACATATGTGAAAAACATTTTAAAATAAAGCACAATTCAATAAAATAATCAGACTACCGAAATACAAAAGAATATGGAAAGAAAAGAAAAGAACATTAAACGAAGAAACAAATTAACGAAAAATGTCTGCAGAAACATTATTTAAACTATTAAAATTCTTGGCAGAATGCACCATGGGAGCCTTCAGCAAAACATTTGTTCTAGCCGTTGAAAGGAGATACGGTTCATTCACTCTTGAGTTTAGACGAGGTACTCGAAAATTCACTTCTGTAAGTAAATCAGCGGAGTCGATCTTATAAAGAATTATATTTTTGATCAAGTTTGAACTAATTAGAGGTCGTCTTGCTTCCAGCGAATCAACTCCATGACGATCCAAGAGCAACTGTAGTCCAAACCCCGAGGAGGGTATGCTCCATCAACTTTATAACTTAAATACTTTAGAAACTTGCGCTGTATGGATTCAATTGCATTAATATAGCAATCATATATTGGATACCACACGACAACGGTATATTATATAACGTGCTAACAACTAGCGCATAAAAAAGTGACTTGAGTAAAGCTATGTTGTCGAAATCCTTACATGTACGGATAATGAAACCCAATAATCGATATGCTGACGTAGTGACACGGGAAACACGATCAACGAAGGTCAGCTTTTCATCAAAAGTAACTTCAAGATCATTAACACGTGTTTTTCGGTTGATTGCGATATTGTCAACAGAATAATTGGAAAGATGTCTACTGGGTTTTCTGCTGAAAGATATGAAACAGTATTTGTCGATGTTTAAATTTAATTTGTCTGAAGAACACCGAATTGTGACACGATCCTGGTTGTTTTGAAGAAGGGCAGCATGTTGAGCACCACGAATTCTATGACGAATTTTTAAATCGTCCGCATAAGCCAAAACATGACAATTAATATAGCTTATTAAATTATTAACGGAGATGTTACATAATAGGGATTCTATTGTAACTCTGGAGCACTCCGGAAGCCATTAGAATATACAAAACTCCTTCGATCAGTAAGGTAAGAAGTAAGGAGCATTATCAGTGAGTTGCTGAAACCAAATAAACTCATTTTATCCATGAAAGCAGCATGGTCATTGAAGGCACGAGAAAGGTCAGTATAAATAACATCCATCTGCTCTTCTCTGTCAAGTGTTTCACATACAGACTGAGATAAAATGGCGAGGTTTGAAGTGACTTTTTAGACAAAAAACTATGTTGATTTGGCGACAGTAATGTTATGATGTTAGAGTAAATATGTTCATATAGTATAGCCCCATTCACCTTTGCAAAGTTGAGTAGGATAATATCCTGTAATTATTAACATCAGAGTTATCTTCTTTTTTGTGTACAGGACATATACTGGCGACTTTCCAGGTAACAGGAAAACAGATGTTTGCTGCGATAAATTAATTATTTTGCAAAGAGGCCCAGCAAATATTGATGTACAATCACGAAGAAGGAAGCTGGAAGATAGAAGGGTTTGTCAGGTATTGTGTAGATGGTATCCGTCATCACGGTTGATACTACTGGGATGCTTTAGAGTTTCTATAGATTCACGTATTGTACGGTTAAAGTAATAAGGGTGGCGGGATAGAATCTGGCGAGATTGAAATTGAACTTGGTGTTCACGTTTCAAGCTATGTTCAGCTAATACAGACTCGATTGCGCGCAGCGTTTTAGACGACGCTCGTGTTCTGCACCAATGTATCCCTGTTACGTTTTGAAAAAAAAAGGTCTGTTTGCCTTTTCCGTACTCCCTTTAAATTAATTTTGTACCACTCTTTGACTAATGTCAACATCATGAACAAACCAATCAGCGCCATCCTCATGATAAGTGTAAGACTTAGCAAGTGGTTTCCATCAGACGATCACAGCCGTAACAGATGGAAATTGTATTAACACGTCTCTACTATAAGACGAACAGCTCTGACAGTGTACATAACAAAACAATTTTAAACATATTTAAGTTGGTAAAACCTCACCATTGTTCTACTTCAAATTCGACCGTCGTACAATTTAGTTCAGCTATATATTAATTACTAATTAGCTTACTACTTGAATGGCTTAAGAATTTAGATTACCTTATTCTGCATTTTGTTCGTTCGTTATTTTTGGATATCACTGTATATTATACTAGGTTTCTGCTATAATTAATTACTACTCTTCGACTGTACAATACTTAAAATTAATTATATTTATTGTACTGCTACGATTCATTACTATCTAATTTGTTTATATACGTACTACTGTCAGTTATTTGTTACCATTGTAACTTAGGTCTCTCTTTTAAATATCATAAGACAGTTGATTTAGTTTCCATTGCCGTTTGTTTTAATAGAACATCATTTAAATTGTTAATTTTCTAGTTAATTTATGCTCACATTGGAGCGCTAATATTATATCATTCTATATATACCTTTGATTTTATTTAAATTTATTTTCCGATGTTTGTTTATACACGTGCAGGTTAAGTATAATAATGACTGTCGAGATTTTACACATGCGCTTTTGGATTGACATGGACATAGTACTTATGTTAGTTATCGTTCGGCATTATATATTTTAATTAAACACTGTTGTTTAATGTAAAATATTTTGATAATAGGAAATTAGTATTTTATCGGAATTTTTGAAGACATATTTCATTGTAATATTAGGGCAACTCCTTTTTGTTTTCGAGTTAATAAACTACTTGATGTAGGGCTACAGTGACATCTAGACGTAGTCATTGGTGATAGAGTCCGTTTTGTTAATGAGTCGAATTTTGCTATAATTGGTTGAAATGTATAAGGTAAGAGGTTGCAAATTAGTAGTATATTTTCTTTGTGATGAATTTCTTTCCTGAAGCTAATTAAATGTGTGATAATTGGAATACTCTTTCGAATATGTTTTTTCTCTATAATGACGTAGATCCAGCTTCATATAAAACTGGACATGGAGTGAGCTTCGCTCTCATTTATTGTGCTCTTCTTATAAAGGCCAAGTGGTTGTTACATGGTTAGCGCGTTTGCAATCCCAATCAGTTATAGAAAGTAACGTGGTATTGTAATACAGTTATTTCCTCGTGTAAGTACACGGATCAATGTAGATGAAAATCTTTTCATGCGGACGTCGGCCATGTTTGTGACTACAAACACGTTTTGAAGAAGGTGAGTGTTTTCGAGAATATCTTGTAAAATTTATTATTATTTCGATGAGAATTGGTTCCATTTATTAGTTCAAGTATTTCATTATTCTTATATTTTTTTTCTCTTCCTATACAATAGACCAAGCAAGTTGGTGCGGGTATTTTAACCCCCAAAAATAAAGTCAATCACCGTTTTCTGGACATGAGGTAGCCTTCCGTTTTCTTCCTACTTCCTGCAGACGCAATAGGAAAGGTAGTCCTTAACGCTATAATTAATTGTAAGGATCATACGGAATAATAAAAATCGGTATCAATTAATTAGTTTTTCTGTTATATATTAAAATATTTAGTGTCACTCAATTTAGCTAGTATAAATTTGCCATTATATTTTTTTTCTCGTAGTGGAAAAATTGAAACCGATTTAATAGTCAATTGTATTGAAACCTTTGTGTAAGATTTATTTCTGCATGTACTGTGCGGAAACATAAAATTTATTTAGAATTAATTTTGATAATATAATTTCTGTAATTATCATCAGTAAAGTTTCTGAACAATTTTTTTCTATAAGTAAAATATTTCTGCATGTACAGTGTGGACAAATCTTAATAAATAAATTTTTGTATAAATTTTTATCCAGTTAAATTTTCGTTATTCGTTAAGTGATTTAAGTTCGTTAAGTGTATTATTGCATATACAAGGTGTGTAAATATCGATCTAAAGTTTATGAAAGATCTTTGATAAATTATTGATGCAATTCTTAGAACTAAGATTTTTAATTAATTTAATTGTTTTCCATATTGGTCAAATCAGTTCAAACGTTAACCTTCAATTTTTGTATATATGCCATCTGGTGATCTAATTATTTGTTAATTTATCTAAACCACATGCCTTTATGTGCATATAATTTAATTTCACTTTTATTTCAATTTCATTGTCTGCATTTTCAACTATTTCATTAATATATTATACTGGGTGAATCTTTTATTCATAACCAGAATTTATTTTGTTACTTAGATATCTATCACTATTGTATTGTCAGGATCGCTTTGATAATATTTACGAGTAATTATAGTTTTTTTTTATTCGTTCAACTTTCACTCTTTAACTTGTTTTTGAATCATTCAAATATATTTGATTGTGACATTCTGAATACGTTATCCTTTTGTTTGTTTATGTTGTTCTGGATTACAATAAATCCTTATTGTTATTGTTTTGATTTGGTTGTTTTATTTGGTTTAACAACGATACACGTAATTACCTGGATTTATTCAATTTACTACGGTAGAGTCTGTGCTTTCCGTTGCGGCTAGAGGGATAACATGGTGTCGCCCTTTTAGATATAAGAACCCCCCTCCACTCGCTTCTAAACTGAGCTGGTCTTTAGCCAAAGAATCTCTGGGGTAATCATATATTGAGGTAAATTGGGTAAGTTCATAAGCAAAGGTATTACGTAAGTAGTCGCAAGACTGGTACCTGTAGGGGTATATAGCACCATTTGTATGATTTTACCCACTAAAATATGTTTCAAATTATCCTTGGTTACAGCTCGCGAGTGTTTTTACTTAGAATTTTTGAGCTTGATTACATATTTATTTTGCTTTCATTATTTTTTCCTAATTCGCTTTAAAACCGAAATAAAGAATTACAAGTTTCTGGGATATCCCAAAAACAATATAAAAAATTATTAAAAAAATGGAAAAGTTCAATTTTCGTTAATTTGCATTTATCGTGTCATATTGCACACAAAAGAGGCATGCTCCAAAGCGAATTTTACAGAAATGCAATTATACAATATTCATCATTTCTGTCACTATATGAACTATGCCTGCAATAGCGAAAGGTAAAATTGAAACAACGACTAAACGATTTTACTTTATTTTCAAGCGAAAAACGCGAACATGAAATATACCCTTCCCTTCGATCGTTAATCCTGTTTAATTTCCTCATTCGCCAGACCAATTTTGGTTCGATTTTCCAGTACGTATGTGCAGATAAACGATCGTAAATATTTAATAAACATAATTATCGCCAGAACGATAACCGGGTATTATTGGTTGGCCGGATAGCGTGAGCGTTCAATATTGCATTAGAAGTAATTTTCTGTATATTTGGGACTGTTGTCGATCGTATTGCGCCAATAAAACAGCAATGGTACTGTATAAATGGCAGTAGTAGCAGCCGTGAAGTCGTACCGATAATGTAATTGACAGGGCGTGAGATTATATCGCCATATCGTAGGTCGGCATTTCGGGAAACGTCTATTGTTATTGTAGAATTTATACCTACAGGGTGATTGTATCGGAGATGGAGAAAAGTTTTGTATGCGTGGATAGTTATTACTAAAAATTACTATCACGTAATCATCGGCATGTTATGTGAATTCACATATGTATATACATTCTACTTGTAGTACTTCCATAATGTATTTATTCATACTGATTGTAAATATGAAAGTAGAATAACTTATTTTTCTACATATTTGCAATTAACCCATTCCACGGCTGCGATTTCGCATTATATTACTTTAATTTTTTTTTTAGTATGGGTAAACTCGGTATTTTTAATTTCTAAAATACACATTAGTCTCTAAATACATATATTTAATAAATGTGTTCTTCTTGCCTTTGGAAGTATTTTGAATGTCATTGCATTTAAAACTTTGGTGAAATATTGATCATTTAATAAAAACAAACGTTTAAAAATAAAAAACAAGATTCTACTTTTGCGAATCACCTATTAGAAGAAAACCACACTTTCGATAAAAATTTTCAAATTCTGCATTTAGAAGATAAAGGCAAAAAATTAGATTTACTGGAAAGTTTAGAAATCAATAAATTAAAACAGTCACAAATTTTATTAAATGATAAATTAGATTTAAATAACTCGCCTTTATTAAATTTATTTACTTAAAATCTGTTTAGACGATAATACAAATGTATATGTAGGTTATTAAACAAATTTATGCGTAAACATGTTTAGTACCCTATAATATACAGTTAGGGCCGACCAGATGGGCCACATTCTTTCACTACCGACAATACTTGTAATTCAGAGATTTCTTTAAAATATTTTGAATACCATCCTCCTTGATTTTATAGATATATTATTTATTTTTTATTTAGTTTGTAACGTACTGTTTAGAGGTAAACACCTGAGGAAGACACTGTGTTGGCGAAACAATTGTCGTTTTACGAGTAATGATTAAAAGTGAAGATTAAAACTGTAGTTTTATTTCTATTCTCATTTAATAATTCCTTTTAATTCTTTTAACGCAAGCATACTCATTAAATATACAGTCATTGTTTACATGTCGCATTGCTTATCATAAGCTTTAGAGCATATAACTTGTATGATTACCACACAGCGCGTTTCACACAGCGCGTTTTCGTACCACCGGGAATGTAAATGAATCAATAGAACTTTCTTTTTTGTTTTATGCAAGTTGAAACATGTTTGGCTATTCGTCTATATAAGCGTTTAAACAAAAGACTGTCATGTTACTATATATCGCCGAACGTTAGGTGGTGGTGCAAAATGTATTGCAATAATTTTTTAAAGGAACTACAAGAGGCTTTAGAATGTGTGATAGTTTGTTATGCTCTGAATTTGACTACTGTATTTTTTGCGTATAATTATATTACCTTTTAATATTGCTGTTTGTCATTTATTTTTGAAAGTCTAGGTATATACGTAAGAATGTCCGATATTATATAATTTTTTTCCTACATCTAGGGTCGTTTCTGCTTCTATTTATTTTCTAAACATTTATTAGGGATCTCTATCCTATATAGTACTTCGATTTTTGCTACCTGTAACGTATATATTTCATTAAACAGTGGTTTGTTTCTCCTTTACGTAATTAATTTTAATACATACTAGTTCTAGTTAGTTATTTACATTGTACCTCGAGAATATTATTTAAACGTCTTAGTTTTCCTTTTGTTTCTTCCAATTACGTATTCTTTTCCACAGCATAAATCTTGAGTTTTTTTGTCATTGTGTTCTCTGACCTCTATGTTAATTAAAGGGTTGGTTAGACATTATGTAAAATATACCTTGAATATTTAATCTGTCTAGGTACGGTTTTTATAGTTTATTTAAATCTTTTCTCAGTTTGTTTGTTTTGATTGTTAACGACTCAGGTTAAGATACATGATTCTGAAGCTGAGTGACGCATGATCCATAAGATTTCGGTCAGCGGTGTCTATACGTACATGTGTGTAACTGTGTGTGTATTTGATATAAAATGACGGACTAGACATGCATTCTAGTTAGATATTTATTTAAATTAAAATATTATATATTGAACCATTTTCGTAATTAAATCGTGTCTTTTTTGTTTAAAATTTTCAGGTAGTAATTTCTTTTGTTCCTTTTGAAATTTTTCCTTAATTGTATTCGAATAATAAAAACATCATTGAATAGTTGTCTTTGATTGATTGATTGAATACAAAATATTTTGTATTCCCTTGACAAAGGCATCATTGCCGAAACATGTAGGGTTGTTTAAAATATATATACTTTGAAGTAATGAACCAGACCTTTAATCGCCGACTTATTAAGTTTACCTTATATACATATACATATATATATATATATATATATATATATATATATATATATATATATATACAGTGTGTTTAAAAAAGATGCGGCAATATTAAAGGGGGTGATTGCCCAGGTCATTCTATACAAGAAGTTCCTATAAACATAGGTCCGCATACGCTTCCTTACCGATCTACAGCGTGTTGAAGTTTAATTTTAAGAAACAGTAAAAACTTGATTTTTCCAAAGCGGCTTGAGGTATCATAATGAAATTTTAGGCGCGTTAATAGCTGTTGGAGACACATATTTTGTAATACAACACAATGTTTCAGTCGTACCTGTGGCGCGCGTATTGGCACGTCACAGGCTCTTTTTCAAGAAAAAATAGGACGCCTCTGATTTCTCTAAAAATACAAACATGCTTTTATTTATTGTTCAATTATGAAGAAAAAAGCTCTCTTAACTTTTTATCGTACGACTTACCGTTTTTTAGTAAAAAAAAAAACATTTTAGTGCATGTCCATTTATTACAGAAAAAAATATTAAAGAACAAGGTTTTATTCAAGGGCAAAAACAAATATTTTACCAAACCAACAATTTTATCAACCAAAAATTACAAAAACTGTGTAAAGTGACCACCTCTAGCTCGGATGCAAGAATCCAATCTTCTCCTCATTGACTGGCGAACTCTCTGAAAAACACCAGGATCGGTTTTAATTGAGTTGCACCCAGCAATGATTCGGTTTCTTAAGTCTTCTACGTTTTCCAATGGAGTAGCGTACACCAAGGACTTCAAATGGCCCCACATTAAAAAATCCAGGGGATTTAAGTCCGGGGATCGTGCAGGCCATGAGTGAGGTCCACCTCGGCCTAACCAGCGATTTCTGTATGCTTGTGTTAAGAAATCACGAGCTACTTGACTAAAGTGGGCTGGTGCGCCATCGTGCATATACCACATTGCATCTCTAATTGCTAATGGTACGTCCTCCAGAAATCCAGGGAGCGTGTTTTCCAAAAAGTTGCGATACACCTCTCCGGTAAGTCTCCTTGGTAAAAATACCGGTAAAATTATGCAGTCACCCATAATCCCAAGCCAAACGTTCAAAGAAAACTGATGTTGAAAACGATCTTCAACAATTTCATGTGAATTTTCGTCACACCATACATGGTTATTATGGAAATTCCGTATTGCATTTCTTGAAAAATTCGCTTCATCGGTGAACAGAATCAACATCAGGAGTTGAGGGATTTGAACCATTTTGTGCAAAAAGCCATTGACAGAATGCAATGCGAGGAGGAAAATCAGCAGGAAGAAGTGCTTGAACGCGTTGTATATGGAATGGATACAACAAATTTTCCTTCAGAATGTGCCAAATAGTCCCATTACTTACATCCAAAGCGTCAGCAATTTTTCGAGTAGAAGTACCTCGATGTTCTTCAATCATGTCTAGCACATCCTCTTCCAGCTCTACCGTTCTTGCAGTCCTTGGCCTTCCTGCTCCTCCATTTCGTCTTAATGTGCCTGTTTCATAAAGACGCCGATAATCCCAAGCCAAACGTTCAAAGAAAACTGATGTTGAAAACGATCTTCAACAATTTCATGTGAATTTTCGTCACACCATACATGGTTATTATGGAAATTCCGTATTGCATTTCTTGAAAAATTCGCTTCATCGGTGAACAGAATCAACATCAGGAGTTGAGGGATTTGAACCATTTTGTGCAAAAGCCATTGACAGAATGCAATGCGAGGAGGAAAATCAGCAGGAAGAAGTGCTTGAACGCGTTGTATATGGAATGGATACAACAAATTTTCCTTCAGAATGTGCCAAATAGTCCCATTACTTACATCCAAAGCGTCAGCAATTTTTCGAGTAGAAGACCTCGATCTTCTTCAATCATGTCTAGCACATCCTCTTCCAGCTCTACCGTTCTTGCTGTCCTTGGCCTTCCTGCTCCTCCATTTCGTCTTAATGTGCCTGTTTCATAAAGACGCCGATAATCCCAAGCCAAACGTTCAAAGAAAACTGATGTTGAAAACGATCTTCAACAATTTCATGTGAATTTTCGTCACACCATACATGGTTATTATGGAAATTCCGTATTGCATTTCTTGAAAAATTCGCTTCATCGGTGAACAGAATCAACATCAGGAGTTGAGGGATTTGAACCATTTTGTGCAAAAGCCATTGACAGAATGCAATGCGAGGAGGAAAATCAGCAGGAAGAAGTGCTTGAACGCGTTGTATATGGAATGGATACAACAAATTTTCCTTCAGAATGTGCCAAATAGTCCCATTACTTACATCCAAAGCGTCAGCAATTTTTCGAGTAGAAGTACCTCGATCTTCTTCAATCATGTCTAGCACATCCTCTTCCAGCTCTACCGTTCTTGCTGTCCTTGGCCTTCCTGCTCCTCCATTTCGTCTTAATGTGCCTGTTTCATAAAGACGCCGATGAATACTTTCGAAAGTTTTTCTATCAGAAACAATACGGTCAGGAAATCTTTCAGTATACAACCGCCTAGCTTCTAATGCATTGCCATTAGCACGCCCATAAATGTAGTGCATGTCGGTCATCTCGGCATTCGTATAGCGATTCATACAAAATTATTAATCACGAGACTCATTCAATATGTCATTCAATATGTCAGTGAATAAAACAGGACTGTGGTTTGGTAAAATATTTGTTTTTGCCCTTGAATAAAACCTTGTTTTTTTATTTTTTTTTCTGTAATAAATGGACATGCACTAAAATGTTTTTTTTTTACTAAAAAACGGTAAGTCGTACGATAAAAAGTTAAGAGAGCTTTTTTCTTCATAATTGAACAATAAATAAAAGCATATTTGTATTTTTAGAGAAATCAGAGGCGTCCTATTTTTTCTTGAAAAATAGCCTGTGACGTGCCAATACGCGCGCCACAGGTACGACTGAAGCATCGTGTTGTATTGCAAAGTATGTGTCTCCCACAGCTATTAACACGCCTAAAATTTCATTATGATATCTCAAGCCGCTTTGGAAAAATCAAGTTTTTACTGTTTTTTAAAATTAAACTTCAACACGCTGCAGATCGGTAACGAAGCGTATGCGGACCTATGTTTATAGGAACTTTTTGTATAAAATAACCTGGGCAATCACTCCCTTTAATATTGCCGCATATTTTTTAAACACACTATATACAGGATACCTTTAAAATAAAAACACAACGTATGAAAAATGGAAAGATGTAATTATATAGAATATGAATTCAAAATATTCAGAATGTAAATATATCGAAGTTACAGACACACTGTATGTTTACATACGTAACAGCTATCTATGTTATAAAAGCTATAACATCCTGTATATTAAGGTCAATACTTCGTACAAAATCACAACTATTTTATATGTGTGCTTTACAGGCATTTAACGTCATATTTGGTTACAATATATTATCTTTAATCGAAAAATTCTAGCGAACGTACATAACAGTCGATTGTTATGTACGTTCGACATAATTTTAACAGAACGATACCTAAAGCGAAGTGGACAATAACAAAATTTTATTGTGGCTCAGTTTTAAGATATCATATTCGATATTATTTATGATATATTCCGTCGCACAGTGGCGTTACAAAATTTCTATAAGTATCTTTGCCATTCTTTTTCTGGCTTATGAGAGGGAATTTTGAGATTTTGGATTTGTATTCTATATGATTTAATCTTTACATTTTCCATACGATGCCTTTTTATTTCAAGGGCACTCGGTCAACCATCAAACAAGGTTTCATTATGATAATACTGTCTATCATCGCAGGAGTCAATAACTTGATCAGAATAACTATTCAAATGGCTTAAGGTTTTTTAAATTTGTATCCTCTATGACTATTGTATTTATATTATTTAGTCAGACGTTCAACAGATTGATAGTTTATACTTGTCATTATATATTGCTTCCGCGAAGTATATGCGAATCCATGGTGACATAATAATTTCCCATATATAAATGGTAATAACAGCAATATTACAGTAATTAATAATTGGTAAAATAATATCTAGTTTTTAGACGATCAAGGTTTACTTCTTCCTCAGAATTTAGGATAGCAAAGCTATTGCCTCTGCGGGAAAATATGGAGAAAACGACATTGTACTCGCTATTTTTGATACATATATAGCATAAGTAAGTATTGACATTAATTTAAAAAAATAAAGGCAATTTAAAATTTTGTCTCGTTTAAACAGTCTCTACCAAAAATAATAGCGCTCCAGCTAAATATGACGCTAAAGTCGATAGAAATGGGGATCGATGTTTCTCTCTTTTCACGAAAAAATTGCACGTTACTCAGGACTGCTTCGTTCTACCATTCGCAACTCGGCTCTCTGGGGAAATCGTCCGGGAGTGGAGAGTTTTTGCCAAGAGTTTGAATTTATCCATTTCGCCTCCGCCCTCTCTAATAATTAGAGTCCGTTCTGACTTTTAATCTCTCTTAATTACCCGAAACATAGACGAGTGGGGAGCGTAATTTTGCGTCCATCACTTTAATCAAATTTAGTGGACGGTGCTGTTTGCCCGTTGGCTCTGTTGCCGCCGTCACCACTGCTGTTTCTGCTGCTTTAACATTGAAAATCTGGAATTTGGAGCAGAATACGGTGTATATACATCAACCGCTGTCGATTTGCGTGATGTTATATGTGATGTTAATTATCTACATGACAGTTCGGGAGAAAGATTTATGATTGCAAATATAGAGCATGACGATGAATAATATTAGGAAACTTGCCGAACTTGTAAAATTTGGTAGCTATAGAATATGTATTAGTCGAAGGTTCATAAAATTAATACATTAAAAATGGTAAACTAGCTTTGTTTCTCTAATACATTAACATTATTGAAATAGAATTATATTTTTCTAAAATTATATAATAAAAACATAAAATACCCTCGAAACGCAACATTCATGATGATAAGGGATTTTTCGATATTAGGTTTACAAAATCAATTGCGGTATTGAATAAATGGCGCACACTGTTAAAAGAGAATCTATTCAATATAGAAACTATAAAATCAGGTTATAGAACTACTACAGATTACTGTATAGCTTTAATATAATATATAGGGGAATGTAAATGTATATAAATATATATATATATATATATATATATATATATATATATGAAAAATTTTGTGAAAAACTTATCTGCGCGGAATGTGCATATATCGATATTTCACTGTTTTTTACAGATCATCAGTGCACCTTACCGAAGACAGACATGATATTCACTTCTATACTATACTGTCTATATACTATATTCTATACTATACTTCTATACTGTCGCGGCTTGTTGCGTCTACAATCTAGGGCAAAAGTGATTTGCCGAATTGTAGAATTAAATGCAACAAATTATAGCGACAATCGCATGTAAAATGAGATTTAATAATTATTAATTCTCATACACATGAAGTTCATTACAGTTCGTATATATACACGTAGTATAGAAGTGAATATCATGTCTGTCTTCGGTAAGGTGCACCGATGATCTGTAAAAAAACAGTGAAATATCGATATATGCACATTCCGCGCAGATAAGTTTTTCACAAAATTTTTCATTTGTACTGACAACTTGTACAGTTGATGTCGCGGCTTGTTGCGTCTACAATCTAGGGCAAAAGTGATTTGCCGAATTGTAGAATTAAATGCAACAAATTATAGCGACAATCGCATGTAAAATGAGATTTAATAATTATTAATTCTCATACACATGAAGTTCATTACAGTTCGTATATATGCACGTAGTATAGAAGTGAATATCATGTCTGTCTTCGGTAAGGTGCACTGATGATCTGTAAAAAACAGTGAAATATCGATATATGCACATTCCGCGCAGATAAGTTTTTCACAAAATTTTTCATTTGTACTGACAACTTGTACAGTTGATGTCGCGGCTTGTTGCGTCTACAATCTAGGGCAAAAGTGATTTGCCGAATTGTAGAATTAAATGCAACAAATTATAGCGACAATCGCATGTAAAATGAGATTTAGAGAAAATTTAGAGAAAATTAATTCTCATACACATGAAGTTCATATATATATATATATATATATATATATATATATATATATATATATATGTCCATGTGAAGGAGTGCTTAAAACCATAAACATTCTCAGGAAATATTGTACCAGATTTTAATTCTATTAATATTTCTATTTTTATACTTTCACTTCATAATCAATTTGGCGTCCGTTATATATATATATATATATATATATATATATATATATATATATATATATATATATATATATATATCCCATATATATCCATACTGCGTGTATATATACTTATGATGATAAACGTAATGCTAATGAGAACTCATAATTATTGAATTCTCACATACATGCCATTGCCGCTTTAATTAATAAAGCATCCCGGATGGATACGACTTTCACACATTTTTTCATTTTCCCGGACAACCACACGGACGGTTGACGCCGTTACACGATGCAGCTACATTCTTAGACAAAGGTGATTATGTCATGTGTAGAAATTGATGCAACGAATTAAAGCGTCAATGGCATGTATGTGAGAATTCAATAATTATGAGTTCTCATTAGTATTACGTTTATCATATATATATATATATATATATATATATATATATATATATATATATATATTAAAAATAATAGATATATATATATATATAATTATTTCGTGACGTTTGTATGTTATGGTAAATTCAATTTGTTGGCGATTTAAGGTCTGGCTTTACTTTAAAATATATATATTTAAAACAACCCTACATGTTTCGGCAAATGATGCCTTTTTCATGGAATATACTCGTTACTTTCTAGTATTTCCTCGTATATTTCGCCATTGTTGCAAACACATGCATATATAAAATGTCAAACTTTGTAATGTATACTATATACTGTCAGTTATATTTTATATTCCTTGAAAAAGGCATCATTTGCCGAAACATGTAGGGTTGTTTTAAATATATATATATTTTGATGTAAGACTCAAATCGACAACAAATTGAATTTACTATATATATATATATATATATATATATATTTACATAAGTGTTTAGATAATTTCTTGGCCGTTTATTAAATATATCAATTGATAAATTATTGGAGTTTTTCGGCTTTTATATGAAATATTTACAAATATCAAATTTGTATGTAATTGCAAAGTAAGTGGGGATGTAAACATTGCTGTCTACAAATTACAAAACAAATCATACGAAATTTTTAATTGAAAAATATTGTCTACGTTAGGACTTGAACCCAAGTTTACAGTTTGCCGGACTGTCGCTTTTAGTAGTAAAAGCGACAGTCCGGCATTTTTTGTACTACAGCACCAGTCTCGTTACTTTTTAGTATTTCCTCGTATATTTCGCCATTGTTGCAAACAAATGCATATATAAAATGTCAAGCTTTGTAATGTTTCGTCATAAATATGTTTTCAAATGCTGCATCAGATTTCTATCAGCGGGTGACAATAATGCCAAACACACATATTGCGAATCTTGATTTTTTACCCCAAATTATCCGAAGAATCTACCTACTACCCAACTGGTATAACCAAGATACAGCTCAATCTTGTCATGATCTTCCATTTCGCCACTCTCCAATTCTAATAACATTAAATAGTATCCTTAGGCAATAAATATTTCTATTGAAATAAATTTAGAATAATTCTTCAAAACAAATTGGCCTTACAAATTCCATTAATATCGAATATCAATATCAATGCTGTAGAATATCTTAATCAGTCCATACAAATAGCAGCTGGGAAAGCCACACTTATTTGGAAAAAAAGTACAACACAAGAATTACCTACTGGGATCAATAAAACATAATAGAAAAACAAGGATTGAGAATGATATCGCATAGAACTCGAATACTTGAAAGTAAAGCAAGACTCGAACAATTAAAAGTCCTGTTTAACAACTACACAAATACTGATATTAAAAACTAACTCAAAAATTATCTGCAACAGAGTACTCGCTCTGGAAAGTCATTCGCAGTGTTAACCATATCTCCCAAATCTCCCATTTGTACTGAACTTAGCGATTGGATAAAAAAGCAACAAAGTCAAGGCTAATACCTTTACTACCTACCTTCCAACAATTCTTCAAACTAATCCAGCCACAAATGATTATAACATGGAGATTGAAATACAATCTTACTTATATTTTCCCTCTCAACTCGAACTAAAGGGAAAAGATTAAGATTCCTCGTGTTCATATTAATGTACAATGAATCTTAGGTGCGCCATTTTATTTCCATTTATTTTCAACGGGCGTAGAAGCTACTATATATGTTGATTTTGTTACACGTCAAATACCATCTACGCTTTCTATTATTTCTCACTTTTGAAGAAAAAATGAAACATGAGGATCAAACTAAGCGGCGGTCTCTATCATTAAGAACTGTTAGACTGGGACCGGATAATATTAATTCCGGTCAAATTCAACTAAAACCCCCTTACCAAATTAAACTAAGAAATAATTCCAGAATAATTGAAACATACATGAGTAGGTAAACCCCACCAGTTTTGTATAATACAAAGGTATTTTTAATAATATAAAATATTATTCAAAATCTGGTGTGAAGAACACAAATGCAGGTTCACGTTCACAGAAAATATTAATAGTGAACCTGCATTTGTGTTCTTCACACCAGATTTTTAATAATATTTTATATTATTAAAAATAATTCCACTTCACAGTGTTATTTATTTGCGATTACTATCACTTGTGTGGTTAAAATAGGCACGGCGGGGAAGAAACTTGAAGACAATGATTATGTGAAGGATTTTGTGTAAAACTAAATAAATTAGTGAAAAGCCTATTTTAGGGCTACTACAGTTATCAGAAATATAATGCTAATTTAGTGAATTTATTCATCTAACAGATCAATAAAATCTAATTACTGGTGAATTGAGAACGGAAAATTAACAATTAATGCAATACAGCTTCCAAAAAAAGCAAATAAAAGAAAACTTAGGTTATTTATACAAACTGAACAGACTATGTGCAACAAAATTAATTAAATAAAAACAAAATGGAATAGATACTATTTTCTCCAGAATTGATCAGGATACAAGTACTGCCGATTGGAATTATTGCACATATGCAACAATGGTGCTTTGTGGAGGACAGTCGTACACGATTTAGGTGCATATAGAGCGTTTTTGATGGTCTAATGTTATATTTCGGCACCAGAAAATGAATTTGTCGGAGCAGAGAAGGGTAATCAACATCATAGTTGACGAGTTTCAATCGTTCATCGCTTCTTTGGATTATGGAAATGAAATTATGCCTTTCAACAAATTCTCCTAATCAGTGCCACGATGTGGGAATACGCCATCCTGTTTATAGGATAGAAACGCTTTTGGACATGTTCGAGTTACAGTGTATGATCAGTATAACGAGGACACCAGATCCCAGACGCATAATATAATTTAATCCGAACAAAATAATAAAACAAAACAGCCAATGTGTGTAAATTGCTATGTGTACGATAAGATCATATGAGAAAACCTAAAGACCTGGACGTGGATGAACAAACGCTAGTAATATGTAGACTAAAGAACAATTGAAAATCTAAGATCCCGAAACTACGCCTTAGAAATCCAGTCATGACAAATTTCATAATGAAACGAAATAATATTTGAACATTTAGAGAATGAACAAGAATAGTATATTTACCAACATTCAAGTACACTCGATTATCGCCTCACCATACATGAATCAGTGTAAGATATTTGGGCAGAATTAGACAGTCTCATTGAGAGAAAATGCTTTGAAATATCTTTAAATAATATGCGTATGCTAGAACTCTACAATCCGGAAGCATCAAGATGACTTTAATAGATATACACACTGAAAAGTAGCAGGCCACGATTAGATCCTTGCAGAACGTCAGTCGCTGTAAGTGAAATAGTTGGAAATATATCCATTACAGTGTACATAGTATTGATTTAGTAAATAGGATTTGAAAAAGGATACAGTCCTTAGTGAAACGCCTATGTATTGTAACTTTGACAATAGTAGAGAGTGGTAGATTGTATCGAAGGCTCTACTAAAATCAGTATAGATAACATTTTCTTGTTGAGCATCCGAAGCATCACGTATGTATTGGGTAAGGTCAACTAAATTAGTAAAAGTATATTAGTTTCTAGCAAATCTGTACTCATACAGTTTGTGATACAGAACATATTCAAATACTTTAGCACAGTTTGAAAGAATATAAATTGTCCTGTAGTGAGCTACGTATTGCAGTGAACTTTTCCCCGAAGAACATTTTTAGAAAATGATTATTTATTATGTTAAACTTATTTACAGATTTATATTTATTGATATTTTGAATTTTGTTTAAATATTTATTAAGGCTTGTTTTGTTAACCGCGCTTGTATACTTTTTATATTTATGCAGTTTATCGCAGTTGTTTTGAACAGGAAGCGGATCGATTGGAGTGATTATTTTGATTTATTCGTACTCCATGTCCGATCTATTTTTCCGGTCAGAGATATTTTGTATTGCAAGTGGAACAGTCGAAGAAATAAAAAACTTCCTTTTTTATTTCTATATTTTTATAATTTCGGTTTATTTTGGTTTTGTGCTTTGATGTGAATTAAAATTCATTATCGTTTTATTACGAGTGTTGTTTTATCTCGTATTTTTATGAATATTTGAAATCCACTTGATATCTCTCGCATTAAGTTTTTGTGTGTGAAAAATTTTACGTTAACGTAAGTAATTTTCATATTAGTTTTATATTAATTCTTTTCTTTGTAATTTAATTATAATTGTGTCGATTTGTATTATTGATTTATCGTTATATTAGCTTAAAATATAGATGGTATAGAAAACTATCATATTTTTTTATGAGGGAGTTTTTGCTTGTCACGTTATTCTAGAACATTTGGAAATTCAGGTTTTGGAGGGAGATTTTATGCTTGTGTTAGTGCGAATGAGTGACAGTTATTTGCGTGTTTTGACAATTGGTCAATTTTCGTTTTTGAATTTGGGGTTAATTATTTAAATTTTGAATTTGAAAGTGTTCTAAACAATCTATTAGAGTTTCATTTTTGCTCGCGTTTCATGAGAGATTTTTCATTGTGTGCGTGTCTTGTATCACACAATTTTTTTACTCTATGCTTTTGTATAATGATGTATTAGCCCTCTTTATACTTAATAAAGAGTTTTTTTAAATTTTTTTTAAAATAAATATTATATTGCAAATTGTGACTTTTTATTGACTATTTTGAATTTTCCACATTCTTGTACGAGAAAGCCCCAGGATCAAGAAGTCTCAATTAAGAAGAAAACCAGACTGAGTTTAGTTCGGACATATTGTGGTGAATAGTGGATAATGCTTCAATCAAACCCACTATTCATAGCAGTATGTTATGCCGATCACTCTTCCTAAATACTGGAGTAATCTTCCATTAGTCTGGGAAAGTCGAGATACATAATATTGAATTAAATAATGCAGCATCTGGATAATAATGTACATATGCACAGTTTTGTAGTAAAAATACTGGTAAATCATATTTGGTTTTAGCTAGTTATACTCACGAGTTGGAGACATAATTATGACAACAAAATATGACTAACAACGTTCCCCTAATATTGTAAGTAAATAACTAATTGCATGTAACTTAGTAATTAGTACATCTTGTGACAATGTTAATACCATTCCAATAACGTAATTACAAGGTTTCGAAAATCTTCATTTGGTAATATATGATTGCTTATAAGAGTTTTCTGAATTGAAAATATTCTTTTGTTTTGACCGGCATATTCAAACTACAATCACAAATTTAATGAAATGCAGTCGAATCTTGCTTTTTGCTAGTTAAGTTCAAACAGCGAAAAGCGATGTGTAAAATCAAATTACTTTGTTATCTTGATGCAATGTCGATGTCAGGGGTTGTGCGCGATAAATGCGAATCGTTTCGTATTTAAAATTGAAAAGTAACTAATGTGAAGTCAGTATTCAACACATATACATACGCGCGCGACTAATCCTTATCGTGACATGTCACCCCAACATAATATTTAATGCAAACTGACAAGAACACAATACCGCACCGTGTTGGTAACATCTTTCTGAGCGCTATCGCTACCGGGACCGTTCGAAATCTCCCTCTCTGACGCTGCCATTGTAATAGCGAGGCCACCGTTTTTCCTGAGATCCATGCGGGCTGTAATCAATGTCGTGTAGTATACAGCACCGGATCAAGTTTCAAGAGAAACGTGAAAACTTTTGTATATCATTTATTTTTCATATTAAAAAGAAATAATTAGAAAAATCACGATATTATAATAATAATAAGTAGAAGAATTCATAAAAAACACATTCCACATACTTTCATCTACTTTTCTACATAATTTTCATTTTCGTTCAAACATTTGTCGTACCATATAAGTTTTATATTCCCTTTCAAAAAAATTTGCTGCCTGTGAAGAAGCTCAATCGATGACTGCAATTTTCACTTCTATGTTGTCGTCGAACTGTGGACCACCAAGGAACTCCTTTCAGTAACAAAAGAAGTAAAAATCAGTGGATGCAAGATCTGGACTGTAAGGTGGATGTTGCAGTTGTTCCCATTCAAAAGATCTGATTAGACTTTGTGTTTGTGCAGAAACCTATTGCCTTGCATTCTCATGAGCAAGATCACACTGGAAGAAGGCTTCTTATTTTGTACGCAAGGTAGGGGTTTTCTCAACGTCTCACAATACACATTAGAATCTATTGTTGTGGCTCTCGGCATAAAATCCCGAACAAAATCCTTTTCCTCTGCCAAAATACATTTGCCATAATATTTCATGCTAAAAGTATCTATTTGGCTTTAATTCTGGTTGGCGACGAAGTCTAAAGTTATTCCATTGACTGTTGCTTGGATTGGTGTCATGTGAGACTCCAAAGTCTCATCTTCTGTAACGATGTTTCGTCCTTCCTTCACAGTGTTATTTATTTGCGATTACTATCACTTGTGTGGTTAAAATAGGCACGGCGGGGAAGAAACTTGAAGACAATGATTATGTGAAGGATTTTGTGTAAAACTAAATAAATTAGTGAAAAGCCTATTTTAGGGCTACTACAGTTACCAGAAATATAATGCTAATTTAGTGAATTTATTCATCTAACAGATCAATAAAATCTAATTACTGGTGAATTGAGAACGGAAAATTAACAATTAATGCAATACAGCTTCCAAAAAAAGCAAATAAAAGAAAACTTAGGTTATTTATACAAACTGAACAGACTATGTGCAACAAAATTAATTAAATAAAAACAAAATGGAATAGATACTATTTTCTCCAGAATTGATCAGGATACAAGTACTGCCGATTGGAATTATTGCACATATGCAACAATGGTGCTTTGTGGAGGACAGTCGTACACGATTTAGGTGCATATAGAGCGTTTTTGATGGTCTAATGTTATATTTCGGCACCAGAAAATGAATTTGTCGGAGCAGAGAAGGGTAATCAACATCATAGTTGACGAGTTTCAATCGTTCATCGCTTCTTTGGATTATGGAAATGAAATTATGCCTTTCAACAAATTCTCCTAATCAGTGCCACGATGTGGGAATACGCCATCCTGTTTATAGGATAGAAACGCTTTTGGACATGTTCGAGTTACAGTGTATGATCAGTATAACGAGGACACCAGATCCCAGACGCATAATATAATTTAATCCGAACAAAATAATAAAACAAAACAGCCAATGTGTGTAAATTGCTATGTGTACGATAAGATCATATGAGAAAACCTAAAGACCTGGACGTGGATGAACAAACGCTAGTAATATGTAGACTAAAGAACAATTGAAAATCTAAGATCCCGAAACTACGCCTTAGAAATCCAGTCATGACAAATTTCATAATGAAACGAAATAATATTTGAACATTTAGAGAATGAACAAGAATAGTATATTTACCAACATTCAAGTACACTCGATTATCGCCTCACCATACATGAATCAGTGTAAGATATTTGGGCAGAATTAGACAGTCTCATTGAGAGAAAATGCTTTGAAATATCTTTAAATAATATGCGTATGCTAGAACTCTACAATCCGGAAGCATCAAGATGACTTTAATAGATATACACACTGAAAAGTAGCAGGCCACGATTAGATCCTTGCAGAACGTCAGTCGCTGTAAGTGAAATAGTTGGAAATATATCCATTACAGTGTACATAGTATTGATTTAGTAAATAGGATTTGAAAAAGGATACAGTCCTTAGTGAAACGCCTATGTATTGTAACTTTGACAATAGTAGAGAGTGGTAGATTGTATCGAAGGCTCTACTAAAATCAGTATAGATAACATTTTCTTGTTGAGCATCCGAAGCATCACGTATGTATTGGGTAAGGTCAACTAAATTAGTAAAAGTATATTAGTTTCTAGCAAATCTGTACTCATACAGTTTGTGATACAGAACATATTCAAATACTTTAGCACAGTTTGAAAGAATATAAATTGTCCTGTAGTGAGCTACGTATTGCAGTGAACTTTTCCCCGAAGAACATTTTTAGAAAATGATTATTTATTATGTTAAACTTATTTACAGATTTATATTTATTGATATTTTGAATTTTGTTTAAATATTTATTAAGGCTTGTTTTGTTAACCGCGCTTGTATACTTTTTATATTTATGCAGTTTATCGCAGTTGTTTTGAACAGGAAGCGGATCGATTGGAGTGATTATTTTGATTTATTCGTACTCCATGTCCGATCTATTTTTCCGGTCAGAGATATTTTGTATTGCAAGTGGAACAGTCGAAGAAATAAAAAACTTCCTTTTTTATTTCTATATTTTTATAATTTCGGTTTATTTTGGTTTTGTGCTTTGATGTGAATTAAAATTCATTATCGTTTTATTACGAGTGTTGTTTTATCTCGTATTTTTATGAATATTTGAAATCCACTTGATATCTCTCGCATTAAGTTTTTGTGTGTGAAAAATTTTACGTTAACGTAAGTAATTTTCATATTAGTTTTATATTAATTCTTTTCTTTGTAATTCAATTATAATTGTGTCGATTTGTATTATTGATTTATCGTTATATTAGCTTAAAATATAGATGGTATAGAAAACTATCATATTTTTTTATGAGGGAGTTTTTGCTTGTCACGTTATTCTAGAACATTTGGAAATTCAGGTTTTGGAGGGAGATTTTATGCTTGTGTTAGTGCGAATGAGTGACAGTTATTTGCGTGTTTTGACAATTGGTCAATTTTCGTTTTTGAATTTGGGGTTAATTATTTAAATTTTGAATTTGAAAGTGTTCTAAACAATCTATTAGAGTTTCATTTTTGCTCGCGTTTCATGAGAGATTTTTCATTGTGTGCGTGTCTTGTATCACACAATTTTTTTACTCTATGCTTTTGTATAATGATGCATTAGCCCTCTTTATACTTAATAAAGAGTTTTTTTAAATTTTTTTTAAAATAAATATTATATTGCAAATTGTGACTTTTTATTGACTATTTTGAATTTTCCACATTCTTGTACGAGAAAGCCCCAGGATCAAGAAGTCTCAATTAAGAAGAAAACCAGACTGAGTTTAGTTCGGACATATTGTGGTGAATAGTGGATAATGCTTCAATCAAACCCACTATTCATAGCAGTATGTTATGCCGATCACTCTTCCTAAATACTGGAGTAATCTTCCATTAGTCTGGGAAAGTCGAGATACATAATATTGAATTAAATAATGCAGCATCTGGATAATAATGTACATATGCACAGTTTTGTAGTAAAAATACTGGTAAATCATATTTGGTTTTAGCTAGTTATACTCACGAGTTGGAGACATAATTATGACAACAAAATATGACTAACAACGTTCCCCTAATATTGTAAGTAAATAACTAATTGCATGTAACTTAGTAATTAGTACATCTTGTGACAATGTTAATACCATTCCAATAACGTAATTACAAGGTTTCGAAAATCTTCATTTGGTAATATATGATTGCTTATAAGAGTTTTCTGAATTGAAAATATTCTTTTGTTTTGACCGGCATATTCAAACTACAATCACAAATTTAATGAAATGCAGTCGAATCTTGCTTTTTGCTAGTTAAGTTCAAACAGCGAAAAGCGATGTGTAAAATCAAATTACTTTGTTATCTTGATGCAATGTCGATGTCAGGGGTTGTGCGCGATAAATGCGAATCGTTTCGTATTTAAAATTGAAAAGTAACTAATGTGAAGTCAGTATTCAACACATATACATACGCGCGCGACTAATCCTTATCGTGACATGTCACCCCAACATAATATTTAATGCAAACTGACAAGAACACAATACCGCACCGTGTTGGTAACATCTTTCTGAGCGCTATCGCTACCGGGACCGTTCGAAATCTCCCTCTCTGACGCTGCCATTGTAATAGCGAGGCCACCGTTTTTCCTGAGATCCATGCGGGCTGTAATCAATGTCGTGTAGTATACAGCACCGGATCAAGTTTCAAGAGAAACGTGAAAACTTTTGTATATCATTTATTTTTCATATTAAAAAGAAATAATTAGAAAAATCACGATATTATAATAATAATAAGTAGAAGAATTCATAAAAAACACATTCCACATACTTTCATCTACTTTTCTACATAATTTTCATTTTCGTTCAAACATTTGTCGTACCATATAAGTTTTATGTTCCCTTTCAAAAAAATTTGCTGCCTGTGAAGAAGCTCAATCGATGACTGCAATTTTCACTTCTATGTTGTCGTCGAACTGTGGACCACCAAGGAACTCCTTTCAGTAACAAAAGAAGTAAAAATCAGTGGATGCAAGATCTGGACTGTAAGGTGGATGTTGCAGTTGTTCCCATTCAAAAGATCTGATTAGACTTTGTGTTTGTGCAGAAACCTATTGCCTTGCATTCTCATGAGCAAGATCACACTGGAAGAAGGCTTCTTATTTTGTACGCAAGGTAGGGGTTTTCTCAACGTCTCACAATACACATTAGAATCTATTGTTGTGGCTCTCGGCATAAAATCCCGAACAAAATCCTTTTCCTCTGCCAAAATACATTTGCCATAATATTTCATGCTAAAAGTATCTATTTGGCTTTAATTCTGGTTGGCGACGAAGTCTAAAGTTATTCCATTGACTGTTGCTTGGATTGGTGTCATGTGAGACTCCAAAGTCTCATCTTCTGTAACGATGTTTCGTCCTTCCTGATGGTATCGAGTCAAAAACGATAAAGCGCAGCCCAATCTTTTCGTTTTGTGATCGTCAGAAAGTAGTCTTGGAACTCACAGACAACACAATTTTCGAGATTTAACTTTTTCCGAAACAATGGTGTATGAAACGTGGAAAATCAAATTGATAACTTTGAAATTGTGAATCGTCAGTCCTCTCAAAGTTTGTTGTCCACTTCGTGAACTAAATCATCAGAAATGAGAGAATTCGTTCGTCGTTGAACATTCTCACCAACTTTCGAACTTTACTGGCACTGATAGCATTATTACGGTAAACTTCACAAATCTGACGGAGCATTTTCGCTGCACTCAAAATCGAATTACAGATCCTATATCACCGTCAACGGCGACTCAATTTTCTTAACATTATAAATTTCAGCAGTTCAGCACAGAGATCGCTGCGAATAGTGTCTAAACACGTGCAAGCATGTTGGGAGTAAATGCCCATGCGCACTGTGGCGATCACGCGTTATTCTCATTCACAAGCGGACCTTATTTAAAAAATATAAATTATCGCAAAATTAAAATTTATCTAACTTTGACGCAATCAAAGTAATTGAAGGCAGAAGTAAATAAAGGTGTCGCGTAACAAAATGTTTATTTGAAATGAAAATGACTTGAACAGTTTTGTATAATTTGTTTACGCATTTTATTTTTGCAATTAATTATTCATACATTTTTTGCTTTATAAGTACATTTTTCGTGACCATTTTAACATTCTGAAGAATTACTACGTTCTATAGAAAAGAAAAATGTAAATTTTCCAGAACAAACAATCGATAAATATGTTGTGTACCAAAATATATCTTTTATTTAGAAAAAAGTTAGCAATACTTATGTTATGCTTGAGTCTAATTACCTTAAAACAAAAATATTGTTAATGTCAAAAATATTATTAAAAATTGGGTATGGAGAAGATAATACATGTTAAAGTTGTTATCTAAATATGCAGAGATATGTTTCGTCTTGCTACATACTCATCACTGCATGATTCCGGATTAGATAACTTTCGTAATAACAACTCTTTTACTGCTCACAATCAAGGTAGAAACTCTATGCTTTATCTGAATTCCAATTCTTGCCTGCTTCCCTTAACATTTTGTCTACTGAATCAATCCATTTTTGCTTCGGTCTTCCGTAATGGTTTTGCTTCCCATATCGTTTTAATCTGCCCATTTCTCTCCGATTCTTTTCAAATGTCCAAACCACATTAAATTTCTATCCTCTTGGGTTTTCTTTGACTGATTTTATTTCCAATTGCTTTTCTATATCTTAGTTCCTATTCTTATGTGTGGTTTTTAACCCTAATATCGTTCTGTGAAATGTTAACCGCCTGCAACCTCATTTCCTGTCTCTCATTGAGCACCTAATTTTATCCCTCGTGTATAATCGGTGGTAAATAAACGGTTGTAGTGATATTTTGTTTTTCTTAAAGTTTCTTTGTGTTTGAGAAACTGTTTCTGTAACGCATAATATATTTTACTCGCTGCTTTAATTCTTTTGTTTAGTTCTTCGTCTATGGTTTATGACATTTCCAAAATGTTCTTAGATATTTACTTGTTTAATTTCTCTCTATAATATATTTTCTTTTATTTCCTAAACATAAGTTCTACACAGTCATAAAAAAGTTCTTCACACTAACATGAATGCAGCTTTTTGTTGACAGACTTTATGTTTTCATCCATATTCCTCTCGTTTCTTTAAAAATTACTCTCCGAATCTAAATAACTATAGCCAACTTCAATAATTTGTAATCAATGACTTTTAATGTTTCATTGAAATTCTTGTTCTGATCTATGCATGAATTAGACAAAATAATTAGATGATTAATACCTTTCCATTACCAATATCAGCAATTGGGTATTTCGACAATATCTCTGTTTTTCACATTTGCCCAATTAGAAACGAAAGATTTTAATACGGTGAAAGTACATCTGTTGTAAATAGAAAGCTTTATCGGCTTAATGAAAGGAGATCCATTTCCTCGTCTTTGTGTTTCAAATGTTGTTTTAATATTTTATGTATGCTCCTCAGCGCTTTGTCCTCAATAACGAATATTGAAGACGTCACTTTTTTTTATTGCTAAAAGACAAACTAACCAATTAATTGTAAACTTCGTCTTAATGTACATTTTACTCATTCGTGAAATATCAAAAAGAATTGTCAAATAGTTTTTATATATATATAGTAATTTTGTTGGTGCGAAGAATGTCATTTCTCAGGTATAAATCGTTTAATATAATCAGCGACATAGGTTATAACATCGTCATCAATTAATATATTAATATGTGTTTGTTGTTCCGTAAACGTAAATCCAAATGACATTTGATAATGTCAATCACAAATATCAGTTAGTGCATAAAATAATCGTGCGTCGATTCTGGTTTAAATAAATTGCTTCTGTTTTAAAATGGCTTTCACTTTAGAACATAAATTTTTTTTAGTCCAGGCTTATTTTCGAAGTGGTAATAAAATTGATGGTTTATGGGTTTATTCAGTTCAAGATTGTATGGTAGAATTTCAAGTTGAGTTTCCACATTTTGTAATAGATTATATACAATTTAAGAATACTTTGGATAGAACTTTAAAACTTTTTTCCGAAACTGGTAGTCTTTTAAGAAAATCAGGCAGCGGAGCAGTTAAGAAACGTACACCTCAAGCTGTCAATCGTGTTGAAGAAATAATGGAAAATGAACCACAAACATCTGCTCGACATTCGAGTCAATAAATAAACCTTTCTGTTGGTACAACTCACAAGTTATTGAAGTTATTAAGAAAAGATATGCAACTTTATCCATACCGTGTCAGCAGTACAAGAATTGTTAGAAATTGATTACCCGCGTAGACTACAGTTTTGTAATTGGTTTGTAAATATGAACAATAATGGAGAACTTTCGCAAAGGGTCATCTTTACTGATGAAGCATGGTTTTATAAAACGGGATACCTAAATTCCAAAATACAAGAATTTGGAGTAGTGAAAATCCACATGTAATTAATGAAGAATCCCTACATCCAGAGAAAATTGGTGTTTGGGCAGCGATAAGCCAAAGGCGAATCATTGGACCAATATTGTTTCAGGGAACGTAAACTGCTGAAAGGTACCGTACGGAAATTTTACAACCATTTGTCAATCAGTTGTATGATGATGAACTTCAAAATGCATATTTCCAACAAGACGGAGCACCTTGTCACTGTACTGCAGAATCTTTGGATTATTTAAGAGAATTTTTTGATGAGCGTATAATTAGTCGAAATACTGAAATTGCCTTGCGACTTCTTTTTGTGGCCTTATCTAAAAAATAACATATTTCGAACACCTATATTGAATGATATGCTACAGAGAATCGAACAGAAATGCATGGAAATTAATAACAATCCAGTAATGTTGCAGAATATCATCAGAAATTTTGAACGGAGGATTTTAAAGTGCATTGATCTTGAAGGACAAGATTTTCAACATTTGTTATGGTTTTCAATAAATACCTATTATTTGTTATTTATTTGTATGTATGAAACTGTCAAAATATACGACTTCGTAGGTTAAGTAGTAAATTTTAATTTACGACATACTTCAAAATGGTCTCAGTAAATCACATGCTACTAGATTGACTTTTCAAATGAACACCCGTTATTTTATTTTAACCAGTTGCCCATAGTATCATGGGTTTCTTGAATATATATAACCTTAAGCCACCCCTGTTGTCGAAATTCATCACCACGTCTATATATGTATTTGAATACATCAGACAAAAAGAAAAATGATAATAAGAGATACGGAAAAAGGGAGTACAACATGAAGAAAAATATGATGTCAAGCGGTAGTTATTAAATGCAATATAGGAAATTGTGGCTGCACCCGTAGACGCCGACGCCGACGGGGAAAGAAGATGTCCCGAGGCGTCGACGACTACGTCGCTGATTCACTTATTTATTGTGCGGGAAGCTAATTCAATTCGAGTTAGGAAAACCATAACTGAAATTGTACATTTGTATTTGTATAGACGGTTAAGTAAATTGCACCGTCGAGCTACGCCAATACGTTTGTTTTCTACGTCTTGTTTTACTAAAAGCATAAGAAGCTGTGGTTTTCACATCCGCATATAAATAACAATTATGATACATGTCTTAGCATTCGCTAACGGCTTAACACCATATCTGTGCTACATGTGCCTATAAAAATTTATAATCATACGAATGTGTGAAATTTCTTAATTAAAGTGTATGGGTTCTCTAATCAATCAAAAGTACTGTTTTTATAAATGAATTATGGATCTTTATAACTATTATTAACCTTTACTGGTGCAAATGTACGCTTACGTTTATACATACATATACAGGGTTAGTTAAAAGTATGGAGACGGCGATTTATTGTCGTTAATATTCATTTTAGGGAATTATGTTCAATATAAAAGTTTGTTAGGATATTTTGATCTACATTTGAGAATATTTGAATTTTTTTTTTTTCAATTGTTTTTTAGTTACGCCTGTCCGCGCAGTTTTTTTAAATGGGAACTAGTAAATTTTACTCTATCATTCGATAGAGAATTTTTTTTCTCTTTACAATAATATTTTTGTTTTTTTAAAATTCATTTTAATAACTTTTTTACAAGAAAAATTAAAGAAATTATTAACAATGTAAATTTAAGTAAGTGTTCAAATTGTCGTCCATTAGTAATTTGACAATGACCCAATCGATTTACAAAACCCCGAACAGAGTTCTGTAAAAAATCTCGGGGAATTTCTTGTATCGTTCTGGTAATTTGGATTTGTAAATCTACGACGTTATCGGGCTTATCTTTGTAAACTTTGTTTTTTACGTATCCCCAAAGAAAAAAATCTAAAGGACTTAAATCTGGCGAATTCTCTGGCAAAAATCTGGCCATTCAATGGTTCCTCGCCTTCCAATCAATCTGTGAGGAGAAACGTTGTCCAGATATTGACGAACATTTACACCATAATGTGGTGGGGCGCCATCTTGCTGGAACCAAATACTGTCATTGGGCAGGTGTTCATTGTTTTCATGAGGATAGAGCGTAGGACAAGCAGGTATTATTTCATCTTGCAATAACTGCAAATACAGAGCCGAAGAATCATTGCCATTGATGAAAAAGGGACCGATAATATGACCGCCTAGAATGCCAACCCAAACATTAACCTTTTGGGGGTACTGCGTATGGTGCTCCAAAAACCAAGAGAGATTTTCCGATGACCAGTATTTGCAGTTATGTCTGTTTACTTCACCGGTAAGGCAAAAAGTAGCTTCGTCAGAGAAAAGAATATTGTTGACAAAATTTTCATTATTATTGCAAATATTTCACATTTCTTCAGAAAATTGTAATCTCCTATCAAAATCAACTTCCGTTAACTCGTGTACAAGGTGTACCTTATAAGGTTTATACTTTTCACTTTTTAATAATGGCACGATCGATGACTGTGAAATATTGAAATTGGCCGCTAATTGATTGGCTGATAAATGGGGATATTCAGATACAGCCAATAAAATATCCAGTTTGTTATCATCGCTTTTTGCTGTTCTAGGTCTACCACTCCTTGGCAAATCTTTAACGCTACCCGTTTGTTCAAAGCGTCTTAAAGTTTTACACAACGGATTTAGAAATTGGATTTCTATTTGGATGCGTATCATTAAATAAATTACAAACGTCTTGTAAACTTCTGCGTCTATCTCCATAACCCAACATCATAAGTATTTCAATTCGTTCATGTTCACTTAAACTCGCCATTGTTAATATTAACAACAACAAATTGCACAAATGAATTATTTCTGTCAAATATTAGACGTACACAATAACCACGGATAAAATTATGTCGCACAAGTTTGTTTATCGCTACGCTTCTGTCTATCTGCGATGTACCGAACATCTGTTAAACACATGAACCGGCCTTTTCTTATAAAAAAGTTATTAAAATGAATTTTTAAAAAACAAAGATATTATTGTAAAGAGAAAAAAATTCTCTATCGAATGGTAGAGTAAAATTTACTAGTTCCCATTTAAAAAAACTGCGCGGACAGGTGTAACTAAAAAACAATTGAAGAAAAAAAAATTCAAATATTCTCAAATGTAGATCAAAATATCCTAACAAACTTTTACATTGAACATAATTCCCTAAAATGAACAAAAAGGTTGTGTTTATGTATGACAATACGTTATGCACGTATAAAGCATTTGTTACAATATGAAACAGACATGTAAATAATTATTGTCCATGTGTACAGTTACAGATATGTAAATTATTTACATGTCTGTTTCATATTGTACCCTAAAATGAATATTAACGACAATAAATCGCCGTCTCCATACTTTTAACTAAGCCTGTATACATCTATGACTATCTGATATTGAGATACTCCAACCCCAGTGCATGTAAACATTGTTTATTGCGCATACATTAAATTTCGATTCATTGTTGCTCCAGTGTTACATACAAAGTTGGAACGAGAACAATGTCTGCGGTGGTTACACTTTTACTAAACACTACATTACGTTACTAAATATTGGCGGTGTGCGGAATAATTTTGGTGACAACTGTTAAATTAGAAAAACAGAACACCGTATCTTATACTGGTATACACAACGCCACATGTTTAAAGTTTTCTGTAGCATGAGATTAGATTAGATTACTTGACGTGGGTGTAAAGCCTCTTCCACTGCGACATTTCTAGATCTATTGTGGTCCTCACGACTCCTTAGAGTACTTCTTCTAGCCCTGGCTTTAAAAAAAAAATAACAATAAACTACATCGCAGAATACTACCGATGTCATACCCTCCTCAGATACATATGTGGGTAAAGTACAATGTTTCCCGGCTACAGACTGAGGCAGAGCGAGATATCTTGACTCTATTATAATAATAATAATGAGAGACTTTATTTGGGTCCAGCTTGAAACTACATACATTTAATATTTATAAGAAATCTAATGTAAAAGGTACTTTAACTTAAGCTAACATGTATGTTTCATTTAAGTAATATAACAAAACGCTTAAAAATATAAACAATAAATGATTATAGATTTTCATAGTTTAGATTGTTAAATTTTGAAGTTGTTGCTTGGAGTATGGGGTATTCTATTATCATGTAAAGAATTAGATCCCTCTCTCCTGGGAGCCGAATAGTAATACTTATGATTTTATCATTAGTATGTAAGAATAATCAATTACACCATATACTCCACAATTATTAGCAGAGGTTTCTATAGTGAAAGTATTTTGAAGCGTTTGGGCATGTTGTTTATTTAATAATTGAGATGTTATTCGATTGTCATATAACACTCAATTTGCATCACATGTTATTAATTAGTGTAGAAATTGTGATCAAAATATGTTGACAATCCTTAAAAAACAGTACGCTAAGATATATTTGTTAATGCGGAGAAAATTCGAAATTACAATTAATAAATTTTTGGAGTTTTTCGGCTTTTATATGAAATATTTACAAATATTATCTAATTAGTATGTAATTGTGAAATAAATGTGGATGTAAACATTCCTGTCTACAAATTACAAAGCAAATCATACAAAATTTTTCATTGAAAAACGACATCTGCTTTCAAAACTGACATCTGCTTTCAAATACTGACATTTGCGTTCAATAACTTACATCTGCTTTCAAAACAGACATATGCGTCCAAAACTGACATTTGGTTTCAAAACAGACATCTGCTTTCAAAACAGACGTCTGTTTTCAATAACTAACATTTGCTTTCAATAACTGACATCTGCTTTCAAAACTGACATCTGCTTTCAAAACTGACTTCTGCTTTCAAACATGACATCTATTTTCAATAACTACCATCAGAATCATTAACATTGTTACTTTATAATGCTTTTCTAAATAGCTTGAACCAAAGTATATCGTGGCTTAAATGGTAAAAGCAACGGTCCGGCAAACCGTAGACTTGGGTTCAAGTCCCAACGTAGACAAAATTTTTCAATTAAAGATTTCGTATGACTTGCTTTGTAATTTGTAGACAGCAGTGTTTGCATCCACATTTACTTCGCAATTACATACTAATTTGATAATATTTGTAAATATTTCATATAAACGCCGAAAATCTCCAAGAATTTATCAATTGATATATTTAGTGAACGGCTAAGAAATTATCTAAACATATATATACGAAACATGATGAAATTCATGCGTATGATAATTAATAACTATTAAAAATCTCATCTTTCATGAAATTTACAAAAATGAAGGTCAAGGCTGTCTCCGGATATCGTGTACTGATGATTTGTAAGAATAACATATATATATATATATACATGTATATATATATGGTAAATTCAATCAGTTGGCGATTAAAGGTCTGGCTTTACTTTAAAGTATATATATTTAAAACAACCCTACATGTTTCGGCAATGATGCCTTTATCAAGAATATAAAATATAAATTTATATTTTATATCCTTGATAAAGGCATCATTGCCGAAACATGTAGGGTTGTTTTAAATATATATACTTTGAAGTAAAGATAGACCTTTAATCGCCAACTGATTGAATTTACCATATCATATCAAGGTCACGAAAATATTATATACATATATAGATATATATACATATATATATATATATATATATATATATATTTAGTGTTTATAAGAATTTTATTTTTCTTATTTATTTTATTGGCCGTGTCTTAATATTAAAAATAATAGACTTTTTATTGGTTTAGCGACCTTTTATTGAATTTTGATGTTTTATTCTACGACGTTTCGACTTTTATTATTATTCAGTCTTTTTCAAGTAACTAGAAACAAGAATTAATACAATGAAAACATGAGAACTGTGTTTGCTTTTGTGAGACTGAATTAACAATTAAATTAACAGTTAAAATTAAAATTAGATTAAAACACTGAATTACCAATTAAATTAACAATTAAAGTTAAAATTAAATTAAAATTAGATTAATGATAAGTAAGGAAAAATTAACATGATTACATCTGTATAAATGAATTGGAAATTTGAATTAACTACAAATACAGTAAAGAAAACAATGAAAGACAATAATGACAATAAACTCACCGTTTCTTTTGTTGGGTTTCAAAAACACGCATTCTGTGCAACATGTGTTATCGGGGACATCCGAGACTTTTTTTTATTAAGGACCGACCGCACTGGTTCAAATATTGTAAGTGTCTGTCTTGGTTCAGAGAGGTTAATTTCTGTTCTATTTGGAATTAGCAATGTGGTAAGGACCGTGTTGAGGGGTATATAGTTACAGTATTTACAAATGGGAACTGATAAAAAAAAATTTTTTGGTTTGTGTTTGTGTGTGCGGGGGGGTTTTGATTTATCTATTGTTTAATGAGTGGGTAATAGAGTTTTGAAAGTCCATCAATTTCGTTTCTGTCGTTCGTCGTTCGTTCGCTGTTCGTCGTTCGTTTATATATATATATATATATATATATATATATATATATATATATATATATATATATATTAGATTAAATTTGTTTTCGATTTAAGTCGATTTATGGTCTGTTTTACTTTGATATGTATATATTTAAAATACTCTTACATGTTTCGGCACATAGTGCCTTTATGAAAGAAATTTAAAATATATATTTAATATTTGGGAATATTTAAATAAAAGCCGAAAACTTCAAGAATTTATCAAATGGTATATTGACTAACATATTGACATGAACGGCTTAGAAATTATATATATATATGTACATATATATATATATATATATATATATATATATATATATATATAAAAGATTTTTTATTGGTTTTAGCGACCTTTTATTGAATTTTGATGTTTATTACGACGTTTCGACTTTTATTAATTCAGTATTTTTCAAGTAGCTACTTGAAAAAGACTGAATTAATAAAAGTCGAAACGTCGTAATAAACATCAAAATTCAATAAAAGGTCGCTAAAACTAATAAAAAATCTATTATTTATAATATTAAGACACGGCCAATAAAATAAATAAGAAAAATAAAATTCTTATAAACACTAAATATATATATATATATATATATATATATATATATATATATATATATATATACATAAAATACCATGTCGCGATTGCGATAGTTACTACTACTAAAACCGACAAAACTGCTTTATCTACACACAAACTACAACGCGATCATCATTTCGATTTTGAAAACACACAGATAAATGATAAAGAACAACACACAATGAAAAGGGAAATTAAAGAAATGATTAGTATCAAACAGGAAAAAAATTCAATTAACAACAGAAGTGATATAAAAAATTTAAGCAGTATATACTATAACTTAATTATGTAACAATCTGCAATTTACCATTATAATATATGTTGCTGTTATATAATTATATATCTTGTATTATTTAAATATCTATACATTTGCTTGTCATGCTGACAGTTCCGTGTTTTGATCCCTGTCTGGCTGTCCGAGTAGGTTTTCGTGGTTTTCCTTCTCGTTTAAGGCGAATGCCGACAGCTTAACATCTTAAATCGCGCCACGGGCGCATAGATATAATAACTCATGTCTTGCGTTTCCCTGTTTTTGTTGTGTATCTATTTTAGAATACTAAGGCATGATTTATTATTATTATATTGGAATGTATCTTTGAATAATGTTATCCATAGCAACTACAAATGTATAAGTATGACATTAATATACTATCATTTATATTTCATATTCCTTGAAAAAGGCATCATTTGCCGAAACATGTAGGGTTGTTTTAAATATATACAGTTTTAAGTAAAACCAGACCTTAAATCGCCAACAAATTGAATTTACCATAACATACAAAGGTCACGAAATAATTATCTTTATATATATATATATATATATATATATATATATATATAGATAAATATATATTATAATTATATTTATATTAGCTATATTGATAAATGAATTCTCGTTTAATTATATTTATAATATATACACAAGAGCATATAAACTTACGTAAGACATACAACTATATCTCAAGTAAATCGTGCAATGAACTACTGCAGTTTCAACACAAAGTAATTTTTATTTTCTTCTATGCTTCTGAAATCTTTTCTCCATTTCTGTTTACTTACGAGGAGACAGTGACGAATGGTTTCAGTGCAGGTAAGAGATCCTACAAGTACGAAATTCGAATGGTGAATTGATGTAGTAAAACTTTTGATATAGAGCTCTATTTCATGACTAAATGTCGTGAATGTATGCAATAAATTATTACTTCATAAGAAAAATTAAAGCTAAGTTAACAACTACTCATAATAAAATTAGTATTTACGAGAAGTAGAGTTATAGCGTCCTCGCAAGCAGGTGCATAGAATTATGTAGGTGCCTTTTGAAATGTTATTAATGTTATAACGCTGTGGCTAATATCATAATTGGCTAATCAAAATCTAAAATATAATCTATATAATCAATCTAAAAAGAACGGTTTTTAAACATCAATTTCAAGAAAAGATATACCATCCGTTAATAGACAGAGGGAGTTAATAATATTATTATAATAAAACAAATTCAAAGTAAAGAAAGCTATTTTAATTAAAGTAGAAGGAGATATTCTGCGACAAGTGAAAACTTATAAATATCTAGAAGAGGTTATCAATAGAGAAGAAAACATAAGGAACAATTGAATCAAATAATTTTTAGGCAGACCGGCTGTTTAATGGAATAAAGAGCTGTTTTTTTAGTAATACAAAGAGATATTAAAACAAACAAAGACTGGAGTAATTAAACAAAGTTATCAAACCAAACATAACCTACAGGAGCAAATTGTAAATGACAAAATATAGACAGAGAAATAAATATACAATCCATAGAGACCACGATAGAACAAAACTAATTGAGACGGTTGGATCATGTAGTATATGAAGCAAGAATTTGATCCAAAGAAAAGTGTGCGGCCAAAACAAACTTAGAGCGTAGTATAGAATAGTAGTATACTATATAATCTGGTGCTCCTACTCGCAACTAACAGAAATTAGTGGAAGAACGTATATAAAGACACGAAGCAACTCAACTCTACAATCCTACACTGAGACGTAGATGGTAAAATAGTATTAGGATTAAGTAACTCAGTAAGTAAAACAAAACTAAAACTATTTTCTTAAATTCATTTAACTGCGAGAGAAGTTATAAATATTTCTTCTACATTTTGTGTATTTATAATTTTATTAATTGTCATCGTTTACAGCTACTACAACCTTGATCGAGTTTCGGTCCCCCGAACGTGGCTTCTCGTACGAAGAACTTTTATGTAAACACGGAAAGATTTACTTGAGTAGAAGGAGAAACATTTTTAGTGCAAAATTTTTGTAGAAAATTATCTATAACGTAATTAATTGTGTCTATGTATATAATGTAACCATTAATTAGCCTTAACTTGAACCTTAAAGTACACCCGATTTGTTAAAAATTCATCAGAAAATAACCATTATAAAAAGCTTAATTTGGTCTATACAATAAATAACTTAACATCAACTTCAAGAAACCAGGTGACATGCTAAAATTACTGAACTTTTTGAGTAAAATACTACGATTTATAGTATCAACAGCACTCTAAAAGTCGGTTTAAGCGACACCTACTTAACCTTGAGTATCAAGTGCTTTACTAATATGGTCACTGAATAATGAAGTCACATTTGTTACAGTGGATCTGTTAGGCACAGATCCGTGTTGGATTATGATCGAATTAAAATTTTCATTAGGTAAATTGCGTGAATATATCACATGCTCAAACACTTTCGCAGAATTTGGTAAAATAGTCATCGGTCTATAATTGCTTAGTAATGTACATAGCAGTACAAACTTCGCCCTCTTCCACAGATCAGCGAAACTTCATTATAAATTTATAATTTGCGGTATAGATCGCGCAAGGCATTACGACTTAGGAGACTTGAAAACTTATCTTCACCTGCTGCAAACTTCCCAGGAAATAGACAATAACTCGATAAGCTCTACCTCAGTGACCGGTAATAGTGAGAATAATAAGTAATTACTAAATTCATAAGTAAGGGAAGGAAAACTGCTTTGCGTTTGCCTACACAAAAAAAAACTTGCGAAAGCGCCAACAATTAACTGCGGATCTCCAAAACTCGTTGCCATTGAGGGATAACTTTTGTGGTATCCTAATTGAATTCTGCTTAGATCGAATTAATGTGAATAATTCGTGTGAGTTATGATTGATTGATTGATTAATCACTATTTCTTAATGAATTTTTATTTGCCGAAGAAATCGCAAACTTGCAATAAATCCTCAAACTCTTTAAACTATATTGTGTATATTATATGGGAACCTTCTCTTTAAAAGTTACTATCGTAGATTTGGAACATATCATATTTAGAATGGAACAAAATTTTGAAGTTGCTATATCAGTAAGCACACTTACAAAGGTTTAATCTGACCAGAAGGTTATGATGCAATTGTTTGAAATTTGCTCTGCAAAATTTGAATTCTGCAACGTCCGAAATCGAAAATCTTGAAAGAATAGTTTTAGACAAGAGTCGAATGAAGATAAAATCTGCAAGGTGATATGGGTTAAGAGGTATAAATGGGAGTATTTTATATTCAATTAAGGTTTCTGAATCTATGTTGTAAGAGAATGAGATCCAAGAGACGATGATTGCAATTATAAATATCATTAAAAATTAATGGAGACAGTGATAGTTGGTTTGGCGTTCGTCAATGAGCAGCGCTGAATGTTCTTACGCTCTGTCTTAATAACGTCTTAATAATTTGTGAACGTATCTCTCCAGTGGTGGTGCACTGACGATTCTGTAGTAAGATGAAACACGTGTATGCGTCTCTGGAGAGATACTTTCACATATATATATATATATATATATATATATATATATATATATATGAATTTGTATTGCGTTCTTCACACCCGACACTTAATAATAGTTTTTATTATTAAAAATGTTTTTGTTTTATACACAAATTGGCGAGGTTTTGCCTACTCAAGTATGTTTCAGATAACTTTGTTATTAAATTATTGCTAATTTAATATTATAAATAAGAAATGATATTTGGGTTTTTGAACATGATACATTAATGCTATTAAAGTATGGAAGATTGTAGTCGGCCACTATGGGAACAGACTTAACGATAATGATGATTTCAGATGCTTTAAAAGAACATCAAATTTATCAGAAGAAATATCCGGTAGAATATACAGGGCTAGATAAAAGTACCTGAATGGAAATTGATTCTTGATAATATTCATTTTACGAAATAATGTTCAATACAAAAGTTTTTATGCACATTTGTGAATACTTCTGAAATTGTTTTGGAGTTACGCGTTTCCACATTTTTTTTTTAAATGCAAACGTTATTTTTCGCCACCGTTGGATAGAGCATTTTTCACTTGGCAATAGTATTAAAGAACATTAATTAGACCAACGACGTTCTTTGATTGGAAACTTACCGTTTCCGTTTTGCAATCGTTAAGTGTGGATAGAACGTCGTGCTAACTATCTCGTCTAATTTTCATTTTTTGGTGATTAATTTACCTCTAGCTGTAAAGAACTCCATCTTGTGCGTTGAGAATACCCCTAAATCCAGATGGATTCGAAAACCTGAGGGTTTGCGTGAATGTGCGTGGATTTAAACCTACCAACAGCCAGAGCACGTGTTCGTCTGACCGAGATCTAGGGTTTTAATCCATTATTGCAAGTTCCGTTACGACATTTTCATCTCTTCGAATACAGCTAAGTGCAACTGTATAATTGGTATTTCAAAAACAAACATAATTACATCGATCCGTTAATGATTAAGTCACGAAAAAATGAAGAGGGAGACAATTTGTGGCGCCATTTTGTGTAGTCAAACGATTTCGTATATCGTAAATGCGGTATGGACCGTTTTTCATAATTTCATAATTTGCTAAATTAAATTATTAACTTTGTATTGGTAGTATATCTGTACCGATTTTGGAGTTAGGATTGAATTGTTTTAACAATTTCTCCCGGATTGGTTTAAAAAGTATTATTTTTTGTGTTAACGTTTGAATACTGAAATTTTCACATAAGTCAAACCTACTGTTTTTTAAATTTTTTATTGTTCCTGTTTTCTTTGTAACGCTAGTTATTCGTATTACTTGAGATCTTTGTTATTTTTCCTGCTAAGCAAAACGCGTGCGCGTAAGAGATTAGGGTTAAGTTAGACCTTGCGAAAAACTAGCTTGCGATACTATTTAACGATCTTTTTTTAAATAGAAAGAAATAAAGTATGCGCAGTGATAGAATTAATTTTGATTTTTATCTTTGATTTTCATTTGGATTTGTTTCTTAGCCCTGTTACACTACTTTATTGTTTAAGGTTTTTTTTCTTGTATTTGTGATATACCGTATGTTTAACTTTTGATATTTTAGTAGCCGATAACTTAGGTATACAGAGCGAAATTTTGACTTCAGACATTTAGATCAAATTTTTTACTGATTGTAAAAGGAAATTTGGAGATCTCCACAATTTATTTTTTTTTATTAAATACTGTGTAAAATAAAATTACTTATTTTTCTTTTTCTTATTTTGTATGAATAGTTTGACTTAAGTAATTCACATACATTTTTGGTTAAATAATTTGATTATATCAATTAAATAATTGTTTTCCTAGTTTCTATGATCATGAAAGCCACCTCAATAAATTTGGAGGCTTCCTAGTTATACCATCTTTCATTTATTACCACCTGGTGAGTTTGAAGATCAATACTCTACGAGTTCTGTGTGGCGTAGACCACTTCACATAAACCAATTAAGTTTTAAGATACATGGTGGCGTCCTTTTTCATATATATGAGCTGGATAGTTTGACAACGTTTCAGAGGGAACTACCCGACTGTCTTCACTGATTAGCCTAGGTCTGGCTCGTAGGTTCTGTAGTCGGGTACAACATCCCGCTCACCGTGGTAAGGCCCAGAAGCGCTACTAAGTTTTGGGAAATTGAAGAACCAGTTTCGTTTGTTTAAATAGAGTTACGATTTTGTGTAACAGTATAAAATTGCTTAAATGACTAATCTCTAAAACAGAAAATTTTATTTCGTTTTGTAAGCCAAGCTTCAGTTAAAGGAATAATATCAAACAAGATTTTGCAAACAGTAGAATAGAAACAATGTGTTTGGCATATATTACGTGTATTTTGATAAGATAATTGTAACATAACAGGCGTTTTGTTGGACTGGTTCAGTATTCTGATAAGACAATTTTTGGTATACCTTTCGAGTATTTATTTTATTTTTAAATTAACTTCGCCAGTTTTAAGGTTTAGGATTTAATAATTTGCATTATTATTTTGCTTTTGGGCCAGTCTAGAATGTATCTCCCTTCACAATGCATCTTCCCACTTCTGTGTTCTTCATTCAAGTGGTAAGTATTTACCTAATATTTACTTCTCTTTATCTATTGTATACTTCTTGTTTATATAATAAGAATTTGTAATACAAAAAATGTTTGTTTATACAGAACAAAATTTTTAGCAAAAGTTAATTAAAAGTGAATGTAATTATTAGAGAACGGACACGCTCACCACCCAGTGCAGTACTGGCGAAAGGCTGTATTTCTAAAATATTTAATTTTATTTATATAATTGGAAAACGAACGGGTGGTGATCTATAAAATTACGAAATACATATTTATTTGTTGACAAGGTGTATTTATAACGTTTTTAATTTTATTTATATAATTGGAAAACAAACGGGTGGTGATCTATAAAATTACGAAATACATATGTATTTGTTGAAAAGTTGTATTTTCAAAGTTTTTAATTTTATTTCTATAATTGGAAAATTTTTATTTGTTCATTTTGTCGTTCAAGTTGAGTAAAGGAGTATTAATATTGACTAGCAATAGTTTCTCAAGGTTTTCTTCTGTCAATTTTGTTCTCTTTGAATTAAGTACATCCTTATAAATAGAAAACGTCCTTTCTACATCGCAACTGGTTATAGGTGCATACTGGAAATATTCTTTTATTTCTTCATATTTAGCTGCACTGTAATTAAATCTGGATTTCTATTAAGAATTGCTTCAAACTTTTGCCGAAGGCCACATCCGAAGTCACTTGGAATAATTTTCAAATTATTAACAGCCACATCTAATGTTGTTAATCCGTCATTTAATTTGAGATTTCGATTTTCAAAATAAGTGATTAGTTTTGGCAATTTTCCAAAGTGTTGGTGAAGAAAGTACAACTGATTTTTTAAATTTGGGATTTGTGTGAGCTCCTTGCACTCACCAATACTTCTAGCATCCTCCTTTAGCAGTGTTACGAAATGTTTTAGACTATCGAAATTCTCAGCATAATAACTAGTAGCTTCCAGCCATGTTCCCCATCTAGTTATTACTGGAGTGGGAGGCAGTGACAGAGATGGAAATTTTTCCCTGAAAAGAGCAGCTCTCAATCGTGCCTTTCTGAAAATTTTTTAAAAGCGGATACAAGTCTATCAACTTCTGGAAAGGTGCTCTGATATATTCACAGATTCTGCGGAGAACATGTGCTACCCAAGTAATATGCAGCAAATTAGGATATGTTTCCTTTAATATATATGCAGCTCTGTCACTTACAAATAAAAATACTTTTTCTTTGTACCTGTCGTCGGAATGAAGTATATTTTGAATATTCTCATTAATCGTTTTAGCAACTGTTTCCGCATCAACTGTATTTATAACTTTTGTTGCTATTACATATGCGTTATATGGAATAGTTGGATGTAGTACACCAGCTACAACATTTACCATACAGCGTCCTAACATATCCACCGTTTCGTCGGCGCTTATCCATATGTATTGATTTAAAAGATGGCTTCTAATACGTTCTACTGTTCTCGTATAGCACCTAGAAACATAATATTTGCGTAAAGTTGATTCATCAGGAACATTTCGACCAGTGTATTTCTTCAGAAATATTTTTAAAGTGGAATTGCTAAGTTTATTTAATGGAATATTAGCCGCCATAAAAGTTTTACAGAGTTCAGATGTGTTTGCGATCCTAAGTGACGAATTTTTGACAATATTTTACGGATTTTCTAATAAATTTCGGAATCACTGACGATGGACATACAATCAGTATGACCGTCAATTCAACTCGCCATTGTTTTACGATGCCGTTCTCGACGTTCTTCCGTATCATATCTGAAAAAGTAACTTAAACAATGCTCTAGGTCTAAATAAATGAAAACTAATGTACGCGTAAGTTATTGAAATTGAACGAAATTCAATGCACACTTACGTCTAAATAATTGGGAGAAGTAGATTCAATCAAACGATATTAAACAGGATCTATCACAAAAATTACGATGTAATTAACAGTTAAAACTATGAAAACAAGAAACTTACTCACAGCACTTTATTTATCTTACGAAATATAAACTAATAAATAAAATACATTATAAAAACCCCGCTTCTATCTACGCTCATGAAAACACTTTAAAAAACACTATATTCTCCGAATACAATAGCTGGCATGTCCATTCTTATCGCGGCGAGGCCAGGTGTCCGAGTAAGTCAAACAAATACTTCATTGAATTACGCCGGGATGTACTGAGCGACGTTATACACAATTCCAATTGCCGATTGCGTTTTATGGAAATTGCATCCGTTCTCTAGTAATTATAATATTATTACTGGTAATTTACTGATAATAATAATAAATTTTGTTGTCCATTAAACATTATGTATTAAATAAAATTGTATTTTTATATTTGAATATTATCCTTTTATTTATGAACTAATACAACAACTTTATATAGTTTAACTATCATCGACTGAAGATAAATTAACATTAACTTACTAAAGGTATTCGAGCCTCTTAATTAATTCGAAAGTTATTTTAATTAAAGTATTTAGAAACAATAAATTTTGGGTGTATTAAAGTATTTGTCTCATAATGTCATGGCTACATTATGAAATTTATAACGCAGAGGATGTAATTTCATTTTATACGCGGCAAAGTCTTTAAGTGGATTATTTTATAAACATGTTACCATGTATCTCTTCCGGAATTAAAAGACAGCAAATTGTTACAGACTTTGCCTTTGATTAGTTCGCAACTTTTGGCTGGCTAGTACACGATTTAATTTAAAGTTAAATTGGTAGAGTTTGCGAGTTGAAAACTATTAGTAAGTCACTTAGTCACATAACTTTTGTAAATTTATTTTTCAGCTGACACGTATTTATGTATAAGTACATTTTTCGAGAAAACTTTGGTTTATTTATGCGAAGTTCTATCTTTAAGAAAATAGAATATTAGGTTAATACTGGATAAAATATCGAATTTTAAAATAAATGATTTGGTATTGGTTACATTTGAACACATAGCTAAACTGCTGTTTTTATTAAAAATATATTCAAACTGAAAACATATATAAAAAATCAAAATAATTTAAATGTTATGAGACCATTTCGATCTTCCTCTAAGTGAAATTTTACCGATTTGTATCAGATTCAAAATTTGTATATATAACCTTTTCCATTTTACAGAAACAATTTTAAATATACTATAAAACCACGTCTAGGGACACCTCTGAATAATGGACACCTTCAAATAACATTAAATTTTGCTTTCGCGGAATTTTACAATTGGCTTTTCTTAATATTACAACCTCTTAGGAACCCTCTAGAAAACGGACGTGCAAACTGTTTTTCACCAAGATACGAAAATATATAAAAATATATAAGATTGCCTCCTAATAGCGGGCAGACGATACGGTTAGTAATTAATATTAATTATAATTCGTTAGCCGACTTGGAATTGCGTGATAGATACTATTTTGTTAATATAGCGGCTTCATGAAAGAAATCATTGGTAATTTTAAAATAAAAATTTTTGTATATGTATACCAAATTTTAATTCTTAAGGAACTAGCACACTTGCGTTGACGGGAATATGAAAATATGACGGTAATTTAATGAGGATTAAAATTTATATTTTACAACGACACCGATGTTATAATTAGGTTAAAATAATAAAGCTGCAGCGAAGTTCGATATAATCATCAATGCATGTGTGCACTGGTTCCTAGAAACTGGAATTCAATAATAAAATTTCGTTGTAGTTTACTTATATAAGATTTAAATAAAAATTTCAGATAATAAAAATTTAAAGAAACATTTGTGGCTCCTCCAAAAAATTTTTAAACTCCGTGCATGGACAAAAAATTTGAAACTCCCAGTATATAGATGCAGAATATTTTTGAGAGAGTCGGTATATTGAATTAATTTTAAATTCGAGCGCCGCCACCAAAGCCATCTGCCTGAGATCGGTGGATAAATATACTTTTTTTGACATTCTTTATAAAATTTTTTGGGACTTTTCGAGATCCGCAGGTTTCTCAGGCTTCATATAAATTATTAAATACAACTGATTAATTACTTTTATCTAAAGAAAACTTAGAGAGCAACATATAATTAAAATTCGAAATCTCTGAATCACTTAACATAATAAAACATGAAAACAAAAAATTAAAAAGTTTTGCTACTCAATGTGCTCGAAGTCGAATCATGTAGTCCGCAGTCAAACGTGAACTAGATGATTTATAAGATTTTTTTTGGGGGGGGGGGGTCCGGAATATACAATATTTATCAGCTTTTTACACTTTATTTGCTTAAATACTCGTGAAGACACATTAAGTATATATACCATTTTACAATAATACCTGCATAACTGTTCCTATGTTTCTCGTACTTATTGTTACTTCTGTTTGAGAATATCATGTTTTTAATGTCGAAACTGTCGAAACAATAGTAACGTTATTTGCTCTAATAAAGTGGTGGAAAAACAAAGCAATAGTTTTTTATGTTTATCAATATGAATAACTATCACGAACTAAAGGTTTCCACAAACAATTTTTTAAAACACTTGATCAGCCTATTTATAAAAAGTTGGAGACATATCCATCATGCCATTCTTAAGAATTCCAGCTACTTTTATTTTGGTGCATATCATGTAAAGTAACATTCTAGATATTCTGCTGTATATTCTACTGTTCGTAAGAGTTTCGATTTTCAATGATAGATTATCATCGAAACTTCACATTATTTTCGACATTTATTAATTTGACTTCCACAAAAAGGCTACCTTTAGTAGGGTAGCTTTATTGTGCAAGATATATCAAACAATATCTATTAATAACTATTATCGCGATAAAATAAAACAAATTTTAATGAATTTCACTACTTTTTACTTTACACAGTAACGATCGTTTCGCTCCAACCTGAGCTTCGTCAGACATATAACTAACTTATGGATATATTTTTACGCAAATGTATTGTAACAAACACATATTTTGTTTTGAATAGTTGAAGGAATGGGTACTATTTATTACTTAAATGTCTATGCACAAAACTTTCACAAAAATATTCAACTGCGGTTTATACAATACTGTTCTTAAAGTGATAAAACTGATGGTCTGCATTATGTTAAAGGGAGGTAAAGAAGCGCTATGGAAAGATTGAATATATGACTGTTTGAATATCAAATAAATAAATTGAGCAAGGGTGAATTATTAATTTCTAAATGATCATTGAGGATTTTGTCAGTTTTCTTTAACTTATTAATTTCAAGTGACTCTAATAAATTAAGTTTTTTGCCCTTATTTTCTACGTGTGGTATTTTAAATTCTTTGTTAAAATTGTGGTTTGTTAAATTAATATGAGACGCATGTGAATAGTCACTTTTATTATTTCTAAATGAAGAAAAATGTTCTTTTGTGCGTATTTCAAACGATCTGCCTGTCTGTCCGATATACGTCATGGAGCAACTACCGCAATTTAACTCTTAAGCTCCTGACTTTTTATTGTTATTTGTTAAATCTTTATTGTTTTTTATAAATTTTGATAAATTGTTGTTAGTTCTATACGCTGTATTAATGTCTAACTTTCCTAAATATTTACAAATTTTTGTACTTGAAGAGCCTATAAACGTGATCATTTTAAATTTTTGTGTGTTATTATTATTATTTAATATTAGGTAAACTTGTGATATGGCTTTTGTAAGGTATTTTTTATTTAAAATATTACCTATTATATTACTTTTACATCCATTGTTGATTGCTATTTGTTTAATTAAATGTAACTCTTTTTCGAAATCTGTTTAGTTCAACGGCGTATTCATTAATATATGTATAAGACTGTGATAAGCCGCTAATTTGTGTTGTATCGGATGGCAAGAAGTATTATGAATAGTTATATCTGTATTTGACGGTTTGTGGTAAATTGCAAAGTTACATTTGTTATTAATTCTAGTAATCGTTAAATCGAGAAAGTTAATACTATTATTTGTTTCCTGTTCCATTGTAAAATTAATATTGTGATGCAATGTATTATTATAATCAAATAATAAATTTAATTGCCTATTTGTTCTTGTGAAACCTGGTAATATATCGTCCACGTATCTGTATAGTTTATTTCAAATTATAAGAATATAACTTTGAACGGCTCTAATGCGTTTATTTCACCACCTGCGGCAATAACTACCTGTCCACTCAATACGATTATCTTTTACGCAAACAAAATGCTGAGGTCCGTAATGACAAAATTTAAATAAATTGTAATTACTGCAATTTAGATGAAATAAAATTTAATAATAATATAAGTACCAAGGGTTGTTAATTTGAATTATATAGTTATTATTATATATAGTTAAATAGTCATTAAATTACAATTTAGATGAAATAAAATTTAATAATAATATAAGTACCAACAGTTGTTAATTTGAATATATAGTTAGGAGAGTTGGTATATATTACATCTAATATTGAGTCTATTATCATTTATTGTTAGTCTTTACTCTTTCTCTTTTTACTTAACGAACATGTGGCGAACTTTTGCTGAAAGTGTTAGTGATTATGATGTGGATAGTGATAATACTGTTGGAGCACGACAGAGAAAGCATATATCAGAAGATGTAAAACAGATAATTTTAAATGTCTATCATACCCTGATGGAAGAAAATAACGAAATACAAGCCCAGAACATTCAACGATCGTCGCAATTAACCAAGGTGCCTTTTGGAACAATATCCAAAATAATTAAGGATAACGCAGGGCCTCGAAAGCAAAGAAGTGACAAAGGAGCACCGAGAAAAATTGAAGAGTATGAAATTGATACTATTAGGCGGCAAATATACTCCTTCTATAGAGGAAATGTTGCATCTACACTTGACTGCTTACATAAAAGAATCAGTGATGAGCCTATAAATATTCAGTGTTCTGAAGCAACCTTGTGGCATACGCTAAATGAAGCTGGTTTTAAGTTTGGCACTATAGACAAACGTCGCACAATTATGGAAGCCCGATGTTACAGAAACTTCGATATGAATACTTAACGGCAATTAGAAGGTATAGATAGGAAGGACGATTCATATGATATTTAGACGAGACGTGATATGACACACATGACACAATTAGCAAAGGTTGGGTGGATAGTTCAAGTATATCTCTGTTAGAAGCGCCGGTTTCGAGAGGAAAGAGAAAAATCATTCTTCATGCTGGGTCAGAAAAAGGATGGATCGAGCAGCTGCTATTATTTGCTAAAAATGTTAAATCCTCAAGTTTAGATTACCATGAGGATATGACCTCATCTTTATTTGAAGAATGGTTTTGTGACACTTTGCGCCAAATTTACCAAAAGATAGTGTGATAGTGACGGACAACGCGCCGTATCATTCTCGATAGCAAACCAAAGTTCCTACAAACTGTAATAATAAGAAAGATATTAAAACATTTTTAGAAGCAAATGATTTATATTTTGAGGATCATTATACAAAAAACCAATTAATAGAGGTGATGAAGACAAAAGAATATTTAAAGGATTAATTATGTGGATAACAGAGCCAAAGAAGCAGGACATGCAATTTTGCGTTTAGCATCATACCATTGCATTTTCAATCCCATTGAATTGATATGGGCCCAACTGATAAATACTATAAGATGAACAAATCAAACACCGAAATTTAGTGAAAGCAGTGTAACACACATAAAAAATGCTATGGAACATATAACTGCTGTGAATTGGAAAAATGCTGTTAAACACGCAATAGCAACAGAGGACGAATATATGCGCATGTACAAAATAGTAGCACCTTTGGATTATAAATTTTCAATACGATTCAGACACAGACACCGATTTGCAAGACGACTCAATCACAGATGATTTATGAAATGCGGTGACACATAAAAATTTTATTGTGTATTACAAATAAATTAGCTTTATATATCTATATGTATCCAGTACACATGTTGCCACACGATTTGTAATTTTTTCTTTGTATATAAACCCAATGTACAGATATTTTTTATTATATACTTGAAATTAACGGCGTTTTATTATTATATTATAGGGCCCTAATTTATAGTCAATACGGCCCCTAGATTCATACATTGCAAATAGGTAAGCCGTACCCGTTCAATAAGGAGACCAGGTATAATAATTATCATCACAGAAGGTGGTGCAATAAAAGCATTAGAGCCGTTCAAAGTTATATTCTTATAATTTGAAATAAACTATACCAAAATAATACATTTTGGAAAATATAATTTCATCGAGTAACTGCTGGAACAATCCCATATCTATTAACAATTTTCACAAAATGCGGAAAGTTTCGAAAACTTCCCAAATTGGATTTAAATCAGTTTTCGTCCTTTAAATTCTATTGAAATAATAAAATTGATTTCATTACAAAAAATACGTCATAATATTTATAGAATTTAGTTTCAAAATCGTAGATACTAAAATGAAATAGGAGAAAATTTTAAATTCTTTCTATTTTCAAAATAAGTAGTAGACAAATTTTCTATCATAAAGCTTATCTCGTACAGTGTCAATTTACTTAAAAGAAAAATTTGAATTTTAGATTCCTTTGAACAAGTGCGTCGGTCTTCCATTCTCGATGTGCATATGATGCTTTATTCTTTTCTTTTTCCAATTCGTGTTCATATTTCGTCTGCGTCTTACTCTAGCAATGCATGTCGACACTGTTCCACTTTAATACAATACAAATTCAGGTATAAAAGTCTCGGAAGAAATTCCCAAATTGCATTACTTCGAAGTATAATTTTGTACTTTCTCCAATAAAATCGCCTATTCATCATCCTCTTGCGCTAGCAAATTTATATATTCAAGTGCAAATCTCACATACTTAGTCGTTTCACAGTATATACTTCTATAATATTATAGTTTCACCCTTCTCCGATGTTGTGAACGAAAAGGAATTTGTGGAATAAAGTTGAAAGTCGTTGATTTTACATTGATATGCTTGGATGAGCGTCGGAAACGAAACGACCTTTACTACTGGAAGGGCGCTCGCTAGTTTCAAAGTATGGAGCGATACGAACACCTGTTGTTATTGTTATTAAATCTACTCAAAATGGTGCCAGTTCCGAAGGAAATGGACTGATTGAAAATCGATTTGTGTCCGTTATGTGCTTTCTTTACGAGCGAATTGACTTTAAAATAAATCCGATTTGTATATTACATTTATATCGTCTTTTGGAATTTTTCTTAAAAGAATGCTAATAATGAGCAATGTTAATGTTTATGAAATAAAAATTTAAAAAATATATTTCAATTAATGTCAAGGTGTATACTCGATCGTTAATTAAAAAGAAAATTTTTATTGTCTCTTCCGCGGTGATGTACCCTCTTGCAGACTACTGCTACTACACACGAAAAATCATTGCACGACAAATTATCATTTTTTAAATTTTTCTTTAGAAAGTATATACAATTTTTATTTATTTTATAGTTCTAACAATAGTAATAACAACGAATTTATCCTGGCATGTCATGCTTTGGAAAAAAGAATTGAAAAGTAAATGAAATAATATTAAGTAGGTATATACGTTATATGGAGCTGTTTGGTATCATCTTGTTTGAAATGTTTTCGTTTTTAGTTTTCTTTTATACTGTTCTTCTGCACTTTGTACTGCACTTTTTGACATCAACGTTCAACAATAATCAACAAGCGTTTCGCCGTTCCACTTGCCCTGATAACGTTTTTCAATAACATAAATGCCTTGATGAAACCTTTCGCCGTGTTCATCCGCTCACATCGCCGAGGGCCGGTGGAAAGAAACCCAGATGCGAGTGCAAAAAATGTATTTCAAGGCTCATGTTACAGCCCAATTTATGGTAATGTCTAAGAAGTTCATTAACAAGTGCTATATAATTGACAGGTTTTCTGTTTCTTAGAAAATTGTGGGTTAGATTTTTAAAAGCCTTCCAAGCAACACGGTTCAAGTCATTTAAGGTATCTTTAAATTTCTATCTTCTTGTAGAAGCTTAATTTGGGGTCCTTCAAAAATTTGCTCTTTAAGTTTTTGCATCTGAGATTTTGGGATTTATTTAGGATATGGCTAACATGGATTATTCATCTAAAATTTAATTTTAAAAACGAAGCCATTGATTCAGTCTAACTCTTCAAAGAAGTCACTCATCTCACCTTCATATGCCGTAAGGGGGCACTCAGATGTAAGATCGTGAATAGTCTGGCGAGGTTCTCCGCATTCGCAAGTTGGTGTATCAGTCAGTTTCCATTTGTAAAATGAGTCGCGACAAATTCCATGGTACGATCTTATTCTATTGAGTGTCTTCCACTCATGGCGAGGCTGCGCCATTCCTGGTAAGGGTAAGGCAGGATCAATTATATGGGCCGCTTGAGCGGGTTTCAACGCTGCCCAATACTCTCTCCATCTATCATTTGGGTTGAAATCTTCTGCTATAAGTCATTCTGCTAGCAGTAGTTGAGGAGATCTCAACGTCACTCTCGACAGACCATCATCATTGTGTACTGGAAGATGGGGATTCGATATTATTTTATTATATTCTCTTACCAGGCTTTTCTGCCTCCGGATCGTGGGAGATGTAATATGGCCTAGAACTGTTAATTATTCTCATGGTCTCGTTGAGTTTGATATCGATCTTCTTTGCGTGACAGCTGTTTAACCAGACTGGGGCGCAGTATTCATCTACCGGTAAATAAGGCTAAGAGCTGACGTTCTAAGGGTGGATGCGTTCGCACCCCAAACAGTACCGCAGAGTTGGTGGATTAAGTTATTACTGGTGTTTATTTTAGCTGCGGTATTTTCTAGATGTTTTTTATATGAGAGTGTACGATCCATTGTTACTCCCAGATATTTTGGGTAAGGATTATAACATAGTAAGTTGTTATTGAAATACACTTGCGACTATATACGTGCTTCTTTAATGTTGAGGTGAAAACACAACAATTAAACAGGACAGATGCAAGTACAGATCCTTGAGGCAATCCATTATTAAGATGTCTCGTTTTACTCTTGCTCTCTCCTCTTATTATTTCGAAGGGCCTGTCGCAAAGCATGTTGTTTAATAAAGATGCTACCAGGCTGCATGGTACCACGTTGAGAAATTTCAAGAGAAAGTCTTCTCTCCAGACTGTATCATATGCCGCAGTTAGGTCAACTTACACCACAGTTGTCTTCAGCCGTTTCTAAAACCCTGCCTCAATGTGTGTTGTTAAGTTGAGCACCTGGTCAACACAACTGCGATTGGGTCTGAAACCAGCCTGTTCAACGGGAACATGTTTCAATATCAATGTACTAAGTCGGTTTAATAGCAATCTTTCCAGAAGCTTAGAACATAAGCTTAGTAAAGTTATCGGACGAAAGCTTTCAGGAAGGTCCTTGGGTTTGTTCGGCTTCAAGACTGCAATTATTTTGGATTTGTTGAGCTCTGCTGTCAATAGAATGTCTTAGTAGAATTCATCCACATCTTTGCGTGTTTCCCACAGTTCTTTAGGAATTCGGGATGGATTCCGTCAAATCCATGTGCTTTGCCAGATTTAGTGTCATTCAGTGCTTTATCTACCTCCTCTACGGTGAATGGCCTGGAGTATTCAGGATGGGCTGTTGTTGTTTTAGCGGCGGAGTGTCAGTTGCTTCTTAATGTGTGCATTCTGATGTCTTGTACTTGAGACCTTAGACAGGGTCTATTCGTGCAGCGGTTTGGTCAGCTAATACTTCCAGTGGACCATGATTGGGTGGGTTAGAGCTGCCTAGTTTCTTCAGGAGGCTTCAAGATTTCCTACTAGATCTTTTGAAGTCCATACTACCTGTCGTTTCTTCCGATTTTTTTTGCGACGTTCTATGTCCAGACGATTAAGGAGTTCATCCGCTATCTTAAAGCCCCCGGTGTTCTGTAATTCCTGGTAAAGCTATTCCGTCTCATTACTCCATCCCGGAATATATTCTCTACGGAAGCCCAAAGTACGTATCTTCTTGCTGTTGCTAATATGGTTTTGATGAATCTATTATAATTGCTGCTTTTTGGAGGAATCCATCTGACGACTTTGTCTAAGTGCGCAGCGAATTTATCCCACTTAGCCTTCCCAAGATTCCACCTAGGCCTAGTTGTAGAGTGGATTTTCGGGATTTTAATTCCAATTTCGAGAACCACCGGGCGATGTTGGCTACGTGGAAAGGCCTCTAGAACTTTCCTTGAGATTGGAGATTTTGGGAAAATTTTGTTTAAGGAATTGGAATCCACGGCCATTATCCATTGCTTTCACGAAATTTTTTATTAAACCTAATTATATGTGTACTGGCGTTAGAAGTATTTTATCAGGTTCAGTGACTTATCAAGTTATGAAGTATATTCTTTTGTCCAAGAATATATTGAGCCCTGACATGGCAGTCTTTAACAATGTATGTAGTCGGAATTTCTGGATCGACTGTCCCACTCACAATGAAAGCAGTTTTAAAAACCAACCGATTTATTTAATTGTATACCATGGCCGAACGTACCCCACACTCCCTTACTATTACATGACATACCATGATGAACAATGTCATATCTCAAGCATTAAAGTAATTTAAAATAATGAAAACTTACTAATGTATTTGTAAGTAAAATTCTACAAAGGATATAATTGCGAGATTTTAATTGATAGTTTCAAAATTTTCGTGAAGGAATTCATACAGAAAGTACAAATACTAATTCCTGGTAATTAACACCTTCCAATTAGATACGACGTAAACGCGAGAAGTTTCCGGGATGGCTATATTCTGGAGGGGATGGAAAATATATAAAGCAATGTAATTATTTCTCAATATAATCCCCGTGTATTTCAATGCATTTTCAGTTTTGAGAACAAATGATAATTGCTGAGGGCGAAATCTGGACTGTAAGATGGGTGAGAAAATTTTACAAAACTACTGTTCTGCACAGCAGCCTGTGACATTGTGGCCTTAATGACAGGAGTATTGTCGTGTAGAAAGCGAACGGTTCGACGCAACATACCACGCCTCTTTTCTTTGATTATGTCTCGCAATTTATGTAATAAAGTAGCATAGTAGTTTATTGTGCGTTAACAATTGTGTTCTTTTCTTTGAAATCAATAAGCAGGATTCCATTAGAATCCCAAAATATTGTTGCCATGACTCATTTCTTGATTGAGCCACCATTGCTGGCCGTTTTTGGTCTGGCCTTCGTCATTCCATTGATTCCCTTTTCTATAAGCGGTGATAGTATGGAACAATAGCTTCAGCGCCCGTAACAATAAATTGAAGAAATTGTTCCTGGTTGTCGCGACAGATGTTTAAAAACTGCTCACAAAATGTCACGCGCTGCTTTTTCTGAATTGCTGACAATAATCATGGCACCCACCTCGCACTGACCTTATTCATATTAAGGTGGTCATAAAGGATTCGTCGTATGATTGTAGAAAGCCCACATATTGTTGCTTTGACCTTCAAGCGCCTGTCTTGCAACGCCGTCTGCCTAACGAACTCGATGTTTTCCTCCGTGAGCACCTCACCAGGCCGATCGGGACGTGGCTTGCCTTCTACGCTTTCTCGGCCCAAACGAAATTGTTTAGCCCATTCCTTTACAGTGGATAGGGAAGGGGCGGATTTTCCATATACTCCATCCAAGCGTTGTTTAATATCCTTAGGATTAACACCTTCTTTTATCAGAAATTTAATCACAGATAGATATTCAATTTTCAATAATATGAAAATAACGCGACACGACCAACAAAAAATTTTTACCACTGCTTCACAGAACGTGGCGCTACATAAGGCTGCCAATATTTGTTTTCTGTCATTACCGGAACATGGCTAGGCCGGAAACTTCTGGCGCTTACCTCGTAAAATGTAGCTGAACAAAACAGTAATAATATTGGTGACTTTAGAAACTAATACTAATAGGGTGACAGGGTAACTATAAAATTCATTAATTAACATTGTAAATGCGTGCATCTATTAGTAGGATATATAGTGAGCTGACCCATAAGTAAGATCATATGTTTGATACTGATGTGTTCGGACGCTCTCTTAGGAGCAACGAATGTCATAACGATTGACCAAAACTCGCTAATTCGAAATAGAATGTATCAAATATCACATTTGTTGCTTGTCCAGTTAATGTTGAATGGGAACATTAATAGATAGCCTTGCAAGCATGTAAATGTAATTTGACATAGTCATCTAAGACCAGAAACTGACAGATACAGCATGTAAACATAAAAAAAGTAATCTTGTAAATAAGGAACTAATAGAACAACTTCAAGAACAAGAAAATTAAAAATACTTCGAAACACTATAAATAAATGAGGAAAGTCCTAATTTTAATTTTAAATTTTAAAATTTATTCCTAATGAAGACACATACTCTATCAAAATCGAGTATAAAAATAATTAAAAATTTAGCGAATTTCACGTTCAAACCACAGATTAAAAGATACAGATACTTCTAACATCTTATTTTTTAACTTTTAGGCGTAATTCCTCTAGATTATTTGTTGTTTGCTCTGGAACATCATAAATATGAGATTTTACATAATCCCACAGACAAAAATCGTTCATTGGAAAGATCAGTCGATCTTGCAGGTTAATCAATATCACTTCTTGATACTACTTTTTACGGGCTCGCAGCTACGTCCTCGTTTTAGTTGCGAATTAGCGTCTTTTTTTAATTTTATTCCGTTATGTTTATTTTGAACCGAACTGTAGTACTTTGCTTGCGTGCGTATATCTTCACATTCTCTCAATTCTCGAGTGGCGATAACTTCTAGACGAAAGAGACTGAGATCGCTATCGATAGAGAGAAGGTCGAGGGTTGTCATTTGTCATTTTTTTGCAACGGCTTAATGTAGGGCTTGATTGCTTTAAGTAGTATTCTGTTTTTTTTTGGCAGCCCTCTCGTTTAAGCGAGGTTATAATTTAGTCGCTACAATTTTTAATTGTAACTACAATTACCGGGCAGGGGATTTCTTTATGAAGATTTAGCCGATTGACTCCTTCTCTACGATACACTATATTGCGTTGTAACAATCAGACATTATCCTGATGTCTTTTCCTCTACCGACGCAAACGTCGTTCACAGGAAGGAAACCGATGACGCTCACGAACATCCCGATTGTTGGAAAGAGACGGACACAGCTAAGACTTTAAAATATTCCTTTATTAATTTAAACTATAATGTTTTGCAATTAGTTTTCTTTGTTGAAATTTTTTAGATTCAATTTTTCTTTGTTTAGTTATTTAACTTAGTTACAGACAACATTTTTCAATTTTTATTTAGTTAATTCAATTGCCTTTCTAATTAGTATATCTCATTTAAAATTGCAATACGTATCTTTTTTTTTTGTTTGTTAAATTTATTTCGACAGAGTTTATTTAAATTACACATCTGTTCCTCACAGGAACAAGAACTTATTTTTGCTTAAAAAATATCGAAAGAATTGTTTCTTTTGCTACGTTTTCTTTAGAGTAGAAAACGTGGGTATTATTTTGTGTGTATTAAACTTGTTTTCTAGATTTGTAAATCTGTACATTAAAATTTTAGTTTTGCATATTCCTTCATTTTAATGTTAAGCTTTCATTAATAATTTTGTTTTCTCTAATTATATCTAACCGTTAACTTTAATTAATTATATTCTCAGACCAGAACTTTGCGAATTTGCACAAATTTATTACTTATCAATATTTGCATGTAACAAAATCTCTCTATATGTACCGGGTCTGTTCAAAAGATCGGACTTTTTTTTGTTTTAAATCATCTGTGAACCAACGAAATACGTATTTTGCTTCTGTGCACAAACGGTCTGTTAACATACTTGATTTGCCTCTCTTTTTTTGTAACTAGTAAATTTAATTCTTTTTTTAATTATTTTAAGTTGGTGTTCTAAATAAAGCCTAATTACATCTGGCTGAAATCCGCCTTTTTCTTTCTTAATTTTTTTTTTACGTTTCGGACGGCCTGGTTGCGTCCCCTACCCGCTGCGCGTCTTCCCTACTTTTGTTGATCACCATTTCCGAATTTTGCGACGTCTAGCGGTTCTAAATTCGGTGGCGCCCTATACCACCTTAATTCGTGTCCTGAAGTACCTTTGGGTCTCCCCATCCTTGGGCTGAGGCGGTCTCTAAAGCCGGGTGGGCCGCTAGACGCTGGCAGGGGCGGGTAGGTGAGGTAATCTTCGTCGCCCGAAACTTGAGTTCCTCTCTTTTCTATTGTCTCGTCGGATGTCCTCTTTCCTATGTGAAATCACGATGCTATAGCCGGAGCTGATAGTTTTTCTTTATCAATTACATTCACTACTTCCATTATTTCTTTTAGTGTTAGCATTCTTTTTTTCGGCGACATTATTAATAAACGCACACGTTCGATTCTTTAGCGAAACTAGAGCACAAACTAGAGCACGAACAATTCGTTGTAAAGTAAAAATAAACTGTAAATCCCCAAAAATTCAAGGAGAATTATCTAATACCGAACTTAAAAATGTAGGTTAAAATTTAATTCGCCCGGCTATTGGAAATTTGTGGCTGCTTATATTTTCTAGTCTAGGCACAAAGAATGCTGCCCACGCACGTTTATACAAACACCAGCTTATGGGAATGTGCCCTATGTGTTAAAATCGGTTCCAAAAAATTCTACCTTTTAAGGGAGATAGTCGCTTATTAGATAGAGCTGCCAGTTAAGGTAGCTTTCACTGTATATTCTATATAATTACATTTTTTTCATTTTTTCAATAATTATGCTTAAGCCGGTCCTGTTCGCCTTTTTTAGCTTCAACTGCCTTTAAATAAACAACATTCTTGATAGAACTTAAAAGCATGGAAAGCAAGATTTTAGTTATGAAAAATAAAAGCAAACTAATACATTTTGGAGCTAAAAGGTGGACATAAATGATGATATGAGCAAGAACGAAAGGGAAATACAGGCTAAGATTAGAAATATTGTAAAGGAAGAGAGAGCAAGCGGAAAAAAGGGCAAAAGTAGGTTACCAAAAAGTGATAATAGAAAATCAAATGTGGTGATGGAATATAGAAATAGGAAAGTTGGAAAGCGCCCTTCAAAAAATATTTATACTAGAGAAAGGTATTAAAAAAACTAACCGGTCCAAAAGAAAACTGGATTGAAATGGTAAGGACATAGCAGAGGATATATCTACGGGAAGAAAAGCGCGTAAAGTAAGACAAACAAGAAGCAGGGAAGCCGTATATTGACAAAAATGTGAAAGAAAGGCAAGGAAATTAGTTAAAAGAAATTTAAAATGAATAAGACAAGATGGGGAAGAAGCAAGCTCCAGAAAATAAGGTTCGACATGTAAAATGTTAAAAGCATTTTCTCTGAAGGAGCATTGAAGCATTTAATTGGAGAAATGATAAAATATTGTTTAGATTATAGCAAACAAAGCGAAAAATAAGATAGCATTAAAAGTGGAACACAATATATTGTTCAATAGCGAAAGGGATAATAGGATATTTGTAATCGGATTTATGATTAATAATAATTTAAAAAATGGCCTGTATATAGAAAAAGGATCGCGGAGAAAGTTAGAAAATTTAAGTTAAGTTTAGTAAATGTACGCATGCATTTTCTGAAGAAAAAGGTTCAGAAATCAAGACAAAATTCTATAAGAATTTGGATAGAACTATGGAGAAGATTCAAACATTTGACGTAGAATGAACGCCAAAGTCGAGAGAGGTGAAGAAATGTAACAATCGGCAAAAGTAGATATATATCTAGCAATAACAATGGCAAGAGATTAATAGAATTTGGATCGGAAAATAATATGAAAGTACTAGGCACACCATCTAATCAAATGTGCACAGAAAAACATGGAAAGGTCCAAATGGAAAGATAAGGAACCAAATCAATCGTGCGTGGATGCAGATACTGATCATATATTAGTTATTACGGAGACGAAATAAGAAAGATCACGCAAAATTAAAAAAACGGAAAGAAGTAAAAGGAAAAAGTGCGATTTAGAAAAACTAATAGATATGAAAACGGCAATAAAATTCGAATAAGAAGTTATAGAAAAGCTAGAAGCCAAATCCCATAGAGGGCAGATAGAAAAATGGAGACAGATTGAATCACCGAGCTAACTGAAAGAACGCTGAGGGAACCAAAGAACGACTAATATTAAAAAAAAATAAATACAAAAAGCAATTTTTAAGGATAAAAAAATATAACAAAGAGGCAGAAGGAATTTTTAAACACCCTTATAATAGACGTCATAATAAAATGGTCAAAACGGCCATTATCCTCTCACAGAAATATATATACTTATATATCGTATGATCAAAAAGTCTTTGGATCGCTATTGCAGTGGAATTTGCGAGATATCTATGAAATTATTTATTTCAATTAGTTTTGACATTTACTTTACAACTTTCAAGTCAGCTGGTTATAATTCAAAATGTTTCAATTAGAACACAAAATTTTTATTATCAAATCATACTACAGTAATGGAAATATAGGTGAAAATGGTAATTGGGTTTATTCACCTCGTTTATGTTTGAATGAGTTCCGTGAGAGATTTCCCAACTTCGCAATAATCGAACGAGATTTTTTTCGGCAACTTCAACGAACTGTGGACAAATTTGAAGAAACTGGTAATATCAGCGATAGTGTTCGATCTGGAAGAAGACGGGCTAGAAATGATGATGTTATTGATCTGGTTAGGCAACGCATGCTGGAAGAACCTACCTTATCCTTGCGTAGATTGAAACAAGAAATCAATTTAAGTTATGGGACGTGTCAAACCATTGTTAAACATGACTAGAACAGGTTTACTTATAAACTGCAGATGTGTCAGAAGTTACTGCCACCAAATTATCAGAAGAGAGTATCGTACTGTACCTGGTTTAATGACCATATGAATAACGATATTCTTGATTTAACATTTTTTACAGACGAATCTTATTTTTACCCATCTGGATACGTTAATAAACAAGTTATTCGTATGTGGAGCGAGAATAATCCTAATTTTTATAGTGAGGCTCCTTTACATAGTCCTAAGATTGGTGTTTGGGTTGCAATGTCCCGTAGACGGGTAATAGGGCCAATATTTTTTCAAGATACCATAAGCGCTGAAAGATATATAAATCAAATACTTGATCCTTTTATCAATCAATTGCACGATGATGGACTTCATAATGGATACTTTCAGCAAGATAACGCGAGACCGCATGTTGCTCGAGTAACCATGGAATATTTACGTGAATTTTATGATGAAAGGTTAATATCAGACGGGCGTTACCCACCTAGGTCTTGTGATTTAAGTCCTTTAGACTACTTCTTATTCCCATTGCTTAAGAATAACATTTCTAAAACTCCAGTTCACACTTTAGATAATTACAGGAACGTATTGTTGAAAACTGTCTCACAGTAACACTTGATCTTTTAATTAAAGTTTTTAATAACATGGGCCGACGTCTTAACCGGTGTATTCAAGAACAGGGAAGACATTTTCAACATCTTTATAATTTTTTATTGTAAAAGTGTACCTACCTGAATGTTATTGTTCCATTGTGGGAGTTCTTTTCTTAACTGTAATGAGCCTTATTTTTTTTTTTATTAGTTATTAAAACTTCTTTTATTTATAAATGCATTCTGTAATCTCTATAAATGTTATTAAATATAACATACATAAAATGTAAATAAATACCATAACCTAAAATGTATTTTATTTGTGACTTATGCGTACTTCAAGGTAATGAATCACAGAAGTAAATAATTTTATAGATAGCTTTACGTTTTATGGCTATCACGATCCAAAGACTTTTTGATCATACGTTAGTAAGTTGTGCGTCTTAATTTTCTTGAATAGAATTTTCCTTTGATAATAGTAGAAATCGGGAAACAATATTTTAAAAAAAGCAAAATAAAACGATGTAATTCGTGTGTTTTTATAATTTGCTTTAAGAATAATATACAATATCTATTAACAAGATAAAACAGTAGTTTTACAAAAGGTTTTCTTCCTTAAAATTCGGTAAATAGTTAGCTGTACTTGGTCTTCGGGAACGATAGTACTAATGATATCAATTACACACAGTGTCTAATGATATCACGTACGATACATCTAGTACTGACATAAATTAAAGTCAGCTTTGACGATAGCTGCATATAGAATGACGGACGATAGGACTTCCCTCTTACGGTGATTGAACGCAATACTCCGTCTGTGTGTGATCTAAATTGAATGCGTAATTACGCTTCAGGATGCTCGTTTGTGGACTATTTAGGGCCCTCCGCATCGATGACGGTCACTAACTCTCTCGCACTCCTTCCTCCTTAAATGCACGGCAAATCTCATCTGTGATCCCTTCGGATTATAAGGAGACGAATGGGTGTGGAACACGATGGGTGTCGTTTCGCTAAATTAAACGTATCGGGGAGATGCTTTCGATTCCAGCCGTTTCACCAGCGTTGGAATTCGGAAAAGCAGCTGTTGTACGACGATATGCTGAGGTATGGTTTATTGTGATTGTCCTTCAATGGAACCAAAGATTAAAGGAATCTGGTCTATGTTAGATAGAGCACAAAGGTAGTCTATTCGATTCTTTTCATTATTTGGTCACGTTATTAGTGCTGATTAATTAAAACTTTAACCGAAAGTTTACTTATTTCGTACTGATCTGTATTATCAATGTGTTAGAAAAATTGGATTCTAAGGGGTCCATGGAGATACATATACAATCCTGTATAAAATTCCTTCTTAAATTATTTAAAGCTATTTTGTATGTTGTATTTTACTTGAATGCCTTCTAATATTGTTTTAATATTGTAAAGTATTTGTCTGTTCGGTGTTCTTAAATAAAACTAATGCTAACTTAGACACACACTATATTAATAATAAAAACGAATAACAATTTAAAAACTAATTATTAACCATAAGAACATTTATGTATTTATATTTATGTAAGTTCACTCGGCGATGATTTGGTAAGGAATTAATTCAAATACTTTCCTCGACGGCTTATATATTGGCCGTCGAACCTCTCGAGTTTTCTTAGTGTAGATCTTTCAGTTTCTAGATCTGTCGAGAAGGCGCCAGAGGCGTAATACGTGACGTATCGTTGGATGAGTCATCACAATATTAAATAATGCGTAATGGTGGTCAATCAGTTAAGAATAGAGTTGTGTACCTACGAAAATTTCAGGTTAAAAAGTATTGGTAATGATCGATTTAAACGAAATGTAATTTAATGTTTTCAACAACTATGGAAACATGTTTTAAAATATTGCCACAGAGCTCTAAACATAATTTGGTTTAGATGTTTAAAAAATGTACCTATTAATTACATGTTTAATTATATGAAACAAAAACTTGTTTTCCATTGAAGAAGATATTTTAGTGGCGATAAATAGATAGATAAGTTTATCGTCTGCTAAATAACCTGTGTAATGGACTCATCCATACAAATTACAATTATATACTGACTTTCAAAAAATCCGAATACCCAGGTGGGCTTGATGAATTTTAATTTAAATTTATACATAATGTTTGTAATAACAATGTTATTTAATAATAAGTGAGTCCGCCCCGGTTTCTTATGCGTTCGATAATTCTTCGAGGCATGATTTAAATTAAGTGATTTATTGTATCCTGGAGAATATCATCCCAGGCTTCCCGAATTCAGTGACGAAGGTTAAGTAGATTATTTGGCGGCTTGGGTAAATTACCCAGTCGAATACCATATCATATCATATTTCACACATCTTCGATTGGTGACAAGTCTGGGGAGGCAGAAGGCAATGGTAGCAGGGTCGCGTTTATTTTCTTGTAAGAACTTTGTAGTAACCCTTGCTTTACGAGGACGTGCGTTGCCTTGCTGGAAAAGGGATTGCATTATCCTTAGTAGGTATGGCAGTCCAATATGCTGCAGTGCGTTTCAGTATGTAACCATTGGCAGTCAAATTTTTTTCAATAAAAACTAGAGATGATCTGTTATCGCTCCACATACTGCACTAGAGGTGACCTACTACCGTATGTTATTGCACCACATAACACGATAACATACGGTAAGAAGTCACGTCTAGATTTTATTGACAGAAACTCGAATGCAAATGACTACATATGAAACGTACTGCAACCTGTTGCACTGCCATACCTATGAAGGTTAATTTCACACTTTTCCAACAACATAACGCACGGCCTCATACAGTGATAGTTACTACAGGGTTCTTACAAAAAAATAATGTCACCCTGCTACGATGTATTTCTCGCTCTCCTGAGTTGTCACCAATCGAACATGCGTGGAATATTATTGGTACTAGATTGGGTAATTTACCCCAAACATCAAATAATCTGCTTGACATGGAATGGCCTATTAAAAACCAGCTATCTATTCCATTGGACACACTACATAAAGCTTTTTGTTTTATGGCGATTTTTGTTTGATTATAAACATAGTAATTTTACTTTTAAAAGAAGTCAAACGATCAAACTATTTAGTTTTAATCAAATTTTAGTTAATGCAGCGTAGGTTTGTCAACATATTCGACGTAAAGGCTATTATTGATATCAATATTAAAAAAATTAAGCGTGCGGCCGAGCTGTATTTCGGTAAATATAGAATAAGCAAAGATATGGACAGACTTTAACTACATTCTGGCCCTAAAAATGTAGAAATTTTTAATGAATTACAAATAAATTTCTTTTTTGATTTTCAGTTAGACATTTATACGTAATCTTCATATTCGTTTAGCTTTGGCGCTATTAAGCGGTGATACTGTATATATTGTAGTAGCCCCTGAAAGGAATGTGGAAATTTCACAACAGGATAATGTCCCACGTTTAGGCGGCCATAATATGTAGTACTGTACCTAATTCAAAAACGCAGTTCTAAAGATGTGCGACTAATAAAATGTATCCTGTAGAATATGGAAATTTACTACATTCAGGAATTATATTGATAATATTGATGAGACTCTCATAAATTAAATATTTATCTTAGGCGTGTGAGGTAGTCCGTTTAAAAGCTGCGGAAATAAACATATATTAAAAAAAACCTTTATTAATTTTATCAATTTAAAGAGATATATATCGATCACTTAAGCCGTTTGCCATATATGCTGACATCTATCTTTGGGTAGAAAGAACTTACTGTATGAAATCAGAAAGATCGTTATCTTCTTTAAAACAGGTAGAAAAAAAAAAGACCTTCTAACATATACCTGAGGTATGTAATAATAATAACACGTCTTTTTCAAACAAAACAATTTAAAACATTTATTTTTAAATCCAAGAATACTAAAAAGGTAACAAATACAGGAGTTGGATATGGAATACCTTAACAGGTCGGTATTTGTTTTTAAAACTTTTACTAAAAGTAATAGTTATACTACAATAACCTAAGTTAATTTTTTTTTGCAGGAAACATAAAAGAAAAAAAACGTTTGATTGTTTACTTCAAAGGAAATATAAATTTTAAAAACACTAAATGCATGAATCAAAATTTTATAATACTACGGTGTATTGATAACAGTGATAACCGAAGTGTTCGGAGAAAGAATAACCTTGACGAGGTAATTCAAATCTAAATTGAACGAAATCAATGAAAGTTAGTTCTTGAATGAACCGTAAACTTTTACTTAGTATTAAGAACAACACAACTGACATATAGGATGAAGATTTCTGACGAAAAATGGTGTTTTCATGTTACTTTAAGCCAGTGGTTTCCAACCTTTTTATACCTGCGTCCTCCCCTCTTTAAAAAAAATTGTTGCGCCCCCTTAATTTTTCTAACAATCCAATTTCATAAATACTCAACTGATATTATAATCTATTTAATGGGCTACAAAATAATATACAATATTATGTAAAAATATACATAAAAAAATAATTATTTGTTATAAGAAATAATAATTTTAGTAAAAACAAATCTTACAAAAATACAAAAAAAAAGAATAGTAATTAATACAACATTATAAAAATTTAATGCGACGGTTGAGCTTGTTTTTCAGCACAAATTTTCTCAAACCGTTGTATCATTGAAGAAATCGCGGTTCTCAGTTCCTTTTCAATCACTAAGCGAGATCGATACTTTGTTTTTAAGACAGCTACTGTAGAAAAACCAGTTTCACATAGGTAAGATGTTACAAATGGCAATAAAATTTCTAATGGATGTTTTAGCATTTGTACCCGAAAAATTCGCAGCGAGGATTGTGGATTATAAAATGATATTTTAGAAACTAGAAACAGCTACATGTTCCCTAGCAAAAGTCTTCGCGCCCCCCTAGGGGGGCGCGCCCCACAGGTTGGAAACCACTGCTTTAAGGACAGAAAACAATAGCCTGAACAAAAATGCAATTCCCCGAGCAACCTTTTTACTACTTAAAGCCATATTTAAGTAGTTAGTGTCCGTAGTGCAAATGCTATAAAATAGTAGTCACATCTACAATTTTATTGTGAAAATAAAGTTTTTATTGTCTATTCAACATTTTACCTAAAGGAAAGCTATGGCGTATGTGCCATTAAATTCACTTTAGTGTTGTCCCGAAACAGTTAAGCTAATAAATATTTAGTTTAAGAAAGAAACTAAACCACATATTGCTCAAACGTTTAATAATATGTAATTTTTTCTGGGTTTCGCTTTATGATTGTTGAAATAATCAACGTTACGCTGTTCGCATTGTCAGTTCCTGCAAAATTTCCTGCCATAGTAATTCCCTTCCTTGTCGTTTTGCTTGTTAGTTTTAATGGCGAACGACTATCTCTATATTAAAATAATATCAAAAAAATTTTAAGTGGAGAGTGTTTTGTTATGATCATCGCTATTTATGTTATATTTTTCAAGTGCATGTAATAGGGGCCAACCAACTATGGTTTTAATTTGGCTTTTTTTGAGTGCTCGTTTCAGAATTAAGGCTTGTGTTTCAAGGAGACAAAATATATCGATGCGATATCATTAAGCAGTAACAATTCGACTGGTCTAACCGGAACACGTTAGCAAACAGCAATGCAAATTATTGCGATTGAATAAACACCAGCATATACAATCCAGACTCTACTTGAAATTTTGTATATTACGGGATCGTTAAGGACGATTATTATAACGAAAATTCGAAGCGATTACATTGGAAATTTCACAAAATATAATAGATAACATCATTGATATTTTCCAACGGCTGAATATAAAAGAGCTTGCAGAACAGATAACAAAAAATTAAGTAAATATAGTTTAAATTGAGTTTGTTATGATTAAAGACTGGAATTTAAGGTATGAAAAAATTATTTAAAAATCTTTTTTAAAGATTTTTACGTTTTTTTACCTGTTTTGAATTTTAATGTCAATTTTTTTTATTCCTAGAACTTTTTTCTGACTTTTTGACGCGTTTTTTTTTTAAATTTAATTAATTGACAAAACCAAATTTCGCTGCGCCTCTGCACATTTGTTTCGTGAATGCATTTGTACTTTTTAATTCCCCGTTGTGGCATCTGACATGGGATTCCCCGTGTTTCCTGTGATTTGATTTCCGTCGAGTCATCAATACATTTACTTGTGTTAAAGTTGTTGTGACAGTGTAAATTGCGTTTGTAGGACAATACCGAAACAAAAGCCCACCGTTGAAGAATGGATTAAAAATTGTAAGGAATTGAAACATGTACGCAATCAATTATTTTGCCAAGCATGTTTAAAAGTCGTAAGTTTCATTTGCACTTAAAATTATAAAATGTATTGACGTTACTAAATTTCTTTTACCAGATTAAATGTGACAAGAAATACTACATAATTCAGCATGTCAAAACGTCATTGCACCAGGAAAAACCAAATTAAATAATAGTCTAACCAAGAAACAACAAACTATAGGTACAGCTATGCAATCAACTTCCGGCTAACTGAAAAATCAAAATTTTATTTTAATCTTTGCAAGGCTTTGATAAAAGCAAATATACTCATTTATAAATTGAGAAACAAATATTTCAAAACGTTTTTAGAGACTTATTGCGCAATGTCTATTCTTAATGACATCCATCTCCGCAAAAATTGTATTAGTTCAGTGTACAAAGAAGTTATTCTGGAAATAAAAAAATATTATTGGAAATAATTGAATATGGATATGTATAAACGAAACAACATGTATGTGGACGATACGTGGCAAATTGAATACTCGGAATATTAATTATAAAAAATTTCTCGGAAGAATTAAGTAAAACTAATAATAATACAATAGCAAGATTTATTCACGGCCAATTGACCTATTTTTTCTTACCAGAGCCTGTACCGAATGATAAAAGTTTACTTGTGCTTTCAGACGCAGCAGCATACGTGGTAAAAGCTGCATCTAATATGAAGATTTTTTGTCCGAATTTAATTCATTGCACTTGTTTAGAGAACTGACTTCATCGAGTAGCTGAAACTATAAAATTGCAGTTCCTGTTAGTAAATAAATTAATAGCATATGGCAAATAAATATTTACTAAAGTTCCTTTAAGGGTAGAAATGTTTAGAGACAAATTACCAAATGCACCACTATCCCAACAACCAGTTCTAGGAAAATGGGGAACATGGTTAGATGCCGCTATATACTACACAAATACATTAGACATTTTCAAAAAACTAATAAATGAATTTCCAGATGCAATACAAAATTGTCAAGCCGTACTAAAATAAATAGAATTACAAAATAATTTGGCATTTATAAAAACCAATTACAGTTATGTAAGTGACTCTATAAAAACACTTGAGAAGCAGGATTTGACTTTAGTTACTGCAGTGCAGTAATAAACAGATTCAGAAGCTAAAATCATCAATGAACAAATTCATAAACTTAATAAAGTTATTACATATGATAATAAATCTGAGAGCACGTATATTGTACCAATTGGTCAAATAATTATAAATAAATTAAACGACGTTCTGCGTAAAAATAAAGGATTCTACAAATTATAAAAAATTTCATAAATTTTAAATTATGAAATTCTTACTGATTTTATTACGGATCCCGCATTAATTACAAAATTCAAGTATGCCCCAATTACAATTGTCGACGTAGAGAGAAGTATTTCGGCTTACAAGAATATGTTATGTGATAGAAGATATAACCTTACAATGTAACAATTAGAATAGTATTTAATAATCAGTTGTTTTCGGGTTTTGTAGTTTTCTTAACATAAATTTGTTTAGGAAGGTCTATTTGGTGAAAATAAAATGTTATTAGTTAGGTATAGTAATTTTTGTGTTGTTTATCTAATTTTTATGCCTTTTTGGAATTTTATGCTTTTTCTGTTTTTTTTTTGTTCCTTTTAGTCCGGTATTTACTAGACTCGGCCAAGAGGGGCAAGTTTAAGTTTAATAAGGTTGATACTCTTTTCAAACAACAACAGCCATCTCTACGTTGGGTCGGGTACTTCTGGCTTATGTTAGTATATAGAAATTATTAATAGTAGATTTTTATTCCTACCTATGCAAAATCGAATTTGATGAACAGCATATGAATCCGAAGTGTTTTGTAATTTTTAAAAGTAATTCTTGTAACGTCAAAAAGACATTTGTCATTTTTTGATATCCAAAATGGCAAGAAAACTGAGTCCGGCAAACAAAGTACAAATTTTGTTAAATTTGGAAAGGTGCACCATTAAACAAGTCGCAGAAGAATTTCAGTTGAACAAATCTACAGTACTACAAGTTAAAAAAGATGGGAAAGTGAAGGCAAACGAGGAAAAGAATATCAACTGATATAGATCAGAATTTGTTTGAATATTTGAGAGAAAATAAAAAAATAACGAAGCAAATTCATAGATCTCGTATAAAATTTATTAATAGGGAACAATTATGGAAATCTATTGAAACTACCTGGGAAAACATTGTTGAAAAACCTAATTTTTTTAAGAAGTCTCGTTGATTCTTTACCTAGAAAGTTAAGTACTGTAATTAATGCGAATAGCGGATCAATTAAGTTTTAAGTTTATTTAGTTAATTGACGAAGGAGATACTTGTTGAAACTTCATTATAACGCTAAGAAATAGTATTTCATCCACCTGATGAAGCCATTGTATGGCGAAGCAATATTGTAGTGGTATTTACAATAAAAGAATTTTTGAAACTAGAAGTTTAATTACTTATTTCTTAGCATTTTAGTTTATTGTGTTTTCTAAATTGTATTAAAAAATTACTTGACATTTGACTTGTCTTTCAAAAAAAGTTTAAAAAACACTAAGCAATATTAGAAAATTTTGACAATTTTGACAAGTTAGGTTAGTTATACTAGATTTATCTGAGCTTAACTGTATATATGTATTAAAAAGTAATGAGAAGACCCGAGGTATAGATGTTGTTATTTGAAAAGAATGACTATTGTAGGAAGTACTAACCTTATAAAGCTTAAACTTGCCCTTCTTTGCGGAGTTTAGTTATGATCATCGTTTTCATAGCATACGAGGGTGGATCAATAAATACACGTGTTAGGAAAGAAGACGCAAGTTTTTCACAAATTTTTTTTTAATTTTTCAAGGTAATCACCTTTTAGTACAATACACTTTTCCAAACGTTTCTGTCATTTCTTTAACCCATCCAAAAAATACGATTTGTCAAACTCTGCAATATACGCTTCTGTCTCGACGATAACCTCCTCGTTTGAGCTGAATATTTTTCTCCCGAGCCACGTTTCCATGTTGGGGAACAGAAAGAAGTCACAGGGAGCCAAGTCAGGCGAGTACGGTGGGTGCGGCAGCAATTCGTAGTGCAGTTCATGCAACTTTGCCGCGACAATTCTGGATGAATGTGCTGGTGCATTATCGTGGTGAAACAGCACTTTTTTCTTAGCCAAATGGGGCCGTGTCTCCTTCAATTTTATATCGAATCGGTCCAATAAGTCACTGTAGTACTGCCCCATGACCGTTCTTCCTTTCTGCAAAAAGTCCATGAGGATTATTCCGTTGGAATCCCAAAAAATCGTGGCCATGACCTTTCCGGCCGATGGGACCGTCTTTGCCTTCTTCGGAGCAGATTCACCCCGAAAAATCCATTGTTTTGACTGTCGCTTGGACTCTGGCGTATAATAATGGATCCAGGTTTCATCAACGGTGACGTGACGACTCGACGCAAAAACTCCAGCGAATTTTTCTTGAAGAGGTCCAAACACTGCTTCGACATTGGCAACCGTATCCGCTTGTTGTCCACCGTAAGCAATCGCGGCACCCATCGGGCCGACACCTTTCTCACCGATAACTTATCATGTAAAATATTAATTGCCGTTCCGTACGACACGCCTACGGCCTCTGCTACTTCGCGCACTTTCGTTCGGCGATCAGCGAGAATCATGTCGTGGACATTTTCAATGATTTCCTCGGTAACCACGTCTGCCGGGCGGCCTGGGCGCTCCTCATCAAAAACAGATGTACGACCACGTTTAAATTCGTTGAACCAATATTTTACGGTTGTCATAGATGGTGAAGGGTCCCCATAGACAGCATCCAACTTCGCCTTTATTTCTTCGCATGTTTTTCCATCCAAAAATAAAAAGCGAATCACGGATCGATATTGCTCTTTTTCCATTTTATCGAGAAACACGAAACACGTGTGATACAACTGGCTGCCAAATAAAAACTAACCTATGAATCAGTCTGAAATTTATTATGGTGTTGTCCGACAGATGGTAGTACACGACGGTAATGCCAACTTCCCTCAGCAGCGCCACCTGTCTTCAAACACGGGTACTTACTCGTATTTCAAGTATTTCCCGAAAATTGAGACCTTATTCTAACAGCAGGTTTCCTCTCTATAAAATGCTTATTGTAACTACTTACAATCGCTTGCATGGAAAACGAGTACAACTCTAATAGCAAATTTTTGTGTTTTTACTATCAGTTAATCTGGTTTTTTGAAGTATATTGACATTTTTTCTGTCAGAGAACATGTGCATGTGCCACTTGAAAACACTATTTACATTGAAACATTTTAAATAAACTCGTTTTCCGTGCAAGCGAGTGTACATACTTTGATAATTTCATAATTGATATCCTTATAACAGAATATTGGTGCTTCGAAAATCCAGGGAATATTAATTTTTATTTATACAAACGCGTGCACAAATTGCTCGTTAGTCATGTGAAGTCAGTAGTGCATTAAAAGATGCTACGTGATATATCGTATACATTGAAATGCAGAGTAGTTGGACCTCCATTTGGATATTAGAGTACTATATACGCGATAGTTCAGTGTGTGTTAATTTTAGCAATTGGTATCTTTACTTCTTTTGGCAAAATTTTGCTCCTAATATAGAATCAAAACCGTCTTTGACAGAAGCTAAATTACTTACCGTGAAATGAAGAAGAGAATTCTAACATATTTGGAAATAATTCTAACAATGATGGAGATCATGTAAAAATAGTGAAGAGAATCAACGAGAGGAATGTTGGACAAATGAATAGTTTTTGGAAAAGAAAATGACCAGAATAAAGCCAATACGACACGATGTAAAAATCTATCTACTTTTTGTGGTAAAAATTGATATATTTGGTGTATAATTCCAACCATACGGGGTCGCCCTAAAGAATATAGCTTTATATCTTTCTTGTCTCAAACAAGCAGCTAAAAGGACTTATGAAGAAGCATGGAATCTTACGATAAATGAGAGAATTTTAGATGTTATAACAATGCCGACTAATGAAGAAATTTCTACGAAAGCTTTAAATGATTTACATGATACTAATGGATAAAAAGCTGTTTTCGAACTTTATTAGAAATTAGAAAAATTCTCCGACATTTGGAAGTGAAGATGGCCAACAAGATTCCTTCGGCTGGAAAGGTAATGGCCACGATATTTTGGGATTTGAAGCAAAACTTCTTATCGACTATCTTGCAAAGTACTATGCTATCAACGAACATATTAAGCTGCTTTTCAGAACAACATGAAAGTTGATATTGCCGAAACAAGATCAGCAATGACTCGAAAGAAAGTGCTATTCTATCATGATAATGAACCTTCACACATTGATCGCATTACTAAAATTAGATGAATTAAGGTTCCAAGACGTGATCTAATCTTCCTATTTATTGGATCTAGCCTCTTCAGACTTTCACTTTTTCCAAAACTCAAGCTGTTTCTCGCCAGAAGGAAATTCAAGACGGACGAGGAAGTTATTATGTAAGTAGACCAGTATTTTGACGACCTACATGCTGATAAATATAAAACTGGTGTAGTGGCAATCCAGCACTGCTGATCTAAGTGTATTTTATATTGAAGATAAATATGTTTAAAATTTTTGAAAAATCATTGCCGTACTTCAAATGTTTCATTTTAAATCTGACCTTCTGTCAAGTCATCCTCCTAGCCAAATATTATACAATATCTTATTTAATCTTAATTAAATAACACAAAAAATAGTCGTAGTTAATAAAATGATCATACATTATAGATATCTGTGATGAAAAAATGCGTGAATGCGTAAGACATAAACGAATTCTTAATGATTGCCTAAAATTTAGCATCCGACGAAAAATATATTTACTCATCATTTGGTCGTCTAATGGTGGCGGTGGTTGTCAGTAAATTTAGTAAACTGGAGAAACTTCTCTTCGAGAACATTTTCATTCATGGCCGGGGCGATTCATTATGATGTCGAAGCAATCTGACGGAAACGCTAAAAAAATAATTGGGTTTCCCTCCTGCGGCTATTAATTCTTCTGCGTCGGTCGTGGATGGGGAAGTAGTGGAGCAAAGAGAGAGCAATCGGTGTGTGGTGGTGAATCGACATGATCTCGCCGCAAATTACGCCCTTTCGCGCTCCGCACACTATAATAAATCAGTAACGGTCAAATTTACAGAAGAACATGCAACCGCACAGTGGCGTGCCAAGAGGGACGTCTATTACGAATGGCTGATGCGTTGTATTTCTCTTATTTTTTGTGTTATGCACGCTAAGCTAATTCCGGCGCAAGCTCACGAAATGTGTTTATTTACATATAAAAGCCTATGTAGTGTAAAAATACTTCTAAATTGAAATCTGGTATTTATTCATACGAGTTCGATCGCAAAGAACTTCGTTCTTATAATCTCATATCAGAAATGATTAATGCGTAATATGTACAAATAACAAGTTAGTTTTTAAGGAAATGTAAAACCTTCAAAATAGTTTTTTTTTCAGAACATTGAATGTAATAAAATAATAAAATGGATATGACTTTACCATGCATGGACGGTAGTACTTTAATACTGTCATATTATCACAAAATTATAATTCAAGATTAGGCATTCCTTTTTAGAAATTAAAATCGGTTGGAATGGTTTCTATTCATCAATTTCATGCTTAATTAGATTATTCATTTCTTAATCTCGTTTGTAAGTTTCCACGGTCGATATCCATCATTTCTACACGAATTCCAGGGTTATATGGGAGCTGTTCGTGGTTAGTAGAGCGTCCGATTTTGCCCAACCCTTCGCGTTAAAAAATATTCTCTTTTCCGCAAAGTTTAAGTCTTTGAATTTGATATAGAACTGCATAGGAAAACTTAGATTCAGTAAAAACCGAAAAATTTGGAAAAACACTGAAGTAAATGAATAACAAATCGTTCAAATTAAGAAATAGCTTCGAATGATGAAAATGTAAAAATATTAACATTATTCGATCTTGATATCTTGTCTAAGTACCATTGTGAATATAATTTTACGCTAATTTTTCACTTTCTACTCGGTATGTACAGCAAACGCCAAATGAGATGGCGAGAGGAGGTGGTGCGCAGAAACCGTTTTTATAAATGCCCACGTTATATATTTTACTCTTGTAAATTATTAAATCATTAAGTAATAGATGTGTAGTTTACGCCACCTATGGTATCTTACAAATTGATGTAAAACTAAATACAAATCTACCCAATACTTCTAATCCTGCGCGAACTTACCCCTTCGCTCGCCAACTTATCTGGCGCTTGCTATATGTACATATACAACGTGTCCAGGAAAGTATGCAACAAAGGGAAAACTTTTTAATGGTCTATTTCTCAGGAAATTTTATTCTTTATAAAAGTTTTTGCTTTACTTAAAACCCATTTACCCGTTAAAATAAATGAGTTATCATATTAAATAGTAAATATACAATTATTTTATTAATTGCTCAAAATTTCCGTGCCTATTTAATATCGTGTTGGCTAGTCACTTGCGTAAGTGATATTCATTACCAGAAACCATCATTCTTGTTTACGTCACAGAGGCTACAAAATACATTACTACGGCAGAAACGTTTAACTTTGCAAAAAAGAGCAGAGTCAATGCTCATATGTGGCGATAATTATAGGACATGCAGAGACACAGCTGCGACTTTTAACGAAAGGCATCTCAATAAAAATGTTTGTTGGTCTACGGTATTCCGAATTTTGCGACAATTTAAACAAACAGGCTCTTTGGAATTTAATTTTAAAAAGAAACATGGCAGACCAGTAAGAAATTTAGATAATTCTTTAAATGTTTTACAAAGTGTAATAGACGATCCTAAATTATCTGTGAGAAAATGTGCAACTAATTTAGGCTTACGTAAATCATCAGTACATCAAATATAAAAAACATACAAGGTTACTCTATTTAAAACAAGATATGTCCAAACGTTGTAAGAACGAGATTAGAGTTTTCTTTCGTGATACGAGGTGAAATAGAAACGGACATAATTTTCCAAAAAAATATTACTTACCGATAAAGCGACATTCACCACAAATGGTGTAGTTTGTTCGCAAAATTGTCGCTGGTGGTTTCAAGAGAATCCACATTTCCAAATGGAGTGTAAAAACCAATATTCACGAAAGATAAATGTTTGGTGCGGAATTTTGTAGAGGAGAGTGGTGGGTGCTTTTTTTCAACAAACTTTAAATGCTGAAAAGTATTTAGCATTTCTGACTACTGAATTAGAAGATGAATTTGACGACTTATCTTTACAAGCAAGACGTTCTTTGTGGTTTATGCAGGATGGTGCACCTGCACATAGTTCTCGTCGCGTCGTGCAGTATTTAAACCAAGAATTTCAAGAAAAATGGATAGGAAGATATTCAATATTTCCATGGTCTCCACGCTCGCCGAATTTAAATCCTTTGGTTTATTTTTTACGGGGTTTGTTGACAAATCAGAAAATCAGAAATTTCTAAAGAAAAATCAAGAAAAATGGATAGGAAGATATTCAATATTTCCATGGTCTCCACGCTCGCCGAATTTAAATGTTTGGATTATTTTTTATGGGGTTGGTTGACAAATCAGGTGTATTCAGATAGGCCATTTGATAACGAAGAAGATTTGTTGAATAGGATTAGGGAAGCGGTAACGCATTTAAATAATAATCCCAATTTCCTGAAAAATGCCGTCAGGGACGTAGACGTACAAATTTATGTATTGAACGAGAGGGGCATCATATCAAGCGATGTTTGTTTAAAACATAAAGATAACATCTTTTTGTATTTTCAAATTATTAACAAAATATTTTTATTATTTAAAGCGATATATCATTTGTTTTAACGGGTAAATGGGTTTTAAGTAAAGCAAAAACTTTTATAAACAATAAAATTTCCTGAAAATTAGACCATACAAAAGTTTTCCCTTTGTTGCATACTTTCCTGGACACGTTGTATACAGTGACGAGCAAATTTGTGGAACCATGTAAATATCTGTTAAATTAAGAAAGATATTTTACTAAAATTTTAGACACGAAAATTAATGAAAATAATTTAGATTTTCTAAATATACAGAGCGGTCAAAAAATGTAACGTACTTAACTTATACTTTTTTAGATTCAAATTTTTTACATTTTGATATTCTCCTCGATAACACGATTTCAAAAAACTATAACACCTGGGATCTAATGTAATTAGCATGAGATTTACATGAAAACGAAATAAGAATTTTTAGTATTTTCAAAATCATAAATATTGCTTGATACTTAGGTATGATCGTTTAAATAAAAACTTCTTTAAAAAACTTTCTTTAAAAACCTTTTTCATAGAAGAAATGGTGAATGATATTTAGAATTCTTAAATAACTAGATAATTCCTGCATTGGAAAAAAAATCCACAACATATCTGGTTTCAGTAGGGTCAAGCACTCCTTCACTGTTCAGTTATCGTTCGCGATCAATTAGATCGAATTTTTATCCACAACTGGATTGGAAGAAGAGGCGAAATTGAATGGTCTGCACGTTCTCCCGATTTCAGTCCGCTAGATGACGTCTTGTGGAGCTATCTAGAATATAAAGTGCATCTCATCCGAGCTAGAAATTTGCAAGATCGAAGTTGAAGAATTAATGAGGAGATATGAAGAATTTTACCAGATATAGCGAGGACTACAAGAGAATTTACATACAGATTGGCTTACCGTCAGAAAGTAAGTGGCACCCATTTTGAAATTTTAATAAATTAAGTTTAAAGCTTGGACGTCTTCAGCAAGTTGTAATTCTCCAGCTTCTAAATTCTAGGTTTGGGTGCTTAAGCCAGGTCATCCGGACATTTAAATTTTCGTGTTTTTGTAGGAGGGTGATCATTAATGCAAATGTTAAATATTAGAAGAGCAAGAACCGAGACTTGAGGAAGGTCATTTGTCAAGATTTTGCCACTGCTGGTCCGATTGTTTTGGCAAACACCGATTTTGTGATTACTCAGCATATTCTTGATAAGTTTGTTTAATTCGGCACAGTTTTTTGGAATTTAAAAATTATTTCATTCTTCCAGACTGTGTCATAGGCACTAAAGGGGTCAATAAAGGCAGCGGATGTCTTCAGGCTCTTCAAAAAAGCTGTTTCAATACACGTTGTTAACACCAAGACTTGGTCACAGCAGTTCCTTCCCGTTCTGAAACCGGCTTGTGTCTTATTAATAATCTCGTCCATGCCGGGCACTATTCTATTGTAGATAAGCAGCTCTAGAACTTTATGGCAAACAGACAAGAGAGCTATAGGCTTGTGGTTTCCAGGATCTTCCGGAGACTTACCAGACCTTAATTTGACTAGAACAACATAGAGAAGCTATATTTAGCGATATGGTGCTAATAGCAGTGTTACGTATAATAAAATGGTTCATAGAACAATGTGGTGCATTTTCTGAGGCTTAAATTTAAAACATCAAAATTGGATGCAGAGTTCTTCAAATTTCTAGTAATAGAAACTAATGATGAGTATAAATAATATAATGTACTGGAAATGCATGTAGAGTGTTGGTGTAAAGTAAAAAAAAATTTTTGGAACAATAAGATTGAGTATAGCCAATAATTCTGAATCATTAATGTAAGAATTAATCAATTTTTAGGCAAAGATAACTCGAGATGCAATTCCTCTGTCTTTCAAAGCAAAATCTTTAAATTAATTTCGTAAAAATAGATGAACAACCTGTAATGGGATAAGAGCCATATCTACGAAAATGCAAAGCTTTTATAAATATATGTTGTACTTCAACATTAAAGATAGCATTATTATAATAATGGCACTATACTACTCGCCCATTTTATAAAACACTTCTAACACATGAATTATGGAAGTTCAGATTTGAAATGGCGTAGAGTTTCTTAACAAGAACATTGTGCACAATATGTTCTTAATTTATATTTTAATGAACAGTTTAAAAAAATAATTTATAATACTGAAACACCCGAAAAATATCAAACCAATAATTAGGGACTAGCAACCAAAAAGTCAAACGATATCGTTTTGTTAATGATTATTTTTAAATTTTTTTTAAAACATTATTCAGCACATTTATTTTACAAAAATAACATAATTTTCATTCTGAAGTTAATCTTTCAGTCTGCACATTACATCACCAAAACTTCCTGGTTTGCCAGCAGCGTGTTTTTGCGAGTAATGTTTCAGTGGCGTGTCTCAACGTAATTAACACGATGACGATCATCACGTCTGGTTCGCCTAAATGCGATTTCTCAGCATTTAGTGTAGTATATTAAGCACATTGTCATTCATTGCAGATTCTTAGTTGTAGAATTTAGAACGAAAACAATTCAGTGAAGAAAAATTATTGAGAGAAATTATGGAGACTTTAATATACATTTTTAATTAAACTACACGAAAAGAATTAACACCTTCACCTTATTAATCAAGACCGGCATTCCCGGTCGGCTCACCAGCGATAGGTTCGGGAGACTCACTTTACCAGCTCTTCGAATGCTATGCGTATGTAGTACATGAATACGTGAACAACTATCATAGTGTGAAGTTGTTTATAGACGTATTTACGCATATTTGTAGGTGAAGTTCGAACTGAAAGCATTTTTCTAAATATCGCACAGTTTTATTTCACTGTAGTCACTGTATTTCAATGCACTGACGCCGCTGTTTGCCCACCTACATTCTTTACTTATTAATCTGTATAATTGATTTTCACTGATTAGAATTTCTTTACGAAATAAATTTTTAATGCAGTTTTACTTAATTTATATTTTAAGTTTTGGATTTTTATCGACAAGTTAGTACTTTTTTTAACATAAAATGTTGGGAATATAATTTTGCGTGAAATGTGACTTGATTATTAACAGTTTTCGTTTCATTTGCTGACCTGTTTATATGGTGATTATACGGTGATAGGTTAAATTTAGTTAATTTATGATATATGATTTGGAAGTTGTAGCAGTGTAAATGAAATGCCTACCTAAATGAAAATTATCTAAATTGTACAAACTCGTAATTCATTGTGTAATCCAAGCAGATCTGAAATTCTAACTTATATGCAACAAACTTAGGGTGACAATGCTCTTTCCAAAAATCAAAATATTTTGCTAGATTGCGTAATTTAAATGTGATGATATGAGCATTGACGTTGGTATACGAACAGAACCATCAAAAACTAATAATAAATAATCAACGATATTATCTTGAGAAGAAAAATTTTTATCAAGGAGAACAAGTACATGTTCAAACTGACAGCTAAATGAATACCACGAATATTGAGTTGTGATTAAAAACGTAAAAGAATACGAACGTCGAACGAGAGTTTAAACCGGTTTAACAAGAGCGAAGCTGTTTTTTTGAGAAAATTTGTTACTATGCATGAATCGATTTTTGATCGTTACTACTATGTTCCTGAATTAAAACTGCAATCTCAACAGTAGGTATCATGGTATCGTTCTCCTAAAGAAGGCGAAAGCATTTCTGTCGTCGGGTAAGGTAGGCTAGAATTATTGAACGATAACATCCTTCACTACCCAATAGGCACTTTTTGGGAGTCGAAGGAAATTATTTTCAGAAACTATTTTGAAATTAATCAAACTGCTAACGAACGATATTGTAACGTTCTACTAAATAAATTTAAAAAAACAATTTCAGAAAAACGATTTGGAATGAACCATGTACCGTTCTTCACTAGAAATTGAATCAATTCAGGTTTCGGATTGCGCTTCGCCTATCCTATTTGCCAGCCCTAGCTTCAAGTACTTATTCTCCAAGCTCAAACTTTTTCTTGCTGGAAAGAAGGTTTGGTCAGATGACGAAGTTGAGAAAGATCATTATATAGATGACATAATGGTGTTGCAGCATCGTTGGTTCATAGGCGTTGAAGTTGTTTCATTTCTAGTCTTACTTCCCCTCATATCGTCCTTGTACTTCTACGAGAGATGTTTCCAAAGTTCTGGGAATTTAGCTATAATTTTTGTATTTTGTCAATTTCTATCAATATTACAATGTAGTTTTTCAACATGATCGCCATTTAATTGAATTCATTTATACCAGCAATAAGTTAATTTTGTTGAGCCGTCCTCAAAGGAGTTTTTCGGTGTCTCCTCAATCCACCTATTTATGGCACGTTTTATGCCAGTTTTTCAAAATATAAAATATAAAAATATAGATCTATATTTTTTATATCCTTGATAAAGGCATCATTGCCGAAACATGTAGGGTTATTTTAAATATATATACTTTGAAGTAATAAACCAGACCTTTAATCGCCGACTGATTAAGTTTACCATATCATACCAAGGTCACGAAAATATTATATTTATATATATATATATATATATATATATATATTATAATGAACAATAAACGAGTCCGTTATTCATATTTCAAAGATATCAAATATATCTTAATTTTTTCATGTTCTCAGATAGGCATGTCTCCTCTTCGTTCTTCAAATCGCTATTTATTATTTTCTTCACTAAATTCATGAGGAACCAATAGATTGAAATTTTTGCTTCTATTGATTAGTTAAATATAGTCGTGGTTGGTTTTCCTTCTTTGAATTTTTATTTTCAGAATTATATTCATAGTACTATCACTACATAGTTAATTTGTTAGCCGCATAATCTCCAAAGTGAGTATTACTTGTAACAAAACCTCCAATGTGTTTGTCTTGAATAAAAAGATTGTCTTAATTACTAGTCAGACATAATTACCAAAATTTTCTGTACAAATTACAGTAATTCAAATATTCAAAAAATAACAGTCATACACTACCAAGAAATATATGTGTTATTGTAAGGTTAGAATGAAAATTTTACTCGTACCTTCTAATAATTTTTGAACAGTTTCGGAAAACCACATAATCAATAAGAGTTTTCTTGTAACTTTAGTAAATTCTTTTTCCTTATAGTGGTATTTAATAAGCCGACACTACTTGAAAATATCAACAGCTGAAAAAATAAGAAGCTTAACGTTTATGAAATAATTATGCCTCACTTATTATTACTTTTTTCATAAATGTTAATTTCGAATACATTTGGAGCAGAATATGCTCAACAATGGCAAAACATTAGCAGGTAATTACATAAGTGTTGCTCTGCTCATTTGTCATCGTTTGTCTTACGAATGTTCCCGAGAGCGGCATTGATATAGCGATTACTGGCCCGGCCACGGGGTAATTGTCGATTATCGTGAACAGTGTGTCAGAATGTATGAACATTTTCTGTGGAATATGAATTGCGTAGGGGGGCGATTTAATCGTCGGATCAGTTTGTGAACACACGTGTCGCCGAAATTGCGACTAGGTCTGTGCCGTCTATATGTTAGGGGACAAGCGTTAGCTGACAGGAAATGGACGTGGAGGTGCTGAGGTAACTACCTTTCCAGCACAATACTCACACTGATTAACCTACGCATTGGCTACATGGGGTAGCAGCACACGATATGTAAACGCAAATTTATGTTAATACCGTTACCTATATAATGCGTTATTGTGTTAAACGATGTTTTGTGAAGATAACCAGTTCACTTACTTGTTACTGTTACAGGTAATTAACTTGACTATGATTTGTGTGATAATTAATTATCGCATTCAAACAAATAAATTATATTTTTGTAACATATATATTAAACTAATATCTTGGAAAAGCTTTTATGATAATCGTCGGCAATAAAACAAAACATAATATATTATTCGAAAACGTCCAATTACAAAGGTAGTTTTTGCTGAAGGAATTAAATACTTTAAAAATTGCTAATACTGATCGCCATTTATTTAGCGTTTCAGCTGCAGCTAATTTTGCATAAGAAGTAATAAAATAAGTTTTCCGCCATAACAAAGCTTTTTATCTTTGATTATTATAATAATATGTTTTGCACTACTTACAGAATAAATAGTTACTTATTCTGAAATAGTGCTTCGACAGGAAACGCGGAGTCTTTTCACATTTTGAAAAATTTATTAAGAGAGTACGGCCTAAGGTAAATGCTGATTTAATTAATAATATAAAACGTCACTGTCAAATTCTTGCTGACACACTAGACGAATATTTTAAGGGAGATTATTCTGAATTACTTTGGATAAGGAACCCATTCATTCCTGAAACACTAACAACGAAAAGGAATTCTTCATAGAACTACTTTGTGATGGAGGTTTGAGAATGGAAATAACCAATTATAGTTAGGTCATTTTAGCTACGGAATAAAAATAATTATCCAATACTATCCGGCATCATCTTTCGAATTAAGTTTTAGTTAGACTTTAAGTCAAGAATATTGTTTTTATAAATAAAGAATAGAGTCATTTATTACGCTCGAAAATTACTTTGAGATCTTTCGGGAATGTTTAATGAAGTTATTTCATTATTTTCTTACGTTTAGACAACATAGGCCTTTCATAATTCAACATTTTCGTTTATTATTATTTTATTTATTTTTGTTTTTAATTATAAATCGTTTTGGACATCTTCAAACTTGGTTTATTCTTAAAATTTACTTATGTTCGAATATTTTGTTTGTCACTATATACTTGATAGATTTTTTCCGTATTCCTTATTCGGTTGTCTTCTTGCAATCTGGACGCTGTCCGACATCTTGGAAATTATTATGATTAGTCATGGTCGTTTTAATTTTTGTCATTAATTCTATATTTGTTTCTCTTATTCAAATCTAATTCAGTAGTTATTTTTTTTTTAATTTTGTGAACCTATTTGGGAGCTTATTTGTCTAATTAACCTTTTTATTAACATAATTTTGCGAACACATTTTCTCTTTCCCTTGAAGCGCCCTCTCACGTTTGAAACACAGTTTTCTTGACGTTCGTTTGGTTCATCATTTTGTATTTTTCACCCTTATTGCGGTGTTTTAATTACCGTAATGATGCTTGATAGCTTTGTTGTGCTCTCTTATACCTTGTTAGGGTTTATGCTAAATTAATTCCGTTTCTGTCAAAAATTACCGAAGTACGGTCTCGTGTGACATATATCGGATTTGTAACGTTTCATTCAATCGTTTGTCGATCGCACTACGTTTGTCTACGTCGTCAGAGATAGTCGTGATTTGGTGTGTGGTTGGACTTGCGGTAAGAGTTTTAATTTTCTTCTGAAACTTTGCTTATGTCCTTCTTTATCATCCCTAGGATATATTTTGGGGCGACCACCCATCTTTTACGAATTTAAGCCGATTTTTCTTCGAAAACTCATCGAGAACTTCACCAAGTGGAGGGTTTGTTTTTTTTGCACTCGCAATTTTCCTGCTCAACGGAGTATCTTTATCATTATACTTCTTTTGGAGGTGATCCGAAAATTTAATCCCTTTTCCATCTACGAGGGTGAAATTGGGTACGTCGAGGCTACCTTTTTCCTGAATTTCAACCAAATTTTTACCCAACGCTTCAAGATGGCGGCATCGCTTTCTTAGCGTGCATATGGCGGTGTAGACGCAGCATCATTTTAGTTGGCGTGGTATTGGAAAAAAAAACAGTACGTACATCATCTTGGAAGACAATCCCAATTAAGGTTTGGAAATTTTGGACAAATTAGGGGACGAAATCGAGAACCTGTTTAGAAGTAGGTTATGTAATTCTAATTTTATTTTCTTAATTTAATCTTTGCTGATACTAACTATTAAACTAAATTTCAATGTTTACACCTGTGTAAGGTTTTAGATAAGCCGACCATTCAGATTGGAACAGACGTTGATCAGTCTACATTGCATATATTTTGACAACGTAGAACCCTGATTGTGTTATCGGGTTAGTTTCTCTCGGCATTCATTTTACTAGACCCAGTTCTGGTTTGTTTACTGTATTCTTTATCTTTTCTGCTAAACAACGTCTGTTTGCTTACCTGAAACTTTATTTTGTTGTAAATCAAAAATCTTTAATAGCTGTCTAGGCTAATGCATAAAATTTTTAACAGTTAGAGGCTAGAACACCTGGAATCTAGCATTCATTTTGTATTTTATAATCAAGCTGGTCGTCAGCTTCACTGATATTCAGTTGCAGATTATGTAAAGCTATTTTACGTGACAAGTTCCTTCAGACGAGCCTACGTCTTGTTAACCTCAATATCTAGAGGATACGTCTCTCTTTATTATTTCATATTTTAATATACACTGTAAACTATTTGTAAAGAACCACTATTACGTATACATAATTTGAGTTTTGTTTAACTTATGTCTTGTTCTTAATACGAATATAACTTCATCTTTCACAGTTTTATCACCTCTGTATACAGGGTGTTACTCATTAATTTAGGTGCACAAGCTATCTAACTCTTTGTAACTTCGCAAGCGACTGTTGTTGCTTTTGTTTTTCATCTCATATAAAACTACCTAGTCTAGACTATTTTTCTTAAAATTTTTATTTGCATTGAAGTTACAATTTTATAAAATTTAATATTAATTTCAGTTTTCTTAATTAACGTATTATCACTGCTAGTTTAAAATTTTAATCATCTTATTAATTCTTGTAACTTTATCATTATATATAACCTCTTATATTTTTATATTTCTCAATATAAGAATTAAATTAAACTAATTAATTACTTTATCTTATTGCTTGGTTGATATCTATATAGAATTTGAATTTTGGCAAACTTTGTTCTATTTTTTTAAACACCTGTTAATTTGTGTTGTCTGGCATCTGATAATTAATCTTTTGATATTTTGGAACCTACTTATTAATAGACTTTGTTATTGTTGATGACTTGGGTTTCTTTGAATCCTGTCCTACAAGTGTTGAGAGAAGCAAAGACTCGTATTTGTATCTGAAACAAGTAGTAGGGGGCTGACTCTCTCTCTGGTTGATTTTGAAGCTACCAGGGTCCCGCCTGCTTCCGTTTTCGTGGTTTCTCTGCAGGTTGGAAAACGGTGGCGTCTATATCTGCATCTAGCGATCATTTGGACTCGCGACACTCTACGATCTACACTGAGTTAGCCGGCAGAGTACTTTCCTGGGGACGACCGTCTTAAGGTAGGTTCAGGCCAGAGGAGGAGAGCAGGCAGAACATCGCGCAACCTCCTTATTACTTGTCTTAACTTATTTTGGTCGCGTTGTGGTAGCACATTCAAAGAAGATTGTTATTTTTTACTAGTTTATCATTGCCAAGCGTAATTCTATCTGCATCCTAGTAAAATTTTCAATATTTTAGTACATACATTTAAGAGAAAAAAATTTTTAGAACCTCTGATCTACACAATATATTTATATATATAACGTGTGTATAAATTGTCGTAACAGCTACAGGCAGCCACGTTCTTCGTTTGGTTCTGAATAAAAAATATTAATGTTAAAATTTCGTATGCTTCGTTTGTTTTCACGGGGTTCTTGAAGTTCAGACTTTTAGTGCGTAACTAACCTTTGCTCTTCGATATCTGTTAATAGAGATAGATGCAATTTAGTTTAAAGTAAAAATTTTTACTAGTATTATTTCCTAAACGTTTTCTTTTTGATTTAAAAGCTTTTTTTAAACATTTATTCATTAACGTACTTCCACGAAAAACACATTTGGCAACGTTGTAGAACAATAAGTTTGTATTTCAAAGTGAGTTCAATCAAAATCATTACTGTCAAATTTTGACATTTACGATATTACGAAGCATGATACGACATTTTAACATTAAGATTTTTTTATTCAAAACCGAACGAAGAATGTCGCTACGTGTAGCTTTTGCGATAATTTATACACACCTTGTATATATATGTATATATATATATACGAAAAACTCACAATTTGACGCAACAATTAACTCTTATTCTAAAAATTTGACGATGTAAAATTCGGTTATTATAATAAATTAACAATTAACAACTTCTCTAACTTAAAAGGCAGAATACCTTTGAAATATAAATCTAATGGTTTTTACTCTGTACTATGTTCAAGTTGTGCTAAAATATACATTGGTCAGACTGGTAATTGGCTTTTAACAAGACTAACTTTACACAAGAGTGATATTAGCACGGGAAAACTAGATGCGCTTTAGCCCAGCATATGTTGGAATATGATCATAATCCACATTTTGAAGAAACTGTAATCTTAGATTCAAATAGCAGCAAAACAATTAGAAAAATTTTGGAAATGATTCATGTTAACAAAACTGAAAATAGTAGAATTTTCAGGTCGGATTCTACAAAGTTTGAACATAAGACACACACCTGCAAAAAAACCGGCCACCTCACAATATTTTAATTTTCTCCTTGTATATTCGTCGTAACGATGTGACATCGTAATCATGCTTTTTTAGTTTTTGTCGTGAATGATCGGAGTTTGTTTTTCTAAAAAGATCTCTTAATTAATTTCCAATATATGAAAATATTCGAAGATAACACTCTCTCTGCAAAAAATGGATGTTCGTAGTTTTGTTAAGTTTAACATTATACACAACACAGCTTCTTTTGAAAAAAAACGTGCATGTGTCAGATAATTGTATTGAGTCTATTTGACAGTTGTGAACTAATATTGTCATTTCAACATGGTACTAACTACTGCGGCGTGGGTCGAATTGTTGCTTTAATTGAGGATGGTCGTAGACAGTTCTACGTATCACGCATTTTAAGAATACCTCGTACTATAGTTCAAGATGTTTGGAATTGCTATATAGAGACAAGTAGTTTACTAGGGGCAGGAGAAAATTAACTACTGTTGTTTCATCATGTTGAATACTTTAAGAAATAGATGATCTACTGGTGTTTCTCTTCGACATAATTTAGAAATGATACGTGGAGTCATTGTAAGTGAAAGAACGATAAGAAGGAGGCTTGCAGAACATGAAGTGCATTCCCGTCGGCCGGCAACGGGACCACAGTTACTTTTGCCTCATCGTCCAGTGCGACTAAGAGTTACACGACTACACATTGATTTACAGCAATGGAGTATTGTTCTTTTTATTGATGAATGGAGCTTTTGTTTACGGTCACCCGATGGTCGCAAACGGGTGTATAGACGGCGAAATAAAAGGTTTCTAAACTGCATACTATCAGAAAGAGTGTCATTCAATGGGGGTTCCTTTATGGTTTGGAGCGGTATCTGCAATGAAGGACGTACCATTCTTGTATTTGTTCAAAATGGAGCTCTAAACAGTCCCCGATACATATAGGGTATTCTTCAGAAAAATGTCATTCCGTTTCCACCCTTTATAGGCGATCAGTTCATTTTAATGCACGATAATGCAAGGCCCCATGTAGCAAACGTAGTTTGCTACACGAATATCTGGATGAGGTCGGAATACGGCGATTAAATTGGCCTGCATGCAGTCCAAACCTAAATCCAATTGAACATCTTTGGAATCAACTTCAAGGAGCCATTACTCGTGGTCCTGGTCTATCAAATACTCTGCAAGATCTTACGTATCGCGCTACAAGAGGAATATGAAGCAATTTCACGAGAAAAGATTTTAAATTTAATTAACTCGATGGCTCGTCGACGTCGCGCCGTCATTTCGTCACTTCAACTTCAGTAACATGATATATTTTATTTAATTGTTGTTGCTTTAAGTCATATACCTGTTAAGAATTAAAGCAAAATTTTTTTATCATGGTTTTATTCATTCATTTTTGTTGATTAACTTTGAATTTGTACCTACTGCTGATAGTAGAAACAACATCATACATCAACAATCTTGCTACTATACCATTAAATGAAAAATCAATATCACTAATCAATAAAACATTAAGCTTACGTAAAATATTGAGGTCGTCGGTTTTTTTGCCGGTGAGTGTATATTCAAATTTATTAGATTGGGATAAAGCAATATTGAAGTAATCTTCTCAGTTCACATAGTCAAATTATATTTACCTTGCAATAGATGGGACTTTCGGTTTGCAATTTTATTCAACGGGCAATGGTGAAATACAGTTGATAAAGTATTTCTTTGTAGTTCGTACTGCTCAAAGTGAGAACCGAAAATTGTACATTATCTTTTTCTAACACACATAAATACGCGCTGTAATACTACACACGCTACGTCATTTCACGGTATTCTTAAGCCTTAAATTTGACCTTGGGCTGCAAAAGTACACATTATGAACATTAGTTTTATGAGCCCTTTGAAATGTTTTTTAAAACAATTTATCGTTAGGCAAACTTTTGGTGTTGTGTTATATGTTTGTTGAGTAGTTATTCTGCACATAAGTCACTTTTTGTAAGTAAATATTTTGTAATCATAAACATAATTTCATTCTAATATATATATATATATATATATATATATATATATATATATATGTATAATTATTTCTTGACCTTTGTATAATATAGTAGCTTTAGATAGTCGGCGACTTAAAGATCTGGTTTACTTTAATATGTATATATTTAAAATAATCTCTTAAATGTTTCGGCAATTACTGCGCTGTTCAAAGATCTTCAAATTATAAACGCCAGTATATTTAGTATAGTGTCATTTATAATTCAAAATTCCTTGAAGAAGACAGAAATTGCCGAAACATGCAAGAGACCACCCCAAATACATACATACCTAAGTAAAACAGACCTCAAATCGTCGTATTTTCGAATAATGTCATTTTTATCAATGACAACCCCACATATTTAAATATGACATTAATATACTACCATTTGTAATTTGGAATTCTTTGAAAAGGGCAGTAATTGCCGAGTCATGAAGAAGATTATCTTGAATATATACATATTGAGGTAAAGCAGAACTTAAATCGCCGACTATCTAAATCTACTATAATATAGAAGTTTGGAGAAATAGTTATCTATATTACAAAAGTATTTTTAATAATATAAAATATTATTAAAAATGGGGTGTGAAGAACAAAATACAAGTTATATATTTGTGAATGTATCTACTCTCCAGAGACGCAGATACGTATTTCACCTTTCTACAGGATCGTCGGTACGCCCCTGCTGGAGAAGAGATACATTCAACCAAACATAACTACCTTGCTATCAACCAGAAATTTTAAGACAGAGCGTGAAAGAATATTCAGCGCTGTCTACATAATAACTGCCGAACTAAGCAACGTGTTTTTCTATAGACGGTAACAACCATATCTATAAAAAACTGTATTATCGTGTCTCCACTACTTGTCGGGCGAACCGAATGCGTATATAACAAAATAATTTGAAACATACATGAGTGGGTAAAAACCACACCAATTTGTATAATACAAAAGTATTTTTAATAATATAAAATATTATTAAAAATGGGGTGTGAAGAACACAATACAAGTTATATATTTGTGCTCCAGAGCTCTCTGGAGAGGCTGCACCGTCGGTTCATTGATTCGCGAACCTTATGGAATATTCCGGGAATAGCTTTTACATGTGTACAACCTCGCCATTACTCTTGCTAAGAGATCTTCCTCATTGCGAATAGGCGTTTCGTAAACTAAAGATTTCAGATAACCCCAAAAGGAAAAAATCTAGGGTGTTGAGATGGGGAGAATGCGCGGGTCAGGCCACAGTATCTCGTCTTATAATCCATCGGCGGGGAAATTGCTGGTACAGATACCCCATCATGTTGAAACCACATATTATTTCTAAATGTTTAAAGGAGCATTTTCCAATAATAGGGGCAAAACATTTTGCAAAAATTTCGGATAAATGTCTTCGTTCAAACGAGCAGGTATCAAATAAACTATTAGAGTCTTTCCAACAATACCAGCCCACATGTTAACAGTAAATTGTTGCTAGTGTCTTCTAGAGACCACAGCGGGATTTTCATTATGCCAAATATGATATATGATATATTCTACTATTAACAAAACCATCGCGCGTGAAACATGCCTCATCAGAAAACAATACTATTCTTCCTAAATCAGGTTCGTCGTGACCCAAAAACCATTGACAAAAACCCAATCGATCCGGATAATCTTCAGGATTTAAAGCTTGTACGCGTTGTAAATGGTAAGGGTAGAGAAGTTGTTCATGAATGACACGGTGTACCATCGACTTGGAGAATCCTATATGGTGTGCAATTGTGCGAACACTTGTAGGTTGATTTTATTCTACAGAACTTATTCTTCAAATTGAATCGTACGACCTATTCTTGGACAACCACCACTACCAAGACGTCTTAGGTTTCTGCTTTTTCTAAGGCAACAATACCCTTCCATTACACTGTGCTGCACCATAAGCAACGTGCATATCGGCAAGTTCTTCAAATGAGAAATTATCATTCATTTTCATTTAAATTTTAAATTAACAATCAATAAAGTTAATGTTATGATGACAACTAAATGTCTCAAATAACTACTACGATCTAAAAATCGGCATCTGTGGAATGTTTATTATGATAAAGAAATGTTTCGCTGCCCAACAAAATCCGTAGTTGCAACAAAAAATGTTTAACGAAAGACAATGGCGCGAATTAATTCAGTTATTTGGATATGATAAAACAATTTATTGCTCTACAGCACAAACGGCTTACTTGCAGACATATGTTTATTAAACAAAAAATTTATTTTTGTTTTGATGTCCCTTACCACCCCTTTAAGTTTGTCGGTATGTCTTTGGGATATATTGTATATGTAGGACCAAAAATTGGTCCTAGTCTCAAATATCGAAATAAAAAAAAAGCTCATATGCTTTCTCTATAAATACAGTAATGTTTCGTTGACAGTTATAAATGTACCCATAACAGCCATCAAATGCAGCCGATATATAGTTATAATTTTAAACAAATAGCCCCAATAAACATTGCTGGGTAAACCATAATTTATCAACATATATTATTTATGTAATGCTGTAATGTGTACATTAGAAATTACTTGCAAAAGCTAAATTCAAATTCCCCTTGATTTATATTTTTTAATAATCTACACAACCAAGAAAATAAAAATATACAGGAATTCATCGTTTTGTATCAACAGACGCCACAATAAAGGTTTAATATTTACACAATACATTTTCCACGTCGGTACACTTTACTCGATTTTGAAGTAAAAAAGAGAACAGCATTCTCCTAGGTATATAAAGCACTTCAGCGAGTGTAGTAGGATGCTTTTATTCTTTCCTTTCTGTCGTCAGCAAATTTTATGAGTACTGCACCACACAAAGACCACGTTAACCATAATTGTCAAATGCGTGAATTATGGGGGAAAATATGTGCTGCATGTATGTGCCAGTGTTGACGATAGAATTGGAGACGAGATCGTATCAACGACACGTAGAAATGAGAAGAAAGTAAATAATATCATCGCTGTTTCGGTCTTCAATGCGAATTGAATAGACTGATTTGTATTGAAGAAGAAAAAGAAGAATTTGTTATCCAGCAGGTGCATTACAACTATTTAGAGGATAATTTTAATTAATATTAATGTAGAAAAACCAAAAAGTACAGAGAGAGTGTTCTAGTGAATATAAATACATTTAAGGCAAAATACCAACATTTTCATCCCATAATTAAACATAACTATGTGTATGTTGATATATCAAAAGTATCACTGATTAATTGAGTAGATACGTATTGAAACTCTATTACAATAATTAATAAATAACACAACTTTCAAATTGCAAACGGATGTAATTTGAAACCATAGAAATATAAACATAAGTATTTATCATCACCTAATGGAGCCACAGTGTGGCGAAACATAAGTATTGTGTACATTATGTGTTTTTGAAATTTAAACTTTATTATTATTAATTATTAAAAAGTATCAATTTAAAATTGTAATCCTTTTATTTAGTGCTATGTTTATAACTTTCATTAACTTTTAAAAGTATGTGTAAAAAATAATTAATAGCAAATATTATAATATAGGTACATATAATTATTGCAACACATCTTTCGTTGATCTTGAAGAAGCTTATGACAGTCTCCCAGTATCATATTTATGGAAAAGCTGGACATTAGTACGAACATTAATTCAGGCCGTCCTATAATATTACAAACGAAATTATACTGTAATAAAAGTTAGAACATCAATGACTAAATCCTTCAACACAACAAAATGGCTAAGACAAGAGTGTTGCCTGTCTCCTACCTTATTTAAAATATACCTAGGCCAATCCCTAAAAGCCATACACAAGAACATGGGTCTCCGAGTGGGTGGCAATATCCTAAACACTCTCTTTTTCGCTGATGATCAGGTAGTAATTGTAGAACACGAGCAGCATTTGAGTTATATGGCTAGAAATCTGAATATACACTAGCTGTCTTACAGTAAATCTGAGTACGTGTGAATGCTATGGCATTTACACGTGGGCAGTGATAAAAGCAACAGCCTACCTTTGGGAAAAGGAACCATAAAAATCGATGAGGAAGCTAAATATTTGCAAATGATTTTCAATAAGCAAGGAAACAGCAAAGACGAAACCCAGAAAGAATTACAAAAGAAAACTTGTTGCACTTAATTCTCCACTTTGGAAAAGGAATTAATCGTTAAGAGTATTTCAACATATGGTTCAGACGTATGGGATTTGAGTCAAATTAAGAGAAGGAAGCTGCTAGATACAGAAATGGATAAGCTGTCGAATATCGAGACTTGAAAGAATAAAAAATATAGAAATAAGGAGGAGGATGAAAATCAAGGGGAGATTATTGATGACATAAAAAAAAACAATTGACTTGGTTCGGAAACACAAAAAGAATGAATGACACGAGATAACCAAAGAAGTGTTAGAGTGGATACCGACCAAGGAGAAGTTTGAGGGATGACGTTAAGTCTAAAGCTATAGATGCAAGAAAATTAGAGAAAGACATGTGTTGCGACAGAAGGAACGGGAAACTGGGTACGCAGAGGCGACAACAGCTATAGATAATAAATAATATATATATAACAATTGATAAATTATTGGAGTTTTTCGGCTTTTATATGAAATATTTACAAATATTAAATTAGAATGTATGTAATTGCAGAGTAAGTGGGGATGTAAACATTGCTGTCTACAAATTACAAAGTAAATCATACGAAATTTTTAATTGAAAAATATGGTCTACGTTGGGACCCAAGTCTACAGTTTGCCGGACTGTCGCTTTTACCACTTAGCCACAATAGACCTAGGTTCAAGCTATTTAGAAATGCATTATAAAGTAACAGTGTTAATGAATCAGATGTCAGTTATTGAATGTAGATGTCAAGTTGAAAGCAGAAGTCAGTTTTGAAAGCTGATGTCAGTTTTGATAGCAGATGTCAGTTAGTGAAAGCAAATGTCAGTTATTGAAAGCAGATGTCTGTTTTGAAAGCAGGTGTCAGGTATGAAAGCAAACGTCAGATTAGAAAGCAGATGCCTATTTTGAAAGTAGATGTGAGTTATTGAAAGCAAATGTCAGTATTTTGAGAGCAGCTGTCAGATTTGAAAGTTTGAAAATGCTAATTATTACTCCATAGCTATATGAGTGTTTAGATAACACTTATATATATATATATATATATATATATATATATATATATATACAATGAAAGCTCTCATAAGAGGACACTCATGGTCCCACTGTTTTCGTCCGAGTATGAGGGATACCCGCTTGTGGGATAGCTTGAAGAAAATTCTTTATTTGACGTGCATTTTAAAGATAACAAATAAAAAACCAGTATTTCCCTAAATTCAGTTACAATAAATAGCCTTTATTACAAATTCATATGTATTAGTAGATATAAATAGCATAGTATGTATGCATGTATAGTACATAGATATGTATGTACAATTGTACATATGTGTATGTATATATTAAAAGTTTAAAAATAAATTTATATAGGTTGAAAAAATTTATTAATTTTCGTTTGTTGAAATTTGGCTTGCTTCCATTCCAACTGATGATTTTCAAAATGACTTTCTAATTTTTTCAGATGTTGAAATGCTATAAATTCATATTTTGCAAAACGCTTCAAACGGGGAATTTGCTTCAGCGCCTCATCATACAATTTTATCGAATCAGGGGCTTGGTCATCGACTTCGTCCCTTTCTTCCTCTGAATCTATGACTTCCATAATGTCATTTCTATTTTCTAATTAAATTTCTATGTTGTGATCTTCAATGTGGACTGTTTCATTGATATTTAAAAATTCTTCCAAATTTTTATCACTTAATTCGACGAACCTATCTTCGGCATCAAACTCTGGAAGGATGGAATCATCTCTTATGAATGCTGCTTTAAGAAAATAATCTGCTTCAATTTTTATCTTTGATTTATTTAAAAATCTAAATCCGCTAAAAGTTTGTGCATATTAAAGAACCCAAAATGGACTACTCTGCAAGCGATTTTTGGTTTTAAAGAAAATTGCATTTATCGAAAATTTTAATTCTAAAATGAAATGTATTTTTTACGAAATTTGGGTAACATAAGTTAGATATTCAGTAAATGCAATTATGAAACCAGATGAGTTTCTAAAACAGATGTCAAAAAAATTGTTATTTTTGAAATTTCAACTTTGTCGTACAATTTCCACGAGTAATTTTGAATTTTAATTAGTTCAAATCTAAGCATAGTTACTTTGTTTATATTTGTAATAAAAAATAAAGTAAACTAGCACAATCTAATATTATGAAAGAAATTTTTTATTTGAAGAGGAATTTTGTCACGTTATTTCACATCTTTGGTGCACAGCCTTTTTATCATGATAAACCTTATTTTAAGTTTCAGCTTGTTTTATAATTTACGCTAAATAAATGTAACTTAACAATTAACGTGAATAAATACAACAAAAAAGTGTATTTTTCCTTTAATTGTTAATAATTGTTCTGTTAGTCAAATATCTGTTTTATGTTTGGCAGTTTAAATATTAATTCAGTCGCATTCAGTGTCATTATTATTTTCACAATGGAATGTAAATTAAGAGAAAATTGAAATTATTTATAAATTATAAATCTTTTAGATAGATAGCTATAATTTTTAACCACCGACATCCTGGTATAAATATCTCCTATACAGCAGTTGCAAGAATTTATTCAAAATTTAAGAGTACGGGAACTATTGCTAATAAACTTACAAATATCCACATGTTTACTGAATCACTGACGAGGAATACCAGCTCCAAATTTTGCAAACAGTTATACAGAATCTTAAAGCTTTTGTATCACAAATTGAGCTAAATAATGGTATTTCTGACACTTCCGTAAGATGAATCTTAAAGATGATCGAAGTTAGAAATCATCTAAATGATTTTTTCCGGCAAAGTAGAAAGGTCGCTTTTATGAGAATCCGTGGCCACCATGATCCTTAGATGCCACTTGTATACTTAAGAAATGTGTCAAATGAATTGTACAAAAGAATTATTATGTGCATAGAAAACGAGTGAAGAATAGGCATTTTTGTTTCCAAAATTTAAATTTTTAGTTTTTCATTTAAATTTTTTATTTACTTAGCTTATAAATAGCTTTTAAATATTATTTCTTGCTGTTTAACAGGCCACTTGAACATCAAAATATACTATATTATTTTTAGTTTTTCCTATAGTTTTTCTCCAAAACGTCGTTTTAATGGTGGAACAAGAGAGCCATGAAAATTACTTTTTGCTTTTTAGTGGTTGGAGATGAAGCAGAGGCTAATGCTAAAAACAATTTTTCAATAAATCAATTAATCTAAATCAGTTGCCCATATGAATTAGGCTTTTCTGTGGACACTATTGGACACTGTATAAGGAAAAAACTGTTCATGTACCCCATTTTAGATTTTCAAACATGTGAAAAACAACTGGTCGAAAACGATTTCTAAAAAACTCTAAACTAAAAAAAGTTTTTCCCATATGGTGCGAATAATATGGTGGACGCTGTATATGTAGCAGATTTAAATCGGGCTGTTGGTAAATCATCTGTATAAACCAGGTAGAGAATCGGTCCAAGTACACTACCCCTGGGAACATCTGACTGGAATTACGGCCAGTGAATTCGTTACCTTGCTTAACTAAGAAATGTCATCCTTTTAGAAAAGATTCAAATATTTGAAAGCTATAGGGAAGGGAATTCTTTATTTTGAGTTCCAATTCTCTCTGCCGAGAAGTATCTAAGATTTGTACAAAGATTTAGTCAAATCAAGGTGCCTTTTTATATTAATTTCTTCCATTACGAGTCTTTAACTTTTTTAGGCGTAAATGTGTTACGCTGCAGGTCCACTTGGAAAGGCATATTCAGCCCGTGACTTTATTCTGTTCTTCAACAGACACTTTTGGGGCGAAAGGTGAAAGCATTTTTTAAATATTCTGAAAAACTTCGTCAATGACGTTTAAAATAAGGCTGGATAAACGCAATAGGAATATCAGGAATAGAATCATCTACTGTTTTAAAATAAACCCCGGTAAAGTTTTCGCTAATAGTAGACACGTGTTCCATTTATTCTCCCCCCTCCTATACGACATTACGGAGCGACGTAATTTGTGTGTTTTTCTTTTATTTTAAATCACGAACTTGATATTCCACCGTACGTGATACATAATAAAGACAGACCGCCGAGTCCAAAATTCCCGCAAAGGTTGCCAGTAGCTACGAGGTGCTACCTAGAAATACCTAGAATGTGAAAAAAAATAATTTGTTCTTGCAACATATTCACTACCATCCCCTTCAAAGTACACTCCTTTCGCATAAATACATCGATCCCAGCGAGTTGTCCGACTGAGAGCAGTGCTGGAAACCTACGCGTGTTAATGTGTTCAACACTGCCTGCGATTCGATCTGGATCTCCTCAATCGTCTCAAAACGGCGCCCCTTCAGCTTTAGTTTCCACTTCGGAAACAGAAGGAAGTCACAAAGGGCAAGATCTGGAGAGTAAGATGGGTGGAGTAATACTGCCGTTTTCGTTAAGACTAGTAGCAGACGCACAACAAGTGACGTGTGGGTTACTGCATTGTTGTGCTGTAGAATCCACGAATTGTTGCTCCACTTGGCTTCCTCGCAAGAACATAGCAATAAAATCGTCTATTAATTGTTTAACCTGGTGGAAGAAATTCTTTGGGCACTATGCCATTGGCGTCAAAGAAGCAAAACGACATCGATTTGACGTTGTTTCGAACTTACTCCACTGTGATGACTCCACTGTAATGACTATTGTTTTGTTTCGGGATCATACCCATACACCTATGATTCGTCGCCAGTAATTATTCTGGTGATGAAGTTCGCATCTCTTTCGGTAGTTTCTTTCAGCTCTGTGCGCAGTTGAACACGGTGCCGTTTTTGTTCCAAGCTGGGTAACCCTGGGACAAAGTCGCCGCAAAGAATACGCTGACAAAAGTTCTACGACAAGCCGACAATGTTACAAATTTCATGGATTATTCTCCTTCGGTCTTGCATGATAGAATCACGCACTTTTGTCACATTTTTGTGGCTAATTTTCCGTCGATAGACAACCGGAACCCTCATCGTCATCAACCGACACGTCCATTTTTAAGACGGTCGTACCACTCATAAGTTTGCGTTTGGCCTAAAGCTTCCTCACTAAAAAGTATTTGCGGAGTTTACGGTGCCGTTTTACCAAGTTTGAAACAGAATTTGTTCCTTCTGTTACGTGCGAAAAATCATTTTGAGATCATTCGGGAATTTTGAATCAATTTACTTCATTATTAACCTCGTCAAGTCAATTTAGTCCTCTCATTTTTCAATATATTCGTTTAATTCTATTTTATTTTAATTTATTGTTAATTATCGTTCAACTTATGCTATTCCAAACTTTAATTCCTTCAAATTTTATTCATGTTCTAATACTTTGGCTGACCCTATATATTTCCGAATTATGTTGCATTCACGTTGAGGTGTCCGACATCTTGTTATTTTAATGCATAGTCACGATTGCAGTTAATATCTGTTGTATTCAGATTTTGTTCCTTTAATTCGTTACTTAAATCAAAGAAATTCTTTTAGAATTTCATGCATCTATTTTAGAGCCTATACGTCTATTAATCTCATATAATTTATTTATTATTACGTTATTATTTTCTCTCGCCTGGAGCGCCCTCTCTCAACCTTTTACTTTAACTTGTAGTTGCAGATTTCTGGGCGAGCATACCTTGTCTTTTCAACTTAATTACGGTGTTTTATTTAGCGTTTTTTTGCTGGATAGCTTGGGACATCTTACTTGTACCTGGCCAGAGTTTTCGGAAATTACTTTCCTTTCTTTTCATAATTACCTGTTTATCGATCTTACCGATGACGTAGATCGATAATTTATGATTTCCTGTGAGTCGACGGGCACTTGTCCTTAAGTCTTTGAAGCGCTAACTTGTGTTCTAATTTAGTGTGGTCTAAATATCTGCGGTAAGAATTATCTTTTTCTATTGTACTTTTACTTATTTCGAATTTTCTATTCTCCGAGGATTTAATATTATATTTTTGGAGATATATTCCAAATTCTAAGTGCTTTTACAGCACTTTTCGACGAGGGTATTCCGAAAGTTGTACCACGTTGCGGTGGACATTTTCCTTCCTGGACGGGAAATTAATCCTCTTTACAAGGATACGTTAAGCGGCGTTCTATCAGGAGGAGATTCTTTGGAAATCTTCATGTCATATCCTACGCGGATTTTGTTTGCACCGAAGCTGCCAGTTCTGAGATAACCGCATTCAATTCACGTTGTCACAAGATGGCGACTGTTCACCATGAATTCGAGCGGAATCAACGCCTTGATCTTCCGCGGCGAAGACTGTCATGAGAGTAGAAAGGAACTTCGACCAGATTAATAGACAAGCTAAGAAGATGTTGTAGTAATACTGTAGCTAATGGTTCATTTAACCTGAAACTTTAATTTTGTTAATTCCTTAATTAATGTTTAGTCTATTGATTAATTAATCTTTTAACGTTATCAATTATTTGGTTGACTAGCTTCACTAGTAGCCATTATATAGAATAGAGTCTTAGACGAGGCATAGGACCCTCAGTCGGGTCTTCGTACAATTTTACATATACATTTCTTGGGTTACGTCGAAGAGCTAGATACCTTTAATTTTACTTTGTAAACTTATGTAAGGAACCATAGATATGTATACATGATCTGTGTTCTAATTTTCAATTGTCTTATTCTTAATACGTACTTAAATAAATCTTTCTCAAAATTTTAACACCTGTGTATACAGGCTGTGGATATCTTGACAGGTGAACCTGTTTATTTTTGAAAGCTCTATATTGCGCCTTGAAGCGATTCCGGGGTGTTAAGGGTAAATAGCCGGAAGTATATGTTCTGTGGCTTCATTCTTTTTTTTTTAACTAAGCCTTTTGGATAGTTCTGAGCGAACGTAGAATAATATTTTAGTTACACTTTTAATTTGTTGTGTGGCTCATTTAATCTTTGCAGATTGTAGCTTTTCATTTTGACTATGCCTTTACTTTTTGAATAATACCATCTAGATTTGCAGTTTTACCTATTAGAAATTATAGCTTTGAGGTATTATTCTGCTTATTCATTTAACTAAGTCTGGATTCTTTCTAATCATATTATCACCTATTAAATTAGCTCCTTGTATTAATTTACATCTCAGCTTTAATGATATAATATTGTGGTATATATTTACCTAAACTTTTTACTTGTTTTTTTTAACTATTTAATGATATTATATTGTGGTTTATATTTACCTAAACTTTTGCTTGCATTTTTATCTGCTGAAAAGTAATTTTGGCATCTGCATACCTTGATGTGATTTAAGAACTATTAATTTTGAATTTAAAGCTTGTTATTATTGTTTATTTGTGTTGTTTGATTTCTTAACCTACAAGAATTGAGATAAGCTAAGTCTCTCGTTTCAAACAGTGGCAAGTAATAGGGGGCTGTCTCTCTTGAGTTTGGTGCTACCTGAGTCCCACCCGCAACCGAATATACGGGGTGTACCTTGTTGGTTTTCTTATTCGGTGGCGCCACCTTTACAGCAAGCGACCTTGGGACTCGCGCGCTCTTCGAAACAATTGAGCTAGTCGGCAGGGTGTTAACGACGGGACGTCCACCTTCAGGTGGGTCAGCTCAGGAGAGGGAGGTTTTGCAGAACATCTTGCGTCCTCCTTGTTGCTTGCCTACGTTTATATTGGTCGCTTTGAGGTACCACTTCACATCAGTCATTGTAATGTCGCAGAATAACTTAAACACAATTGATAAATATAAACACAAAACTGTTTATCACCAACTAGTAAAGTACCGTTTTACTAACTTAGTAGAGACGTAGATCCCACCTTCTAACGCTATAAAGTTTTACTACCGTCTGTTCGTGCACCGCATTCAAATTCCAGAAATTTTTGGGTAGCACCTCGTATGTTTCAAACGAATAACGCTAAACTATGCGCGGCATAAGATGTATTTAATTGCTTTACCACAAATAAAATACATATCCTGGTCGATGCATTTATAAAATCTATCGCCTATTAATCACAAATCCGACAGAAATTTCAGCCAACAACTGAAGACAGTCTCCGAAAACTGCATAGGTCTCCCAAGCCATCATCCAATTTATGATTTTGGCAATACGATGCGTTTCCTCTTGCTTACCGTGTTCTTAGCGTTGCATTATATTTAGAACAATTAAACATTTATGTAACGCTATAATTATTCCTAGAAAATGTTTTCTAAAATACTTAGTATTTTTTCCGTTAGAAAAATATCTAGAAAAATCATGAACTAAATAAAATATATAATAAACAAAGTAATTTACCTCGTATTTCTCGAAAGGAAGTAAGAGAAAAAGCGCTAAATTTATAAAAAATACCCTTAATTTTTCACCATTTGTTAAACATGCAGTCACAGCAATCAACGACACAAGAAGAAAGATAAGTACATAATCTTTTGCCTCTGCGGACAAGCATAAGTATTAAAAGAATAGAATAATAAAGAATAAGAGTATGAAGAGAAACCCAGTTGAGAAATGAGTCAGGGAAATACTAAATTACAAGGGATTTCCAACGCAATGCCGAGCAAGATTCGTTGGTGGTACACTCAAAGAAAATACGACTCCACCAGAGATGCTACCCTGTCACGTTCTTGTAAGGATTACGCGCTATACTCTCTCTCCCTAAAAAAAGATAACACCCGGGGCAACCGAGGAGTAAAAGGAAAGAGACAAAAGGAAGTGTACAAAAACAGAAGCTTCGCCAATAATGGAATTATCGTATTTTCTTCTTATAATATAAATAAAGTTGTTCCTTCTTCATATTTCTTTTATTACGAGTTTTGCGCAAAAATTACGTTAAAATTATGACTGAAGAAAGACGCTTTCTAACGAAATATTATTAAGGAGGTTCTTTTTTGTTATGAATTATAACGGAAGAAAGGTATTTTTTACTAAAGCACAGAGTTAATTTAAATGATTTCCTGTCTAAAAGAAATACTGTTGCAGCTTCTTTACTTCAACAATGATAAGTAAAGAAAAATTAAAGTGAATATTTCTTTTATTAAGCTGGAAGATACAAGCTTTAGGTTCATATACCGCGAATTCCATTAAGAGATTATGATATTATACACACACATACGCAGACACACTTATATATACGGCGTTTTATAAAAAAGACACCGGGCTATAGCTCTGTTAATTAGGGACGGATATGACTGAAATAAAAACGAGAAAAAAATTGCTTTAAAAATACGACAGAGTGTGAATTTTGATTTTCCTAAACAGTGGCTTTAATGTCAAACGACGATCAATGTTTACGTATATTTTTTTAAAATTTAGTATAATAGATTTTTCTTAGAGCGTTCAATGACATGCAGCAAGTGCACTTATAGAAAATTAAAAAAAATATTTTCTTGCATATTATAGAATCACTATATTGATATCACTCTATCAATAACTAAAAAGAAATATGGTATATCTACAGCACATCTTCAGGTTTTCTTGAAATATATTAAGGAGTCTAATTACTAATAACTGCTACTATATTTGATAATCTTCTTTAAAATAATCTTCTAGTTAATATCTTACTCTTAGAATTCGTTGGATTTATAATATGGCGACCTTATTAAATTTTTGAAATTCGTAATTTAAAACCAATTAGGTTGACCTTTTATATCAATGAGATTCAAATAATTTTATATGAATTATAATAATTAATTTTCGTTATTAATTTAAAGATATATGCCTATTTCTTTTCTTTATTTACTTCTCGTTACCAGGCCTTTTATAATCAAGTGAAATTATATATAAATATGTAATTTGTAAAATTTTAATTAAATCCAGAATAGAATTTTAAATGTAGTAACTTAAATTAACTGAATCGGTCATTTTGAAAACCACATATATCCCATTTTTAGGGAAAATTACTTTATGAAATTTTGGGTTTCCTTATAGGTAGTTCTATCCCTTCCGCAACGAAACCACATAAATCCATGTTTTTGTCTGGCTTGTATAACAAGCACGATTTGTCATTGCATGAGAAAAGAACATATATACGGGATGTATTTGGTTCTGTAAATGACCAGATTTCATGACAGGTGGAGCTGTGAGCAAGTTAGTTTAGCTGATCTCTCTTGTTGTTAGTTGAAATCAAGATGGACACCAATGAACACGGTATCAGTGGTAAAAAACGTAGAAAGGGTGCAAAAGAAGTTACATATAAGTGTGAAATTGTGAAAAAAGCACGAATAAAAGGGGAAGAATATGTTAATCATAGAGGAATTAAAGTTGAAAAGATACAACCAGGACGAGAGTGCAGGTAATGTGCTTACATTATTGTTTAGCATTGCTATTGTCTAATTTTTTCTTAGGTGTAAAAAGAAATGTTTAAATAAAGTATCAGACGAGATAAAATTGGAAGTTTTCTCGAAGTTCAGAGATTTTAATACAAAGGATGAGCAGGATACTTATTTGCAAAATTTAATAATACCAGTACCAATCCAACGTAGACGGCCTGTACAGAAACACAACATTAAAAGGAAAACCCATGATTCTGCATTCAAATATTCGCTGGTAACTTCTTCGGGCAAAATCGATCTCTGTAAAGACGGTTTTCTCAAAATACATGGCATTACCGACAATAGAGTACGACGCATTACAGGTTTGTTAGTTACGGGTAAATCACCCAAAGATCTCAGAGGAAAACACACGCCAGGCATTGCCAAACCTGCACACGTAATCGCAAAAATTAAAGGACACATCGAGTCATTTCCAGTAAAAAGAGGCCATTACACAACACGTGAATATGCATATCTAAGTGAAAGACTCAATGTGAAAATAATGCATGAAATGTTTTGCTCTAAATACCCTAATTTGTCCATATCATACAAATTTTATTTGAAGATTTTTAAAGAATACGACCTTTCATTTGGAAGACCTCAACAAGTCGATACATGCACTACTTGCGAAGGACTTAATATAAAACTGAAATCAAAGTTATTGAACGACAGTGCAAAGCGTGTAGCAGCAGCCGGAAGATGGTCCATCTGCGTAGAGCAAAAAAGTTTTATAATCAGATTAAGAGTGTTACTGAACTCTGCCAAAAGGACCCAACCGTTGATGGAATATTCATAGATTACATGCAAAACTTAATGTTGCCTGTAGTTCCCATCCAAGATACATTCTATCTTCACCAGCTCACAGTTAATATTTTTAATATTTATAATTTCAAAACTGGGAAATCTTTGCTTTATATGTACCATGAAGGATTAGGAAAAAAAAGCCCTAATGAAGTATGTTCATTCATTGTTAACGCCGTACTGAAAGAGAAGCTTGTATCTGAACATGTGAAACACTTTCACATTTTTTCAGATGGATACCACGGGCAAAATAAAAATCACACCACTATTCGAATGTGCTCTGCTATTGTCGCAATGGGACGTTTTGACACAGTGGAGCAATACTTTCCCATTCGCGGACATTCATACATGCCTTGTGACCGTGATTTTGCAGTCATTAAAAGAAAACTGAAAAAAATTGACAGGATTTACACACCAAAACAATACTTGGAACTTATATTGGAATCCAGCAGCAAAAACAACTTCTCAGTTTACTTCATCGAATCTGATAATAGTGTTATTAAGGGCTTCAATGGATGGTGGCTAAAATATTACAAAAGAACGGGCCTGTCCTTGGAGACTGCTAGCAGAAACATTCCACGAGATCAGAAGCAACCATTTGCCGTGTCGAGTTTTACCCATTTTTCATACTCCAGTGCAACAAAAGGTTATGTAGTTGCACGTGATTTTATTCGTGGCTTGAACCAACATACCTTTAAACTGTCTATAAACGACGAGGTTCCACTTTTCCCAACTCAAGGAGCTTATCCAGATGTAAAAATCCCTATCAAAGACAAAAAGATGAAGTCCTTAAAAAAGTTTCAAGGTGTTGTAGAAGAGGATGAAGTGCCAGGTGTACGAGAATTTTATAACAAAATTTTCCAGTGGCCCACAACCGCAGCAATTGACAATGATGATGACTAATAGCTAATAATGTCTTAACATAATATACTTTCCTTATTTTGAGGTCGTTGAATATTGTATTAGGTTAAAAGTATTTTGTAATAAAGCATTTTCCAATTTTTTTTCTCAGTTATATTCAAAACAACATATATCCGACCTCTTTTTTTGGCCCAGTAAGAGGACAATAGGCCTTACATGTCCTTTAAAACCCACAAATGTATCGTGTCGATGTACACTATCCACAAAAAAAAAGTAGATTAAGGCATTGTCTGGATTTTTAAACATTTTTCTTTACAATATGAAACAAACATGTAAATAATTTACATATCTGTAACTATGCACATGGACAATACACCTCGTATTTTCAGCAATTACTTCTGCTTAATACATATGTTTCTGCCAATATAGGCGTCCTCAGCTAAGCTAGTGAAGCAATTTATACAAATTAATACAAACCTGTTATAAACAACTGGTTTGTATCTGTATTTAAATTTACTGAAATAGCCCGCAAAGATCAAGCAAGTTCCGTCCTATAAGAAGACAACTATTTAATAATTGACATCTTACGGGCGAAAGATACATTGTCCGGAGGGCTACCTATCGTTCGAACAGCTATGCTGCTACGGGAAACGATAAAATACGTATGTAGATGTAGTCCATTAACATATTGTACAAACGCTTTATACGTGCTTAACGTATTGTTATACTTAAACAAAACCTTTTCGTATATACCGCCATCTGGCAGGTTGTTAATGGACTACATCTACATACGTATTTTATCGTTTCCCGTAGCAGCATAGCTGTTCGAACGATAGGTAGCCCTCCGGACAATGTATCTTTCGCCCGTAAGATGTCAATTATTAAATAGTTGTCTTCTTATAGGACGGAACTTGCTTGATCTTTGCGGGCTATTTCAGTAAATTTAAATACAGATACAAACCAGTTGTTTATAACAGGTTTGTATTAATTTGTATAAATTGCTTCACTAGCTTAGCTGAGGACGCCTATATTGGCAGAAACATATGTATTAAGCAGAAGTAATTGCTGAAAATACGAGGTGTATTGTCCATGTGCATAGTTACAGATATTTAAATTATTTACATGTTTGTTTCATATTGTACAAACGCTTTATACGTGCTTAACGTATTGTTATACTTAAACAAAACCTTTTCGTATATACCGCCATCTGGCAGGTTGTTAATGGACTACATCTACATACGTATTTTATCGTTTCCCGTAGCAGCATAGCTGTTCGAACGATAGGTAGCCCTCCGGACAATGTATCTTTCGCCCGTAAGATGTCAATTATTAAATAGTTGTCTTCTTATAGGACGGAACTTGCTTGATCTTTGCGGGCTATTTCAGTAAATTTAAATACAGATACAAACCAGTTGTTTATAACAGGTTTGTATTAATTTGTATAAATTGCTTCACTAGCTTAGCTGAGGACGCCTATATTGGCAGAAACATATGTATTAAGCAGAAGTAATTGCTGAAAATACGAGGTGTATTGTCCATGTGCATAGTTACAGATATGTAAATTATTTACATGTTTGTTTCATATTGTACAAACGCTTTATACGTGCTTAACGTATTGTTATACTTAAACAAAACCTTTTCGTATATACCGCCATCTGGCAGGTTGTTAATGGACTACATCTACATACGTATTTTATCGTTTCCCGCAGCAGCATAGCTGTTCGAACGATAGGTAGCCCTCCGGACAATGTATCTTTCGCCCGTAAGATGTTAATTATTAAATAGTTGTCTTCTTATAGGACGGAACTTGCTTGATCTTTGCGGGCTATTTCAGTAAATTTAAATACAGATACAAACCAGTTGTTTATAACAGGTTCGTATTAATTTGTATAAATTGCTTCACTAGCTTAGCTGAGGACGCCTATATTGGCAGAAACATATGTATTAAGCAGAAGTAATTGCTGAAAATACGAGGTGTATTGTCCATGTGCATAGTTACAGATATGTAAATTATTTACATGTTTGTTTCATATTGTACAAACGCTTTATACGTGCTTAACGTATTGTTATACTTAAACAAAACCTTTTCGTATATACCGCCATCTGGCAGGTTGTTAATGGACTACATCTACATACGTATTTTATCGTTTCCCGTAGCAGCATAGCTGTTCGAACGATAGGTAGCCCTCCGGACAATGTATCTTTCGCCCGTAAGATGTCAATTATTAAATAGTTGTCTTCTTATAGGACGGAACTTGCTTGATCTTTGCGGGCTATTTCAGTAAATTTAAATACAGATACAAACCAGTTGTTTATAACAGGTTTGTATTAATTTGTATAAATTGCTTCACTAGCTTAGCTAAGGACGCCTATATTGGCAGAAACATATGTATTAAGCAGAAGTAATAGCTGAAAATACGAGGTGTATTGTCCATGTGCATAGTTACAGATATGTAAATTATTTACATGTTTGTTTCATATTGTACAAACGCTTTATACGTGCTTAACGTATTGTTATACTTAAACAAAACCTTTTCGTATTTTTCTTTATTTTACTCAAAATTTTGGGAAATGGATTTATGTGGTTTTTAAAATAATCGATTCAACTATAGTGGAAGCATTGCGTCATGATCCATGAATATATATATATATATATATATATATATATAAAGATAATTATTTCGTGATCTTTGTATGTTATGGTAAATTCAATTTGTTGGCGATTTAAGGTCTGGTTTTACTTCAAAATGTATATATTTAAAACAATCCTACATGTTTCGGCAAGTGATGCCTTTCTCAAAGAATTTAAAATATATTTTAAATTCTTTATATATCGACAGTTTTGCCGGCACTTTATCCATAAGTACTGATTTGAAAGATAGCTTCTAATGCGTTCTAATGCTTTCGTGTAGCATAATATTTGCGTAAGGTAATGAGCAGAAACATTTCGACCAGTAATATTTTTGGAGAAATGTTATGAAAATGGTATTGTTAAATTTATTTAATGGAATATTTTCTGCCATTAAAGTTTCACAGGGTTCTTTGTTAAAGTTATCAGATTCAACTGGTCTAATTTCTGTGTATATGTTTGCGATGTTAAGTGGCGATTACGTGCGATTTTTTGGAAATTTTTTAACGATATTTTACAAACATTGCAATAAATTTCGAAATCATTGGCAATGGATATATAATCGTTTAACCCATAATTCAACACGCCATTGTTTCACGATTCCATTCTCAACGTTGTTCCATACCATATCCGAAAAAGTAACTTAAACAATGTTCTAGAGCTAAATAAATGAAAATTAAAAATATATGCCGAAGTTATTGAAACTTAACGAAATCCACTGGACACTTAGGTATATATAATTAACATTTAAAACAATGAAAATGGAAACTAAGTCACCGTACTTTAGTTATCTTACGAAATGTGAGCTAATAAATAAAATTTAAGTTAAAACTTAAATTTAAATTATAAAAGCTCCTCACGCTTCTATCTACGCCCATGGCGAAAGGAATTTTACTGTAAAATTGAAGTAGTTGCGTCACAATTCAACCACAAAAGACAGATGTGCGGTTGATCGAATGAATAGTGCAATTCAATAACTGCGTGTTGTAATTAGCGATGTTATAGACTATTTATATGGTCCATCATAATTTCGGCCTCTCGTGTCCGGTCCCTAATGATAACTTACATTCAATATTTGGTACCCGATATATTAAAGTTAAACTACACAGCAATATGTTCTTATAAAATTATTCGGAATTGATATTCAGTTATTTTTCTTTAAAAGGATTTTTATTGAATTCTTTTTGGTTTCTTGAGGTTTCTTCTTATTTAGTTTTTAAAAGTTCTTTTATTTTTTATTCTATATTCTGCTATAAAAGGAGTTTGTTTATTTCTATACAACTACATTATTTTTAAATTTGTAAGGTGTCAATTATTATGACGTTCTATTATTACAATATTTTTTCTTCCAACTAGCGAAAATTTACAAAGAAGTTTAAGTATATCAATACGTAATGCACGTATTACGCATTTGTTACAAATAAAACATGTAATATACACATCTGTAACTGTATAACATGGACAATACACCTCGTATTTTACAGCAGTTACTTCTGCTTAAGACACGTGTTTCTGCCATCTATAGGCGTCATCAGTCAAGCTAGTGAAGCAATGTATACAAAATAATACAAATTTATTTAAAAAAACAGATTTGTATCTGTATATACATTTAAGCTTAAATCACCTATAAGACATAGCAAATTTCGTCCTATCAGGTGGCACTATATAATAAGTGACATCTGACGGACGAAAGAGACTATGCCGAAAAAGGCAACCCTTCCCTTGACCGACTAAGTCGGTACAGAAAGGAAGAAAATATGTTTTATAGGTGTAGTCCATTAACACGATGCCAGATGGCAGTAAATATACAAAAAAGTTTAAGTATATCAATACGTAATGCACGTATTATGCATTTGTTACAAATGAAACAGACATGTAATATACACATCTGTAACTGTACAACATGGACAATACACCTCGTATTTTACAGCAGTTACTTCTGCTTAAGACACGTGTTTCTGCCATCTATAGGCATCATCAGTCAAGCTAGTGAAGCAATGTATACAAAATAATACAAATCTATTTAAAAAACAGATTTGTATCTGTATATACATTTAAGCTTAAATCGCCTACAAGACATAGCAAATTTCGTCCTATCAGGTGGCACTATATAATAAGTGACATCTGACGGACGAAAGAGACTATGCCGAAAAAGGCAACCCTTCCCTTGACCGACTAAGTCGGTACAGAAGGGAAGAAAATACGGATTATAGGTGTAGTCCATTAACACGATGCCAGATGGCAGCAAATATGTCTGTTTCATTTGTAACAAATGCGTAATACGTGCATTACGTATTGATATACTTAAAACTTTTTTGTATATTTGCTGCCATCTGGCATCGTGTTAATGAACTACACCTATAATACGTATTTTCTTCCCTTCTGTACCGACTTAGTCGGTCAAGGGAAGGGTTGCCTTTTTCGGCACAGTCTCTTTCGTCCGTCAGATGTCACTTATTATATAGTGCCACCTGATAGGACGAAATTTGCTATGTCTTGTAGGCGATTTAAGCTTAAATGTATATACAGATACAAATCTCTTTTTTAAATAGATTTGTATTATTTTGTATACATTGCTTCACTAGCTTGACTGATGACGCCTATAGATGGCAGAAACACTTGTCTTAAGCAGAAGTAACTGCTGTAAAATACGAAGTGTATTGTCCAATACGAGGTGTATTGTCCATGTTGTACAGTTACAGATGTGTCTATTACATGTCTGTTTCATTTGTAACAAATGCGTAATACGAGCATTATGTATTGATATACTTAAACTTTTTTGTATATTTGCTGCCATCTGGCATCGTGTTAATGGACTACACCTATAATACGTATTTTCTTCCCTTCTGTACCGACTTAGTCGGTCAAGGGAAGGGTTGCCTTTTTCGGCATAGTCTCTTTCGTCCGTTAGATGTCACTTATTATATAGTGCCACCTGATAGGACGAAATTTGCTATGTCTTGTAGGCGATTTAAGCTTAAATGTATATACAGATACAAATCTGTTTTTTAAATAGATTTGTATTATTTTGTATACATTGATTCACTAGCTTGACTGATGACGCCTATAGATGGCAGAAACACGTGTCTTAAGCAGAAGTAACTGCTGTAAAATACTAGGTGTATTGTCCATGTTGTACAGTTACAGATGTGTATATTACATGTCTGTTTCATTTGTAGAGAAAATTTGTTACATTTACTTGTCGATAAGTATTGCATTGTATTTATTGCGTTTATCGTTTCTTTGCCGTGCAAGTTATATTTCATATATTATCGGGTGACTATAGGACGCTCCCTCATACTGTATATGTAAGTGCCTGGAAGAACATGGTAGGGTGTATACCACATACCGTGCGGTTCATCGAACAGTCATACATAGAACATTCGAACGCAGAGTGTGTGTACTAAATCTTTAATCGCTAATTAAATGTTAACAGTACGAGATATAAAATAAAAAGTTGTTGCTGGTTAAGAAATTATAAAATGTTAATGCTATTATTATCATTACTCAGCTTTCAAATGTTTTGAAAAAAGTCTTTATAATTTATATCTACTTTCTAACTTTTCATGCTCTTAGAACATCTTGTAATCGGAAATGAAATTTTTGATAGTGCATTTCTACTTTTAAATGAAACAAATTTGTCGATGAATCCGGTGATAAGAACTATTTTTACGAATGTTATAGAGGAGGGTTGATCCTCCCCTAACATTAACATTAATGTTTTAAATTAGAAACCGAAAATGCAGTATTTAGTGTTTCGTGTCACTAGTCAATGTACACGCTTAAATTATATGGTAGACTTGTTTTACTGTTTCTTAGCACGTAAATAATTTAGGGTTAATACCAATAGATTGCAGAGAGTATAAAAAAGTGAATGATAGTATTAATGGAATAATATTTAGGAATAATGGATACATATTTATTACAAAAACAACATTTTATATTTTATCTTGTCACACCCAAAATTAAATATTATAGTTCTTCTGTACAGGGTGGGGCACGGCAATCGGATGTTTTTGAAATAACAATAAAATCGTCAGTTTTTGCATTAAAAGCAATTTATTGGTAGGATTACATACGCAAGAATTTAGCATTTCATAATTTGCGGAAAATTACTTCAGGCATGTGATGTCCGTTTTCGTTTATGCATTGTTGTAGTCGTTCACGAAAATTGACTTCCACTCTTTCCAGCAGGTTTCTAGGAATTAGATTAACTTGTTGACGTATCGCTTCCTTCAGTTCTTGTAACGTACGAGGTCTACCCTCGTAAACACGAGACTTGAGGAACCCCCATAGAAAGAAATCACATGTGGACAAGTCGGGAGACCGAGGAGGCCATAAAACATCACCAAATCTCGAAATGAGATGATTAGGAAACAGAGTACGAAGAACAGCAATACACGCTCTGGCGGTGTGTGCCGTGGCTCCATCTTGCTGAAACCATAATTGTAGAGGATCCAAACCTCTTCTTTGCAATTCAGGTATAAAATATGTGTTCACCATATTAATGTAACGCGCCGATGTTACAGTAACAGTAACATCGTTTTGATCAAAAAAATAGGGACCGATAACGCCAAACCTACCCACTGCCCACCAAACTGTAACCTTAGGACTGTGCAGCGGTTTTTGATGCAGCTCTTGAGGATTTTCGGCAGCCCAATACCGACAATTTTGTCTATTGACAGCCCCATTAAGGTGGAAATGGGCTTCATCACTCATTACCACCAACATGTTTTCGTTCTGCTCATAAAGTGTAAGCATTTGTTTGGCAAAATTCACTCGTTGCTGGTAATCCCTTTCATTCAACTCCTGCACAACCGCTTTTTTGTATGGATGCAAATGTAATTCACCATGTAAAATCCTTCTTACAGTACGATTACTGATTCGCAGTCCGGCCGAACGAGCCCGAGTAGAGCGGCCTGGGCTTCGCAGTATCGCTTGTCTAACCCTTTCAACGTTCTCTGGAGTGCGCACTGTACGTTGGGATCCGAGCGGTTTTATTTTGAGTATTGAGCCTCGTGTTCGAAGATTATGAACCCAACGTAGGATTGTGTTACGCGTTGGGACAGGCATTTCGATTAATATTGAATCTCCGACGAAATTCACGTTTAACCGTAGTCACTGATTCACCACTTCTAACGAAAGAATCATATGCAAATATGCGCTGTTCTAGCGTCCACGGCTCCATGACAGTAACTGACAGTAAAATGCTTTGGGTCAGGGAAGGTATCCCCACCTGTCAAATGCCCTTTCCTTTTCTAATGGTCGAATATTATGCATTCTAAGAACATTCGGTTCCTGTGCCCCACCCTGTATAATGTCATCATATAAGCATTGCCTTCTATATGAGAAGTGTAAGACAAAGCAAGTGGTTTCCATCCGATAGTCACAGCTGTAATCGGCAGAACACGTATTAACGTGCCTCCACTATCAGTCGAACTACATCAACAGTGTATGGCAATGGTTGATTTAGCGTTCGTGATCTTGATATTGGTAAATGAGCGGCGCGATGTGTTCGTCCATGCTGTCTTTTGCGACTTGATTGAATGTAGCTAGCGTTTTTTGAAGTCAAATTTGTCTTTCCCAGATTCATCTAAAGACGCGTCTATAGCAAGACGAAACACGTGTCTGCCATTTTCACACAAATATTAACTTGTTTTGTGTTCTCCACACGCACGTTTTAATAATATTTCGATATTATTATTATTATTTTGTTATAAACAAGAAAAAATGACGTTGTTGTTTTCAAAGTTCTGTGAATTTAGTTATCATTTTTTGTCAATTTTCATGAATATTACAATGTAATTGTTCAACATAATCGCCATTTAATTGAATACATTTATCCCAGAGATAAATTAATTTTTCTAAACCGTCCTCGAAGAACTTTTTCGGCGTCTCCTCAATCCACCTATTTATGGCACGTTTTACGTCAGTTAAGCTCTCATAACGAACACCCCACACCGAAAAGATTTTTTCAAATATGGGAAGAGATGAAAATCACTCGGTGCGAAATTCGGTGAATAAGGTGGATGCGGAAGCAATTCCCATTGTAAATCGTTTAAAACATCTCTTGCTTTTCTGGCGGTGTGCGGTCTTGCATTATCTTGTTGCAATAACGGACACTTATGCAATTTCTCAGGCCGTTTTCTGATAAGTGCCTGCCGTAGTGGCCCAGATAATAAGTGGAGATAAGTGGAGGCCCTGCTTCGGGTTTACGCCATTCCTTTGATTGACTTTTCATCTCAGAATTGCAATAAGGAATTCACGTTTCATCAGCGGTTATTATCAGTTGCCAAAATTGATCACCGTAACGGGCTAACAGCTCTCGAAGTTAACGAGAAGTGTCAGACCTATTGAGTTTTTGCTCCGGTCCCAATAGCCTTGGCACCCAGCGAAATGAAACCTTGCTTACGCCTCTTTCAGTAGGTTCTCTACGGCAGTAATGTTTTTTCAATTACCGACGTGCTCGGGTGACCACTGCGTGGATCATCTACTAATCATGTTCTACCACTTTTAAATCAATCGATCGACTGATATATAATACTTTTAGATTCTGCAGACTTACCAAACATTCCTTGCAGACGTTTAATAATTTCTGAAGTTTTCACGCCATTTTCCACAAAAAGAAAATTATTGCTCTTTGAGATTTAGTCGCGTCTTCCATGGTTGCACAAACAGTGCTAGGAGAATACGTCTATGTCGGTCGAAAACCTGAATCAGACTTAACTATATAGCGCTGGATAGCTGCAATAAATATGTCAAGACTTGTCAATCACTAATAGTCTTGCCTATAAGTTCTGCGTAATTTAATTAGAGCACAATTCCCAGAACTTTGGAAACATCAACATCCCTCGTATATTTCAAATTGTTTTTGTTGTACTGTTTAACACAGAAACATTAGCTTTTCTGTTACGATAAATTTTCTTTCTTATTTTTTAACTCTTTAACAACAAAATTATTTAATAAACATAAACACATGCATGTGCATGTATTTATCTACTTATTTTAAACGAACGGTGAATAGGCGAAGCGGGATGTCTGAATCTCGGGAGACGGATCTCTCGTGTCGTGGTAAAGATATGCCCCGTTGAGCCGTCGTGCTCGTAATAACATGACTCTAATTGTCAGTCTCCTGCAATTTACATGAGAGTATTTAAATGATAGTTGACCATATAATGTACTTTATGTTAAAGGTTATTATTCATATATTGTAATTTATGGAAAGTATTTTTGTTTACTTGTAACTTACCTCAATTATAAAAAAATGTTTGTTAAGGAAAAAGTGCTCTCTTAAATGGGCACATAGAAATCTCTAATTTGTATGGAAATCCTAAAAGTCTAATAGTAATAGAGAAGAACAAAACATTAGTAAATCTGTAATATAATCACTAACCATAAACATAAGAAAGTAAATAATAAAAAACATATATTAAATCTATATATAAATAAGTTCATTAAAGAAACAAAAAGATTTATCCAAGACAACCCTCATATTAAAATAGCAACAGCAGATAAATCAAATAAAACAATGATCATTCTTAAAGAGGAATATGAACAAAAAATAGAAAAACTATTAGACGATAAATTCACCTATAAAAAAGAAAGAAATAATCCAACAGAGAAAACTCAAAAAGAAAATAATAACTTAATAAATAAATGGCATAGACTAAACCTAATAGATTTCAACACTAAAAACAAACTTCGCAATTTTAATTCCCACCCTCCTTCAATATATGGTTTACCTAAAATTCACAAAAATAATATCCCTTTAAGACCAATAGTATCTAACATACTATTCCCTACTTATAATATAGCAAAATTCTTAGGTGATAGCATATATAAGATGTTAGGAAAAACTGAATATCATACCAAAGACTCATGGCAATTTCAAAATTTCATCAAAGGAACAAAAAGTACCAACTAATCACAAAATTATATCACTTGATGTAGAATCTTTATATACTAACATTCCTACAGATCTAGCTATAAACATAATAGAATCCAAATGGGATAAAATTAGTCCACACACATCACTAAATAAAAACGAATTTATTAGAGGTATACACTTCTGTCTCGATAACACATATTTTCAATACAAAAATTCTTTTTATAGTCAAGCATTTGGTATTGCCATCGGCTCTCCTTTAGCTGCTCCTATTGCAAATTTAGTAATGGAACACTTAGAACAAAACGTTATCAATTCATTAGACTTCCACCCCATTTTTTTCAAAAAATATGTTGATGATATCATAACATGTATTCCGACTAACAAAATAAACTATCTCTTAAATAAATTCAACAATTTTCACAACAAATTTTCACAACAATTAAAATTCACTATTGAAGAAGAATTTAATAACAGTATTAATTTTGTTGATATTTCTTTGAGCTATGATAGACAGGGTACTATTTATACAAATTGGTATAATAAACCCACAGCTTCTTTTCGATATATGAATTACCACTCAAATGCTCCTACAGTATTCAATAAAATGATTATAAATAATCTGACTGATTAGTAGTAAAACTATCACATACTCAATACAGAAAAGATAACATCAAAAAATTAAAACAATCTTAACTGATAATAATTATCCACCACAACTTATAGACCAAACTATTAAAAAAAGAGTACACCAAATATACAACACAGCAGACACCAATAAAAATTTGAACAGTGACACAACATATATCACGATTCCATATGTTCCACAACTATCAGAAAAAATTAAATACACTTTAAAAATATGATATAGCTACAACATATAAACTTAGTAATACTAATAAACATTTATTTTCAAAACTTAAACCTAAAATAGAAAAAAATCGAGAAACACACGTCATATATAAAATACCATGTCGCGATTGCGATAGTTACTACATAGGCCAAACGAAACAATATTTATACAAAAGAATACAAGCCCACAAATACTCTAAAACAGACAAAACTGCTTTATCTACACACAAACTACAACGCGATCACCATTTAGATTTTGAAAACACACAGATAATAGATAAAAAACAACACACAATGAAAAGAGAAATTAAAGAAATGATTAGTATTAAACAGCAAAAAAATTCAATTAACAACAGAAATGATATAAAAAATTTAAGCAGTATACTCGTATACTATATCTTAATTGTGTAACGATCTGCAGTTTACCATCATAATATTTTTTTTTTGTTGTATAATTACATATCTTAAGTTATTTAAATATCATATACATTTACTTATCATGCTGACTGTTCCGTGTTTTGATTCCTGTCTGGTTGTCCGAGTAGGTTTTCGTGGTTTTCCTTCTCGTTTAAGGCGAATGCCGACAACTTTGCATCTTAAGACGCTCCACGGGCGCATACATAATAATAACTCATGTCTTGCTTTTCCCTGTTTTTGTTGTCTATCTGTTTTTGGAATACTAAGTCATTATTTATTATTATTGGAATGTATCTTTGAATAATTTTATCCATAGCAACTCAATTATATGACATTTGTATACTGTCATTTATATTTTATATCCTTAATAAAGGCATCATTGCCGAAACATTAGGGTTTTTTTAAATATATATACTTTAAAGTAAAACCAGACCTTAAATCGCCAACTGATTGAATTTACTATATATATATATATATATATATATATATATATATATATATATATATATATATATATATATATATATATAGATAAATATTTCTAGACTTTTGAATATTATAGTAAATTTAGATATACGGCGTATTACTTTAGTATGTATATATTTAAAATAACTTCTTACATGTTTCGGTAAATATTACCTTTATTATTATACTGTCATTTATAATTCTTTGATAAAGGTAACATTTATCGAAACATGTAAGAAATTATTTTAAATATATACATTCTAAAGTAAAACATACCTTAAATCGGCGAATATCTAAATCTACTATATATATAGTCTAAACCGACACAAACGACAAAATTTTTGTGGTGATGGGGGGGTAATAAATGAAAGAACTTTTTAGTATCTTTTTGTTCTGAAATCGCCTAATTGGAAAGTTTAGTTGTTTTAAAATACTTCATGTCGGCAAGTTTTTATAGTCTATAGATGTATAAAAAGTTTCCTAACCTAATTATTTATTTCTTTTCTTGACCTTTGGATATTATAGGAGATTTAGTTAGCCGATTTAAGGTCCGTTTTACTCCAATATTTAGAATAATTCAACTCTTAACAAGTTTCGGCAATTACTGCCTTTTTCAAAGAATTTTAAATTATAAAAAATGACAGCATATTACGGCCATATTTATATATTACACATATATAAATATGACAGCACGGTCCGTACTCCTTTCTTTGGTTTTTTAAAATAACCAAATATTCTCATATTAGCTTCCGATTGCGCAAATTTCTTATGATACGGTGATTTCCTATCAGGGAAACGCTCCTAATAAATTCTTATAGCGTAATACGGTCTTTTACCACATTCAAAATAAACTGAAAGCATGTCCGTTAAATATTCAAAATTCATATTTTGTAGGTATTAATAATAAGCAAAATAAAGAAAACTTCCACGAAATTAGTTATTTACTATTACGGTTAATAGTGTTTTTGAATAATGCTATAAGATTTACGCAAACCGATAGAAAGTGACAGTAAATGATTAATATCTAGATCAACTGCCTACACCAACTTATGGCCCAAAGTGAGTGACAAAAATTTGCAAAAAGCCCCGATTTTCTTGCATTTTTTTTTATCCAAATATGTGTTTTTATTACGTTACTGGAGTCGATAGAAAGTTTTCCTTTATAAAAATAAGGAAAAAAATTAATTTGGAAGGGAAAAATTACTTACGTTTCTAGTAAATTATTTGTGACAAAAGATAATTCGCATCGCTGAATGTAGTCTTTCCGAAACCGTTTAATTTGATGAATAGATCATTAAAATCAGATAATAAATAAAGGCGTAAAAATATATTGGAATAGTATCGATCGTGTAACTGATCGCCACAGCCCATGCAGCGAATTTTGAGAGCAAATATAGAGACAAATTAAAAATATATATCCAACTGGCTATAGAAATTGTGGAATCTTGACAAAGTTTTCATCAAACTAATAATAACAGAAGCAACTAGCCTACGTAATTCACCGAAAAATTGCAATTTTCAAAAAAAATTAGTTAGTGACACATTATTAGAAATATGCAACACAAAGAAACAAGTTTTATCGAAGGAACAATCTGAATAAAACATCTTCAGGGAAACAAAAATCTTGACACGTGTATACCGTTTCTTTGAATATAAACACCGCAGCAAAATTAGCAGCGTACCACCGGGCTCATTATGTGCGTAAGTGAGAGATAAGTCTATGCCATAATAATAATAATGTCTTTATTACGACTAAAACAACATAAAGAGAAATAAATAATAACATCTTAATACATAAAACAAAGTCGGGTTAGTTACACCATTTATAACTCAAGAGCGGCTGGACCGCTTGATTTTTGTACTTTTATTGAATTTTTATTTTCTTTATATATATATATTATCCTAATAAACTAATGAACTTAATAATTTTTTTTTGTATTCTGTTTATTACGTTAATAAAATCCTAAACTAAGTTTAGCTAAAACTTAACACGACATTTATTGACTGTTAGGCGGTACGAAGTTCGCCGGGTCAGCTAGCAAATAAATAAAAACAAAGGCAAGAATAAGTCGTAACCTCAAAGCCAGGTTCAGCTCCATCGCAACTCAATCTCGAAACTATAACAAAAATGTAACAAATAGATGCCTAATCCACTAAATAAAATTAAAAACAATATAAACAAAAACAATTTACTCTAATTGGAAATGCATTCTACAATGGTGAAGATTATTTTGATTTTAGATTCTGGCATATGTATTTTTCCACAGTTTTAAGTTTTATTTTTCTCGTTTCTTTATAAACACATGTTAATTTATGGATGTCGCTTATCTCATTTCATAAATATTTTCATATCACGACATTAATGGAATTAAGTCATTGTTTACTCCTTTAACATCAACTGATATTTTTAAACATATATAATCGATAATTAAATTAATAATAACTTTCGCTAAGAGGTACATTGTGTTTTTATACCAAAAATCTCATTAGATTTGAACTCTTATACATTACTTTCTTCTATATTATAAATCCCAACAAAGTTTTGTGAAAAGTATGGCGCAAATGTCATCATGCACTCCCGGAATCGATAAATCTCTTCTTTTATTTCTTAAGCATATCCGCATAGTAACAGGACAGCTTGTTTTTCCGCGCACTGATGGGATTTGACACGTCTTTTATGGAGATAAATAGATTTTTCCCAGTGCGTTGATTGTTCCGGATCAACCAATGTGTAGTGACGCACCAAAACGACATCCTTCCTGTTTCCTTGTTCTCCATCCACTTGTTCGATATTACATAATTTAGACTACAGTCTTAATATACGCGTGCGTATCTAGAGAGACACATGAAGAACATGTTCTGCAGATGAGCGAGTTAATGTCAGTTCTCCGTCATCCGTATATTTTACAGATTCATATTAATTACTTCTTAGTAACTCATTAATGTCCACTAATCATTTCTTTACAATTCGCAGGCTTTGTCTTTCTTAAAAAAAAATAATCCCTATATTCCATGTAACGTGTACTAAATTATTTAGAACTTCAAAATATGTGCTTTGTTTTACAAATCTAACACGAGCATTAAATTTTCAATATTATTACAAGGAGCTATTTTTGTGTGATATGTAAATATCCACTAAAGCAATTAGGCAGAATCCAACAACTTCTTTTTGTAACCTCGAATCTATAGTAGCATCGAATACGATTATTTCCTTTAAACTAGTTTATCAAACGACACCTGCCTTCTTGACAGTTCAGGCATCATTTGATAAATACTGTAACCTACACTAGGGTCAAACAACAAAAGACCACGGAAACTGGCTTTAATTAAGTTTTGCATAACCCAACAACCCTCCTCGGATTTACCTTGTGTGGACGGGATGCCTTAAAATTTACAAGACAGGCAGCCAGTGCCAACGGCGTAGATCTCAACGAAGATGGTCGTGCGATTTTTGTCGAAACGGGGATAAAGTGACCCACTAAAAATAATTAATCCGATTACTGAAGATGATATGAAGTATAAGAAAATGTCCCCCATTAAAAAAAGAACCAAGTTGATTAAAGTAGAAAAGAAAACAAAGAAAACGTATCTCGTTTCAATATACAGTTCATAAAGTATAAGTTTTCAGTTCGTACTGCCCAAGTGTGAACCGCAAATTGTACTTTATCTCTTTCTAACACACATGAACACGCGCTGTAATACTACAGACGTTTGTCATTTTGAGTTAAGACGTACGTCTTTGAAATATTATATTAAATAAAAAGGATAGGTTGTCTAGGAGATAGTCTTATGATATTCGACTTGTCAAATTATTTCAATATTGTTGTTTATTGACTTTGTTTCCGGTATTCTGACTTCTAGGTTAAGCATTCTTCCAATTTGAATATTTAGTTTATCAAAAATTACAAAATCAGGTTTTTTGAGAACAATACTGATAATAAATAGTAATATCAATTAATGGCAATAAGTACGAAATTGTTTGATTATTACTTTGACATTTCTAACCTATTTATTTTACAGAATATTTCTTAGATGCCAAGTAAATCTCTTGGTTCTCAAGCGAAACAGCTTGTATTAAATCTTACAGCCTATTAACGGGTAAAGGAGAATGGTGGACCATTTATGTCCATCGACCGCGTTCATGAGGTAATTCACATAATCAGTTAGATAAGGCGGTATTATGAAATAAGTTTTATTTTAGAGGGTAGCAGAAGCCCTTAATATTTCTAGTAGAACGGTCTACACTATTAAACATCGTAACATTCAGAATCCAGTCTTATCGTCTCCTAGCAAAAAAAGGTCTTGTAAGAAGCCAAAAACTAAGGACTTAGCAGAAGCAACTAAAATGGAAGTTCGAAATACTGTTTATGACATGTATAAAGAAAGTATGTTTTTAATATATTGTAAATATTTATTACATGTTAAAATTTTTCAGAAAAACATCTTACCTTAAAAAATTTAAGCAGTTTTGGCTATGAAAGAATTTGTTCATACATGTACAACTACTTTAGCAATATTGCTTAAAGATATTGGTTATAAATATAAGAAAGAGTGTAACAGGAGAGCGCTCACAGAGAAATTAAATATAGTCTGAATGAGAAATGTATTTTTAAGGGAATATATGAATAACTTAAGTTCAACTTTACGTCAGGTTATGTTCCTTGATGAAATTTGAATCTTTTCGAAAGAGAATAGAATGAAATGTTGGCAAAATGATAATATAAAAGTGTTAGGAAACCCAAAGACTATGATAGTAAACGGTTTATTATTATACATATTGGCACAGAAAATGGCACAGAAAATTGCATGAGCGGGAGCAATTTCTTGATAGGGCAGAGATTGCTCCAATAATAATGTAAATGACTCAAGTTTTGAGTCAGAATCAAAAACTGACTAGTTTTCATTCATTTTTGTAATATATACTCCATTCACATTAAAAATAACTTACCTATTGCAAATAATACAAGTAATATTTTTGAGGTTTTATTTGGATGAAACAGGGAAGTTTACTTCTATAAAAGTTCACTAAACATTAATAAGCAGGTAACTATCTTATTTTGACAAAATATTTTTATATTTATATTTTGTAGAAGTTTAATATGGTTACATTAATACTGCCATAAAAACCATCAATGTGTATCATTTGCATGCACATAATATAAAGCAGCGAAGAAATTACTGCCACTGGATCAACGAAACATTACATGATAAAGATCTCGTGGCAAAGTTTTATATGAATAAAGTTTGTTTTTTTCTTATTGGTGGTGTAGTTTGTTTTTTTTTGTATTGGTAGTGTACTAACCTGCAAAATTATCAAATGTAGTTATCAGAAAATCCTCATGTGTTTGTTAAATATTATCTTCATCTAATAAAGGATAATATGGATTTGGATTGTATTATTATACCATTATTTTCTTAAGAAACAATAAAATATTAAATGTAGACTATATAAATGTTTCTTTTATTTTATAAATGTAATTTGACAACATATATTTACAACTTTCAAAAGGTTTTAATTCTTTTTCAAAGAGTTACGAACATAACTTTTACATTCTTTTCCAATATATTTAAATTTATTTAAAATATAAACAATATATAAGTTAAGTAGAAATCTAAATCATTCATCAAATTAATACATTCCCAATCTTCTTAACCCAGATATAGTGCAAGAAAATGATTTTGGTAGGTATGTCATTCTTAATAATGCAAACATTTTTAACACTAAAGATCTTTTCAATACCTATACATTTCACTATCGATATCGATATCTGACTTGAAATATTTCTTTTTAAATAAATTTTTGATCGAATATTTTCCTGAGTATATAATTATAAATAACATTTAAAATAATTTGTTCAAATATTAAAGTAATAATTTCGGCATAGTTTTCTTGGATAGAATATATTTATACAGAACTAGAAAAGAAACTACTTTTGAACTATTAATGTTCCCACTTATTATTATTATTTTGACATGTAGGTTATGTATATGCTCTCTTTGGTTATATTACAAGTAACATAGTAAAATTTTGACAATATTGAAACATGACGTTTATATTTTATGATGACAAACGGTTGCTTCCGCGATTGAATACTGACTTCATTTGACTCTGCAGTACTGATTTGAATCATATGCTTCGAATTTGACCTTGAACTGAAAACTTACACTTTATGAACTGTATGTGAATGGGTGAAGCCATCTATGAAATTAAGATTAGGTATCCAATAATTTAAATAAATATAGGAATGTTAAACTTCAACACTCTCTACTTATAAATTCAAAATGCAAAAAGTAACAAAACACTTATACAGGCCGGTATAACACCAGACTCTATATATCGTGCGAACAAAAAAAATGTAAAGCGGTATACAATTACGCGAAATCTAGGTACGCATTCACAATCGAAATTTAGCCTTATGTATACAATCCTATTACAACATATTCTATGACATTAATTATATGTCAAAGAACCAAAAGAAATACGTACTTATAAATAGAAAAATATACATCCAAAATATACATGCGTTATTCTTAACCAAATTGAGATGACAAATTTTTATATAAACTAAACGCAAATCATAAATTCGCAATAATAATTACAAATCGATATTAACAATTCTAAACTATAAACTGACCAAACAGAGTATTAAAAGTTCCAGACTAAAAAAATGGTAAATTAATGTGAACTATATTATAACTAGACCGACGCGATTATAGGATAATGTCATAATTTGACTATAAAAGGAATTTTTGTATTGAAAATATGTGTTGTTGAGACAGAAATGTATACCTCTAATAAAGTCGTTTTTGTTGTGTGTGGACTAATTTCATCCCTTTTGGATTCTATTGTGTTTATAGATAGATCTGTAGGAATGTTAGTATATAAAGATTCTACATCAAGTGATATAATATAATTATGTGATTAGTTGGTACTTCTTGTTCCTTGATGAAATTTTGAAATTGCCATTAGTCTTTTGTATGATATTCCGTTTTTTCTAACATCTTAGATATGCTATCACCTAGAAATTTTGCTATACTATAAGTAGGGGCTTGTATGTTTGATACTAGTGATCTTAAAGGGATATTATTTTTGTGGATTTTTGGTAAACCATATATTGATGGAGGTTGGGAATTAAAAATGCGAAGTTTGTTTTTAGTGTTGAAATCTATTAGGTTTTGTCTATGCCATTTATTTATTAAGTTATTATTTTCTTTTTGAATTTTTTCTGTTGGGTTATATCTTTCTTTTTTGTAGGTCTAATAGTTTTTCTATTTTTTGCTCATATTCCTCTTTAAAAATGATCACTGTTTTACTTCATTTATCTGCTGTTGTTATTATAATGTCAGGGTTGTCTTAGACAAATCTTTTCGTTTCTTGAATGAACTTATTCATATATAGATTTGATATATTTTTTATTATTTATTTTCTTATGTTTATGGTTAGTGATTATATTACAGATTTTGTTATGTATTTTGTTCTGTTTGTCTTGTGGTAAATTTTGTATTCCAGTTTCAATGCTAGCTATTTAGACATTAATGGGTATTTTGTTTGGTGGTATATTAAATTTGGGTCCTAGGCTAAGTATATATATAACATTATCCGGAAAAAAATTCAATTAACAACAGAAGTGATATAAAAAATTTAAGCAGTATATACTACAATCTAATTATGTAACGATCTGCAATTTACCATCATAATATATGTTGCTGTTATATAAATATATATCTTATGTTTTATTTAAATATCTGTACATTTGCTTATCATGCTGACAGTTCCGCGTTTGGATCCCTGACCAGGTTTTCGTGGTTTTCCTTCCCATTTAGGGCGAATGCCGACAGCTTAACATCTTAAGCCGCTCCACGGGCGCATACATAATAATAACTCATGCCTTGCCATTCCCCGTTTTTGTTGTATAACTAGTTTTTGAATACTAAGGCATGATTTATTATTATTAAACTGGATGTATCTTTGAATAATTTTATCCATGACAACTACAAACTATAATTTTTTAGCAGTTCATTAAATATATCAATTGATAAATTATTGGAGTTTTTCAACTTGTATATGAAATATTTACAAATATCAAATTAGTATATATGTAATTGCAATGTATGTGGGAATGTAAACATTGCTGTCTACAAATTACAAAGCAAATCATACGAAATTTTTAATTGAAAAATAAACAACAATATTTTTGGATTATTTTAAATATATATATACATTTTGAAGTAAAACCAGACCTTAAATCGCCAACAAATTGAATTTACCATAGCATATATATATATATATATATATATATATATATATATATATATATATATATGCTATATATATGCTATATATGCGCAATGGTTGAAGAGCTGCAAAAATTATTTCCATAAGAATTTCTTTAAGAATTTGAGTAACCTCTTTCTGAGTTTAATTATTCCTCTGTATAATCACGGCCATTAAGTAGCGAGTTATTAATAAACCATTCTGATTTTCAATTGATGAAACTACTGATGTCAAAGGACAGTCTATTCAGAATTTTGTTAGGTAGCTAGAGTGGAAATACGCGTGTACCAGGCAATGATGTAATTTTCGATATTAGTTTTGACAGATCGGCGGCTATTGGTAGATGTATAAACCTTTTTAGCGATTCATCCAGAAAAATCAATTGGCGTATATTCACAGTAATTTTGTTTATATTGCAAATTTAAGAACTAAAAGATTCCCATAGCATGAATCTGTTTCCATTATAAATAAAGCAAAGGATAAAATTTCTTTAATTAAAGAGGTTAGTTAATATTAAGAATAAATTTGGTCAATTATAGAAAAAATGCGGGCTTCAAAAGCAAACAAAAACAATAGTAACTTTTCAATTAAATTAAATTTGAAACCCCATTCTATCAACAAATTTAAGTATACTCCTATAGCATCTTGCTTTATTGAAAGACTATTTTCAACTTACAAATGTATTTTATGTCTCAGCAGACAAGCTAACAGTTGATAATATAGAGAAATATTTAGTAATTTATTGTTTCAGATGGTATGTTTGTAAATATATTATTGAATACATATATATAACAAAAAAAGGATTTGGTTGATTATCGTGTATGTTCAACGAAAAAGACCAATTAACAATATACTTAAGTGTATATTTGCATCCATATTTTGACCGCTTTTAGTGCATACTTTCCCACCTTTAAGTTAAAACAATGCTATGTGTTGCCGTTTCACAGAAGTTAATTTAGCGGTATTAAATATAGCAAGAATTCAAAAGAAATTATATTATGGCCATCATGCCACAGAAACTTGTGAACGATATCAGTGCATTACACATTGAAACGAAAAATGTTTTGGACATGCGTATTTATAATTTGTAGCAATGCGGAGTCCGTTATGGGGTGTTAAAATAAAACCATTCGGTGATTGTCGAAGTTTCGCAATTCTACCAACACCGTAATCCCTGCTTTGGGCGGGGATAATTGGTCAAAATCTCGTTGCGATGACTGGCTGTACGCACCAGTGCCCCAGCACAGATAAAAATTGCACTTTTTTTACGATCCAAAAGGCTCAATTACTACGCTCGTGAACGCAGCAGTAGTAGAAGCAGGACTACCGAATTCCCCCTCTAGTATTCGTAACGAACGCGAATAATTTGATTCTCCGAATAATTTGGTCAGAGTCGGATTTTAAATATATATTTAGAGACTTAAGCTGTTATTTAAATAAATATTTTTGAAATTTAAAGAAGCCATTTCTAAAGAAAAATTTGAAAATTAAGACTATGTCCTTATTAATCTTAAAGATGAGTAAATTTATTATTTTGTCGTTTAAAGATGTTCCAATATGTTTAATATGTAGTAATATGTAGTTATAGCGAATTACACCTGAATAATTGGTTCCTATATAATTTAGTTGAATTACTTAATGCTTCAATAACTAACTAAGCTACGTTAGAAGTTGTAATCTAACCTTTAAATATCCGATCCGAATCGATCTTAATTGTAAGATCCCTTTTGTTTAAGTGAAATCCCATATTTGATTATGATACATATTCTATGTAGCATTAATTTAATTTTATTACTAATTGAACCTTTACCTAAATGTCTGTACAAAAATAATGAAGGTTCAACATTAGTCTTAAGAATTGTACCCTTCATTCCATGGAATAGATTTAAATTTTACCATAACGTGATTGCCCTACTTACTTTGACGTTTTTTTTTACTGAACGGTATATAAAACGCGTTTTCTAACGAAATAACTTGTTATTTAGCCAACTACATACACATATGGTTTTAAAGCGGTCGATAGCATAATGATTTTGTATTCGTTTATTGTGTCGATGGTCTCGCGATTGAATTTGGGGTTTGCTGATCGACTGAGCAGATTTTCGCGATTTTCCTTCTAGTTTAAGGCGAATTCTAACACCCAAATAATTTGTTGGACCAAATTAACACACAATATTGTTTGTTTTCTTTTAGTTATAGAATAACGATGACTTTTAGTTTACTAATTGTATTGTATGTTGGCTTTGGACTTCCCTCGATAATTTAGGCAAATACTATCGAAAAATATTTTGTTTTAAAATATCAATTATAAATTAAGTCAATTAAGTTATCAAGAATTGATTTATAATCTATTCAAAAACTGCTTACTGAGATAATTTATCTCAAGTTAAAAATTCTTTTCTTATGGTGTTTGTCAGTAAGTCTTGTGAACGTAAGAGAGTCAACATTGGCGATACTCCATGCGTTATGTCACTAATTTGATGGAAAGGAATCATACTAGCGTAAATCGCATGCTGAATTGACTTAGCGAGGTAGAATCTCACTTTCGAAGACCAGGACATAGGCGCAAACGCCGTACAAATCCAACAGACGTAGGTTGACCAGGAGTCATTAGCAATATGCTGAAAAATTATATTACAGCTGCTAGGAATCTTGGAATATCGTCTCGAAACGGTCAGAAGGTATTTAAAGGAAGAGGGATTAAGCAGTAGATTACCGGTCAAAAAACTATTAGTAGAGAGCACAAAATTCAAAGACTGCGTATTGCTAGAAAGCAACAGCGTTGGACCGTTAATGATTGAAAGAAGGTTATATTCTCAAAAGAATCAAGGGTTATCGGGCGATGGTATTTACCGATATACGTAAACGTGTCTGGCGCACAACAAGAGAGCGATTTGCAAGGTGCCTTATCTCTCCAAGAGTTCCGTTTGGTGGTGGTTCTGTAACGTTTTGAGGAAGATTCTGTTTCAATGGTCGTACAGAGTTTGTCCATGTGCGTGCAATGTTTATAAATGCGAATTATTATCTGAAAAATTTCATACTTGAACATGTACTTCTTTTGTGCGGCCAAATTTTTTATCAAAGCAAAATACACAGTCCTTACGTGGCTAGGAAGGTTATCAACTACATGAACGCTGTTAATATTCTATTTATAGAATGGCCACCAAATAGTCCCACTTTAAATCCTATTTAGGATCTATGGTACGCTGTAAACAAAATACGATGTCGTAACCTCACTTGGCAACCACAATGATTAATACGCTGTAAAAAAAATTCGAAGTCGTAACCTCACGTGCAAACAATAATGATTAACTGATAGATATAGTAATTGCAGAATGGACGAATATTCCTGAAGAAATTATTAAACATTTAATTACATTATTCTTAATTAATTACAATTAATTAATAATCGACGCGGTCATACACAATATTAATACTGAATATGAATTAGTTCGATTCATAGCGATCGTTTTTTTGTTTTCATATTTTGCAGTATTTCCAATCAAAAAGTTTTTAAGTTTTAAGGTAGAAATAAATACAAATATGGTTAAGTTTCTCAGAGTTGGTTTTCAAACGATTAGATAAATCCACGGTATAAGCTTTTAGGTAATTTATAATATTAATTTTAATATTGTAATTATGTTAATAAAGTGGTAATTTTGTCCATAAATTTATCTTAAGTCGCTCCACGGTCACCGGCGTTATAAAAACACATGGCTTGTCAATGCCTCCTGCAATTAGCGTCAAACTGTTAGGAAATGCTGAGGTATGAATTAGTAGATATTATTATTAACTATTGTTGTATAAGTAAATTAATATTAAATATTTCAACATTGAATTATGCTACTACTAAATTGAGAATTCAATAATGTTCAAATATTGTTGCAAAAGTTTGAGAATAATTCTAAATTATAATTAACTAAAGACAATCTTTGCCGGTATACATTTGGCTTCTTGCCTTTTGGAAAGAAATATTTCTCTAATCAGAACTTCATATCAAACTAAAAAAATATTTCAAAGTAAACGTGAAAAATGTGTGAGAAGAAATATAATAAAATAAATTAAATGAATGGCGAAATAACAGTAAATAGAATCTGTTTATTTGGTCAGAAACTAAAAAATTAAATTTTAGGATATCTTCTTAAGAAATTTTTATTTAATAAGAAAATGTCCTACCTATATATTTAACAGAACTTTAACCAATTTCACTTCTTAAGGGAAACACTTGTAATTAAAAAAGTTTGCCTCCCATTTACTTAAATAAAAAAATAATTTAGTTCTTTTAGATTTAGGTCTCAGTGCACATCTTGTCATTTATAGCAATGTATTCGTTCATCTCTAATACGCAACACTGCTGTAAAAGCTAATATTAGAATAGTTGACTAAAGAGATTATATTTGATAAGAAAAAAAATATTAATAAAAAATAATTAATAAAATTAATAAATAAATAAAAATAAAATTAATAAAAAAAATAAAAGAAATGCCTTTTGCTTGAACACATTAGCACGGTCATAGGTACCATTTTTTCAAAACATTTAAATCTTTGGAGCTAATGAAGATTTCGAAAGTACCTTAAGACTACTTTCAAATAAACCTACAAATGTTCAAAGGTATAATACTAATAATTTGTTGGAGACAAATCTAGTTAATGTTGTAGAATTTCATCAAAATTGCTGTTTGTAATATTTTGCGTCTTAAATTATAGTGTAACAGAACAGGTTCTTGTTTATTTGTGAGGGCTAAGCTTTGAATATATTTACCGTACAAATTCGTTGTTATGCTTCTACAACTGGATAGAAAGAAATAATCAATTATACTGTGTGCACGTCATCATTTTCTGTTAATGAAGTGCAAATTTTTGAGCATATTTTGGAGCTTCGTGTAATCTAAAACATATATTTTTCTTCAGTTATTAAAATGGGGATATGCTTTCAGCCATTTCACGGATATATTTAAAAGAATAAGTATCGGCTGCCAAAGATTCTAAATTTATTTAAGTATGAATGGAGAAGATGACGTTACAGCTGATGAAATATTCATTGTTAAAAAATATGCTAAAAACATTAAAACGTTGCCCTGCGATTGCCATGTCACATACATTTAATATCACATTACTATTGCTTTATAAGAGGCTCTGGTTATACACTAAGAAATAAGAAGAATATGCATTTGATCGATGTAATTTAGGTACCTATTTTTCAACCGCTTCAATTTTACTATAGTATGGTTAACATAGTTTGCGAGGTCTCTTGAGATTTGAATTAGATTTTCCTCAATTAAAATCTTCATTGTTGATATAGATTGGCCTTCAGGTATCTCATCTCTATTACGAAACTTCCTGAAACTGTGATGACCAGTCCATTCGTGCATGGCAGCCTCGCTATAAAGTCTGATTATGTTAGAAATTGTGCGGTTTACTGTTAAAATTTGCGCGGTGTACTAAATCGGTGCACCATTTCCAAATTTGAATTTGAATTCATATATTATTACTAGAGACCGGACACATCGGATTGAAATGACGTCATTACGACGGACGATATAAATAGTCTACAACATCTGTAAGTACATCACGCAGTTATTGAATAACACTATTCATTCGGTTAACCGCACACAAAAAATAGAAGTGCAGTTAACCGAATGAATAGTGCTATTCAACAACTGCATGATGTACTTACAGATGTTGTAGACCATTTATATCGTCCGTCGTAATGACCTCCATTTCAACCTGATATGTCCCGTCTCTAATCATTACCATGCATATTTAGGCACAGAGTCTATTTCAGTGGGACGTTTATAAATTTATTGTGATTTTGAGATCTCATTAGAGTACTTTCTCTGGTCCTGTTATGCGTATTTAACTGGTCCTTTTCTTCTTCGTTCAAAAAAAGTAGTTTTAAGTAAATATTTGAGGAAAGAGACGTTTACCTTACATAGTATAAAGACCAACTTATTCATTTGCATCATAAATTATTCTTTTTGTTATAAGCATTGCACAATATAGAGCATTAATTTTACACGAATCAAAAGCCAAAAATCGATCTAATACTAGATGTAAATATATTTTTACTTAAAACAAAAACATTTTTAATAATATAAGATATTATTAACCCTTAAAGGCCTAGTGTTACCATTTGGTAACAGTGGTCTGATGGTATTCTGCCGTGGTAATAAGTTGTAACTGAACAACTAGCAAACAGATGGCGCATGAATTGTACGAGGGAAGATCAGTAAGTACCCGTGTTTGAAGACAGGTGACGCTGCTGAGGGAAGTTGGCATTACCGTCGTGTACTGCCATCTGCCAGACAACACCATAATAAATTTCAGACTGATTCATAGGTTAGTTTTTATTTGGCAGCCAGTTGTATCACACGTGATTCGTGTTTCTCGATAAAATGGAAAAAGAGCAATATCGATCCGTAATTCGCTTTTTATTTTTGGATGGAAAAACATGCGAAGAAATAAAAGCGAAGTTGGATGCTGTCTATGGGGACCCTTCACCATCTATGACAACCGTAAGATATTGGTTCAACGAATTTAAACGTGGTCGTACATCTGTTTTTGATGAGGAGCGCCCAGGCCGCCCGGCAGACGTGGTTACCGAGGAAATCGTTGAAAAGGTCCACGACATGATTCTCGCTGATCGCCGAACGAAAGTGCGCGAAGTAGCAGAGGCCGTAGGCGTGTCGTACGGAACGGCAATTAATATTTTACATGATAAGTTATCGGTGAGAAAGGTGTCGGCCCGATGGGTGCCGCGATTGCTTACGGTGGACAACAAGCGGATACGGTTGTCAATGTCGAAGCAGTGTTTGGACCTCTTTAAGAGAAATTCGCAGGAGTTTTTGCGTCGAGTCGTCAACCGTTGATGAAACTTGGATCCATTATTATACGCCAGAGTCCAAGCGACAGTCAAAACAATGGATTTTTCGGGGTGAATCTGCTCCGAAGAAGGCAAAGACGGTCCCATCGGCCGGAAAGGTCATGGCCACGATTTTTTGGGATTCCAACGGAATAATCCTCATGGACTTTTTGCAGAAAGGAAGAACGGCCACGAGGCTGTACTACAGTGAATTATTGGACCGATTAGATATAAAATTGAAGGAGACACGGCCCCATTTGGCTAAGAAAAAAGTGCTGTTTCACCACGATAATGCACCAGCACATTCATCCAGAATTGTCGCGGCAAAGTTGCATGAACTGCACTACGAATTGCTGCCGCACCCGCCGTACTCGCCTGACTTGGCTCCCTGCGACTTCTTTCTGTTCCCCAACATGAAAACATGGCTCGGAGGAAAAAGATTCAGCTCAAACGAGGAGGTTATCGTCGAGACAGAAGCGTATTTTGCAGAGTTTGACAAATCGTATTTTTTGGAGGGGTTAAAGAAATGGCAGAAACGTTGGGAAAAGTGTATTGTACTAAAAGGTGATTACGTTGAAAAATAAAAAAAAAATTGTGAAAAACTTGCGTCTTCTTTCCTAACACGGGTATTTATTGATCCACCCTCGTACTTTGAAAACATTCTACTAAGGGTTAGTGTACTTGCTGATAGCTTAGTTACCCGGTACTTTTTGCCATTTTGTTTCAAATCCTAATGTTATTTCTTGAAGCCAAACCATTGATATCGGCTTTACCTAAGTAGCTCTTTTTTCTTTCTACAACTGATTATATAAGTTTTCTTTAATTATGAGATTATTGATAGTGTACATTATTGAGTGTAGGTATATATTTACAGACCGGTGTTTGTATCAGGCTAAAAGTTGATCGTTACCGTATGGTAATGCTAGGACTTGCTCGTGAGATCAGTGTTATAAATGAAATTTTGTTGCAGAGGAGGTTTGACATTACAAGAAGCTCTTGAAATGGCATATGCAGATAATGAAGATCTAATAACAGACCTTTTTAAAACACAGCCCGATTCTTATGAGCTAACTGACGAGGATTCAGGCAATGAAAATGAGGTAGTTCCAGATCATTTCACAGGAAGGCAGTTACGTGCAAAAGCTGAGGTTAGACGAGTTACCGACCAAAACAATGATTGTGGGTCCACGAGGGAGGATCACAATATTCAAGATGCTAATCAAAGAGACATCTGTACTGACAAAGATGTTACCTACGACATCTTTGATAAGAATTCAGTTGCTAAAAGGTGATATAATCGAATCAAAAAAAATATATCCTGTTGGAGATTACAGTGCTTATAAAGATAAATCTGCTTCAGAACTGTTCGAATTATTTTTTTAGAAAATCCGTGTTTTTATTATTGATGAAACAAGAAGATATGCATTGGCTCAAAATTTTCCTAATCCTAACATCACCAAGTGAGAATTGAAATGCTTTCTGGCAATACTAGTGATAAGTGGATACAATTGAGTGTCCAGGTAAAAGGTATTATTGGAACCCTGAAGGCGATATGCGAAATAATGCTATTTATAGATGAGACGAGATCGATTCATTGAAATAATGCGATTTTCGCATTTCCACGACAATAATAAAATCAACCCTGCTGATAAACTTTGGAAATTACGACCACTGATCAATAAAATCCAATCTGCTTTTCCAGTCATTTTATGCCAGAGGAGCATATCGATTATAATGAGTCGATGATCAAATATTATGAGCATCACGGATGCAAACAGTTTAATATGGGGAAATAAATTCGTTTTGGATATAAGGTGTGGAGTATGAACACAAAAGAAGAATATCTTGTGTCTCTTGAAATTTACCAAGGAAAACGTGTTGCTGGCAACCCTGAAAAAGAACGACACTTGTGAAAAGCATCTGCCCCTTTCGTTACAATGATTGAAAGCTTACTGTACTGGCAGCTTTCATATAAATTTTACATTAATAATTTGTTTTCCAGCATTCCTCTCTATGATTTTCTCCAGCAGAATGGCTAAGGTATCACAGGCACATTTCGGGACAATAAGATCCCCGAGAACTGTCCTCTGAAGTCGAAAGGACATATGAAAATGCCAAATGAAAGTTGCCAAGGGCAACCTACGATACTTGTATTGCAAAAGATGTGGGTATCTTGTTTGTGCGGTAGGTGGACAATAACGTAGTCACTGTTGCTTCCATTAAATTTAGTATTCAGCCTTTATCAAACGTAAACAGCTATTCCCAGCAAAATAAGAAAACGATACAAGTTCCTATACCATATCTTCTAGGACAATACAATAACTTCATGAGTGGGACAGACCAAATGGACCAGAATATTGGCAGATATCGAATTTCTATCAGAGGCGAGAAGTGGCGTTGGTGTATTTTCACATAGCTTGTAGATGCTGCAATCAACAACGCTTGGATTTTGAGAAGAAAATCTATTGGAGTAGATTCTGATCAATTGTCTTTCCGCAGAAAAGTGGCCAATTTTTATGTTCATAAATATGGCATGGAACCCAAGTTAACTGGCAGACCTTCAATTTTCAAAGATAGTGTATCTTGTAATCGAATAGATGATCTTGTTCGATATGATGGACAGAATCATCTCGCGTTACCCCATGGTAACAGCATTTTTTTGTTGTTTTCAGTAAAAAATATGAATAAACTTTAATTTTTCATACCGATTATATAATTTTCTCATCATAATTATTCAATTTCGCATGGATTTTCAGCCGAAAAAAATTCCGGTTCTCAAGGGTTAAGAAACGAGCGTGAAGAACACACTACACTAAGGTGGTAACATGATTATTACCCCAGAGTTACCTCTAGGTACCTACTCATTTTTATCGAACTAGGATCGAAAAAAGCGGAATCAATGTAATAGGCTCTGCCACGGTTCGAATCCAGTTCATCAGATTCATAGACTAGTGACTAATCAGCGCGATCTTCACTTGTCGAAATATAAAATAAATTAGTGTCAGTATTCTTCCTAAAGTTCATCAGAAATGGCCAAAATTAAAAAAATAATACTCTGGTATTATTAAAAAAAAGGAATTCTATCAAATAATAATGATTAAATCAAAATAGATGCTAGAAATATTCGTATGTGCATTACAATACGAAACTTTGGTTTCGAATATAAATAAATACTTGACAGCTAAAGTTATTATTTGCTACTTAAAGTCAGACTGGTTAGCTCTAAAACGATTACACATTATCTGTGTCTTATATAAGATAGCTGGTTTGAATACATAATAATAATTACTTAATCGTTTATTACAGTAAAGATAATTAATTATATTTCGATTAAATATACTTAGTTTTGATCAGGAAAAATATTTAAAAACATATATATTAGAAAATAATATACAATTTTTGCTAAAAATACCAAACAATTTTCCATCAACAATGAATCAGGGAGATTAATCCTTTCCGTAATCGAGGGCGACTAACACTAACTTATTTTCCAGGTTATCACTGCTCGACCGAAGCCGAGACTTTCTAACAATAGTTATTTATGTAGCTCTGGGATTAATACGACCCTGGGTCTTTCAACAACGACCGCCACCACCTCAGCCACCGCCGTCAGTGCTTCCCCAAAGCCACCCAAAACTCGCCACCCCACACAGACAGTTTCACATAATGAAAGTTTCCCCCGAGTATCCGTGGTCAGCACTCGTTTCGTATTAATTTAAGAACTCTACCAGTTTTGCAGGGAAGATCTTAATTAAAATAATGGAAGTTCTGGATCGGGACGCTACGCGGCGTTCTTTTCGAATAGTTTGCATTTTACTTAGCGTTGTTTCTATAGAGGAAAAGAGACAATTCTCTAGAGGGTAAAATATTAAAGAGGTACTGAAATTATTGGACTCTATTCCTTTCTTTGTTGTGACTGCAGTTCGAAATAATGTTTCCGAGTAGTTTTAATTACTTAAGAAGACAAATTCTTTTATACGTCTTTTTTGTCGAAAACGATTTCAAATTTGGGTACGCAAATATATTAAATTCTATTATGTGATGATATTCAGCTCAGTTTTTGAAATCAGCTCAGCGAATAAGACTGTGCCAAGTAATACCGTATATTGGACAAGTATTAAGGCAATTCTAATGCTGTGTACACGGTCTAGTTATTAATACTGCCAGTATTTTAATGGCGCATGAAATAAGAACAGCTCATGGTATATAATTAAATTATAAAATAATTTATTGGAAGTGTTCATTTTCTCTATCCACAGTTTTGACGAACTTTCAACGAAAGACAGACCATTCGTCTCTCGATTTACACGTTGTTTCTAGCGATGCTTTTTAAAAATACTTAGCAGGAATCGCTCCATCTAACCATTGCTGAGGCTAGATGGTTACAATGCTGAACTGGCCACCATTTTCGGAGTTTGAAACTCGTCCTTAAAATCTATGATTCACCATCTCTTCCTGGAATATCAGAAAATCATGACAAGGATATAATGAGGATCGCGTTGCCCCTACATCATAACTTAAACAAATTTTAATCTACATTTTTCCATTATACAAATTAAATAAATGCTGGTACTTTTCCCATAAATTAATTATTTATAGGTAAAAACTTGATGATACGTGTTGTTAAAAGCATTTACGTACTTGAAACTGAAGATGTTAATGCAACTATATACATAATTTGTAGATATCGAAATAAATTTCTGAATGAATTTCTTTAGTATACCAGTATGATAATATAGACTAGACAGTATTAAATTAGAAATATAGTCAAATATTAATTTTAATATACATTTACATATGCGTATTTGAATACAAAAGCATTAGAAATTAAAAGATTGATTTCGTCTTTATGTTTATCTTCAAAAACTATATTCACACATACATGTAAGTAGATACATAGGTATAATATAACGGAGATTTCGGTTAATTTTCCCACAACTATCATGCAGGATTACATAACCGAACTAACTAATTTCCTCTGAAGCTACAAGGTGAACAAACAGCCGCTGATCCCGTAGAGATAATTAATAGGCCATAAAGTTCGCCTTGTGTTACAATTAGCGCCATCTACAGACGTGATCTACAGTCTTAATTGTCGAAGCATCTCGTGTCACTTTGATTTATCGCAGACGCGACCTAGACACCGTAAATATACCCGAGAGGATTGAAAGGAGGAGGAGTTGTTGGACGGTTAGTGACTTTGAAATTCTGCATCAACACGATATGCATAATTACTTGCTCCTAAATTATACCAGCGCCAGCGGTATGAATATCTTTCAACAAACAATGACGATCACAGATTCAATTTTTCATAATGAATTCGGGAAATCGAAGTTTCTCATAATATTCAAGTGAAACGAATTGAAATAGGAATACATAAATAAAATAAAAAATTAAATCAGTAAGAGTTTCAGCATTCACAAAGACTTTTTCATCAATTTCTTTTTTTTTTGCGCAGACGTTTCGCTAAACCATAAAATTGTACTATGTTTTTTTACCGATCCAAATAATTAAATCAAGGATAAACGCAAACTTATTTATTCTATTTTAGTATCCTTTTTTTATTAAAACTAATTTCGTCAGTACCATAAAATTCTCTAGAAATAAAACATTCCGTATTAGTTACGGTAAAAATCTAGACTATTATATACATGCTGTCCTGTATCGTTATTTTCAAATTTTAGGAGTGTAAAGTAGACTTCATTTCAAGTAACAAAATCCCAAACTTGTATATCCATTTTTATTTGTTTCAAAGTTACAGATCGATGAATGTGATTGTCAGATCATGAAAAAATATGTAATCCTAAAGTCAATAACAACTGATTTTATTTAAAAAAGTTTAATTAATAATATTTTCGAAATGTCCACCTCCTTGTTGAATGCAGGCTTGTGCCCATAAGCCAACAGAGGAAGTACTTATCGGAATTTCATACTTGTTTTCTCGGATTTGCTCGGCAGCCAGGTGAATACGATCCAACAACTCTTCTCTTGTGTTCGAAACTTGCGCGTAGACTATATTTTTCATGTACCCCTATAAATAAAAGTCAAGAGGATTAAGATCGGGTGATCTGGGTGGCTATGCAACAGGACCACTTCGACAAATCCATCTTGGATACTTGAAGTTAACCCAATTGCGGTTTGTGCGAATTGTGGTTTCATATGGATGGGGATCCATATGAAACCACATGTCTCGTCGAACATTCAGTGGGACATCCTCTAAAAGACCTGGCAGTTCGTCAATAAGAAATTCAAGGTAATTGTCCGCATTTAACCTCCCAGGAAGAACGACAGGACCAATCAACAAGTCATCGATTAGGGCTTTGTAACACCATTTCTCGTGAACGTAGATTCATCTGTTCAGAGGACTGTTCTGCAGAAATTAAAATGAAGCCGTGACTGTCTTAATATCCAGGTAGAATAAACTAGACGAGCAGAGTGGTCTGCCTCAAGCAAACCGTGTAACAATAGCTACTGCTGGCAAAATTACTCCTCGGTCGAAAAGATAATCAAGCAGTCCGCATTCCGGAAGTTGTCTGTGTACTTCCAGAAACGTTCTGTAATGAGTAATGCGCTTATCGGGAAACCGATGTCGGTATTCAATAACTGCTTGACGTGCACTGCCGTCACAGTAGCCATACACAAAATACGTCTTCATCTGCAGCAGGTTGCCGGTTGAATATGCTGCGATCGAGTGCATGGCCAACTATATATCATTGCGTTCTCCCCTCTCTGTTTCAGTGGTTTCAATCGTCGAATGTTCATTCGACGATTCATCGTTACGAGTGGGCACGATGTTTCGGTGGCGGTTCGTGTAAGCACTTAATGTTGAGCGGCTTCGGGTGACCGGTCCAGTACTATGATTTTCCTGCTCGCTAACGTCTGCGACTGGATATTCGCTGTACGATGCCTGTATTGGTGATTATATCTGTCCCTTGACAAGCAATAGTTTCCATGTCAGTAGTAAACATTGTGCATCGTCTCGTTTGTTCATGCTTTCAAGTCTTTTGTTGATTTCTATACCTTCACGCATTGTTCTTATTCGTATATTTGTGTTTTCACTAAAGTTTTGTTATTTTCAAAATCTTTTGTATGTTCAGTCTGTATTACATGTAGTGCTAATCATGACGTGGATATTCGATTTCTTATTGCGACCTTATGTTCTTCTGCCCCTGATGCTTATTCGCCGGTTAGTTTGTCCGATATGTCGGACGAACTAACCGGCGAATAATGTTTGTGTTCAGTTTTTACAGTGAATTTCATGCACACCTTGATTTTCTAAGTGTATCTTGTCTTTAGGAGTACCTAGCACTTCGCATATTTTTCGGTCCGTTGTGAATATTGTCTTTATATTGTGCTTATTTAGGACTCGGCCATTTCTGTCGGTTGTTGTGATATTTTCTTGATACTTTACCCGGTTTTGGTCTGGTCACCTTAGAATAAAAATTACAATTGAATAGAGATATTGTTAAATAAAGTTTATAAAAACGCGCCTATTTATGGAATAAATTATTGCGAAAACTCATAAAATGTTTGTCACGCAATTTATAACTTATCTAATTAAAATCAAACTTAATTTTTGTTGGCCTTTATGTACGGACCGATTGTCTAGCGGACATTGCAGCCTTGTAAAAAATCTAATTAACATTGAGTTTCACTCGGTGCGTTTCAGTCGCTAATGAGCCAGTCGCTAATGAGGCAGTGTTTCACTGTATTTACATTTTCAATTTTTTCGTTAAAGTTTCTTTCGTCAGAATACCCCCGTATTCAGGCATAAAACAGGCTAAGCCAAGAAGAGGATGTTTACGAATTCCAGTATCAGCTAAAAAATTATTAGATAACGGTTATCAAGGAGAATGTATGATTGACTCTGTAGTGGTTGAAGGTAATTTTGACATAGAAGAAAGCGACCATGATACAAACTTTGACCAAAAGGGTTTTGATAATGATGATATACACCAAAGTTAAGTCATGAACAACAATCAACAAGATACACAATTTTTTTATGGAAAGAATTGGTAGAAATATTTTAAAATATTAGAGCCATTGAAACTTTCTGAAAGTTTTCAGAAGGTATAACATATAGCGCAAGTTCTTTGATAATACTATTTTGTACGAGTTATTACTTGGATTAATGTAAAGTTTTAAAATTTACAGAAATCTTTAAAGCTCACAAAGAGTTGCAGATTCACCTAAAGACTTTTGTGGGTCTTCTTTATTTACTCAGACATTAAATCATAAAGATTATTATCTTTTATTCGGCAGCGATGTCATTTTCAAATGTGTTACTTCCAAAAAAAAGTTTTTATCTTCGGAACTACATGCGTGCTGATAATTCGAGACGAGAAATGAAACACAAGAAGAAGGTAAATCCGCTACTAACTAACTAACTAAATTAACATTTGTGTTCAATTAGTTTATGAGCGACTGTGGGAAATTTTACGAGATGGACTTTCTTATAGAATACAGTTCGGTATTTTTGACCCTCTGACACTTAGTTATCTATATACCATCAAAACCATTAAATAACGAGTTAAAACTTCTTGTCATATGTGATTAAAGACACTTTACTTATTTTTAGTTAATTATATTGTGATACCATACAAATAAATGACAGCATTTTGGAAGTCTATGAGATACAGTACTTACGTTATTAATGTAGCACCTCATTACTTAAAGGATAATTTAATTCTTCGTCACTTTTTTTGTAGAATATTTTAAAATTTCCAAATCAATCCAATTATTCAATTTATTCAAAATAATTTGTTTAAAAATTTCTTGTTCTTTCATTGTTAAACTCACAAAACTTGGACTTTGTCCAAACTTATAATGAACAGTATCTACGCCAGCGGCGGCTCCTCTAGAGGAGCCCCTGAGCCATGCCCAACATTAAACAAGAAATCTTTATTTTACTTAACATAATTGTAACTAGAATTACATCTATTAAACATTAAACGGCACTAGTTGGTTTTGTACACCTCTGTTATAGTGTTTATAAAAATCACTTTACTTCAACGCATTCGAACCAAGTATCAAATGGCTTTGAATTCAGCCAGGTTGTTAGAGCGCCTGCAGAAAGCTGGCAGATAAAGAGTGTCGTCAGAGAACCGGTAATTCTATGAAGTATTAGGGCTAGCTTGTTTCTGGTGCAGTTTGATCTGTCCTGCACGTAGTGTTGACAAGCTGGATTTTGCATTTTACTCTGATGACTTTCAGTACTGTTTTCTGATTTCGACTGTTTCGTTTGTATGCGTGTATGTTATTTTGTATTGCTGAAATAAGTAGAATCAATAGTCCTTCAAAAAAAAAAAAAAATTTCCTTCGTATTCACTCAATTATCGTGCAGTGTACCTTTTCATTTAAAACTTGAAAATTATAACAGTTTTTAGTTATTATTTTTCAAGTTTTTAATTTAACATTTATCTTTTTGTATTTGTTTTATTTAAAGAATAAATATGTCCTATTTAAAGACTGAATATGTGCGATTCCTAGAAAAATACAAAGTTGTTATACGTCAATTTCGACCCTTGTATACTTTAGTATCTGCTAGATTTAATTACTACTTGAATTGCTTAAATTTAAATTACCCTATTCCGCATATTGGTTGTTAGTTATTCTTGTATAACTATGTATATATAATAGGTTCACTAAGGTTGTTTGTATGAATATGTAACACATTTATTAGATCTTCAAGAACTGATTCTTGCATTGTTTAGTTAAGCGTTAATTTATTTCTTTTAATCGATCTAGCGTTGGTTATCTGTAAAAGTGTTAATTAGAACAAAGGCAGATTAGTGTCTTCTAGCTTTACCAGTGCTTAAAATCGTAATTTTGTACGGGCTTCCTAGTTAAATAAATCTTTCCCCTGTGCTTTGAGTGTTGTCTACACGTTTCAAATAATATGCTTTTGACATTTATAGTACATGCGCCGTACATGCGATTTAGATTCACATGGACATAGAATTTGCATATGTGTGCGTTCAGATATAGGAACTATGCCAGTCATCGAAGTTGGAATTTTTATATTGTAATTACACAATGCTGTTTATAGTAAAAATATACTGAGAATAGGAATTTAGTATTTATCGGACTTTTTGAAGTCGCCCGTAATTGCTCTTCATTAGAATTTCATTTACTTGGTATTTTGTTTTGAAAGCTAATTGTGAGTCGGCTTAGCACACCATCTATTAGTATTTATTTATGCTATAGTACGGTATAATAATATTAATTTACTGATTGTAATTAATAAAATTTAAAAGGAAAGAGGTTGTAAATAGGTACTATGTTTTCTTTGCCGTCAATTTAAGTTTTCAAAATAATTAAATATGGGATAATTGGAATATTCTTTCAAATATTGTTTCTTTTTACTTGTATGACGTAGCAACGGCTCTAATAAAAATGCAAATGGGTCAAGATTCTACTTCATTTTGGCTCTTGTTTTACGTCTGAGTGGTTTGTTCAACAGTTTTATGGTGAAGAATTGTCTTAATGGTTAGAATTTGATAAGACAGTGTTTCTGTTCGCAATAGCGGTTTTTAAGTTCTAATTAATCTGGTGAAAGTAACGAGGCATTGTCCTATCGCTATTTTATCGTGAATAGTCACGTATTTAAGAAGATACATTTTTTCCCGGACATGTGTTGAATCCGACATTTTATAGACAGCGAAAATCATTGAACAAGGTGAGTGATTTCGAGAATATCTTGTAGAAGTCCTCGTTGTCCTAATGAAGCATTGGTTTCATTAAATAGAGTATTTTATTTTCTTATATTTTTTTCTTCTCTTTCGTATCTAACAGAGCGAAGTGGTAAGGGCGTTAATAACCCCAAAAAGTGAGCAAAACGGACGGAATCAGCTGCCGCACATTCTAGAAAGACCGGTATGATGAAAATGTTACTTTAAATTACATTACTTTGAACCACGAGGTCGCCGTTTTTTCCCTTCCTGCAAGAAGCATTTCATAAGGTAGTACTTATTTTAAAAATATTTTGGAGTCTACGATATATAATTAATCGTTGTCGTCACATGAATTTTGTACATATATCAGTATATAAATTGATTTTTTTTTCTATGTTAAGATATTGGTGTCATTCAATTTTATATAAATTTGCCTTTTGTTTTTTTGTAGTGGAAAATATGTAACCGATTCAATTACTCAAATGTTTTTATTACGTAAGAATAATTTCTGCATATACTGTGTGGAAACATAAATTTTAGGATTAATTTGGGTAATATAATTTTTGTAACTATTATTATTGAAATTACTGAACAGTTCATTTTGAATTATAATTACTATATTTCTGCAGATATAGTGTGGACAAATCTTAATAGATTTATTTTAGTATAACTTCTTGTATATTGAAATTTACGCAATTAAATAGTTAATTGTGTGTTATATAAATAATAATTGGATATACAGTGTGTGTCAATATCTATGTAAGGTTTATTAAAGATCTTTGATAAATTATTTATGCCATTCTTAGATTAAGATTCTTAGTTAATTTAATTGTTTTCCATATTGGTCAAATCATTTCAGACGTTGACCTTTTTTTATTAAATTATTGTGATCTTATTTTTTAGAATTTATCTAAAACACCTGCTTTTATGTGCATATAGTTTAACTTCACATATTAGTCACTTTATTGTCTGCACTATAAATTATTTCATTCATATATTATACTGGGTGGGGTCTTTTACCTGAGACCAGAATTTACTTTATTGTTAAGACAAGTATCACTACTTTAATGTCATTACCGGTTTGATTAAATTTAAATATATTTTTTTATTCATTAAAGTCTAAATCTTTTCTGAATCATTCTAGTATTTTATTGTGACGTGGTTAATCAAGTTTGTATAACCGTTTTATTGTGGCATTCTGGGGTACGATTTCCCTGTGTTTGTTGTGTTTATTTTAGATTACAATAAATCCTTATTGTTATTGTTTTGAACTTTGTTGTTTTATTTTGTTTGGCAACGATACACGTAGTTACCTAGATTTATTCAATTTAATATCGGCAGAGTCTGTGTTCTCTGTTATGGCTAAAGGTATAAAGACTGTCGTGCCTTTTAAGATATAAGATCTCCCCCTCCACTCGTCTCTCAACTGAGCTGGTCTTTAGCCGAAAGAACAATCATGTATTGAGGTAAATTGGGTAAGTCATTTTCGTAAGTAGGCGCAAGACTAGTGCTCGTGGGGGCATATAGCAAAGCTACCTGCTACTTGCGACATTAATAAGTGATTTCAATTTAAGTACCTATCGATATTTAGGTAGGATAAGTATCTCCGATAAAAAAATTAATGCATTTGTTATTTTCCAGTTGAGCTGGTTCAAGTATTTTTATTAAATGGCGAGGATGAAGGGGGGAGAGATGGTTCTGGGCCTTATACTAAACATCGTCACGACGAGCTGCCACTGTCTATGGCAAACTATATACAGGATCCGACATTGATACTTTCTTTTTCCAATGAGATGTGGTGGTACGACTGGAGCTAGTAGCGAGCTGTAGTGTTTCAACTGAGAACGTTGATGGGGGAATTTGTTTATCAAATGTCGTCAGTCGTCAAAATGCTTTCGATGAGAGAGCAACGCGCGTTTGCAATAGAAACCTACTTTTCACGAGGCCAATCGATCATCGCGGTGCACCGGCCGTTCCGTCTACGGTACAATATTTCCCCTCGGAGAGCTATTCCTGTCCAGGGATCCATCTTATCATGCGTGGATGCTTTTAAGGCATGCGAAAACGTGTTCCGCAAGAGACCAAGAGCTGAACGTACCGCTAGAACACCTGCAAACATCGAGGCAGACCGATATTCAGCTTTGCAATCTTCTAGGAGCTTCAAAACATTATCAAATAGTTCACCTCGCCGAATTCTTCATGATTCATGATGATAAACTTCACTTTAATCCATATAAAATGATAGTCGCACAACAACTTTCCGAACGTGACATGGTTTCACGACAAACAGCATGCGAAACGCTCCTTGAGAATTTGCCTTCTGACGCAGTTGTGTGGTTTAGTGATGAGGCACATTTCCACATCTCAGGGTGTGTTAATAAGCAAAATATGCGTTATTGGAGCTGTATCGATCCCAGTGAAATTCATGAGAGGCTACTTCATTCGAATCGGGTCACAGTTGGGGCTGCGATATCAAGAGTAGGGATCATTGGGCCACGTTTTTTCGAGGAGCAATATTCGTTTTAAAACAGTTTGATATCGAACTTTCCATATTAGTGCATAATGTTAACAAAAGGTAATTTTAAATGTATACTTTTATTTTTCGCCTTTGGAAAAAGAAAGTTTCAATGCCGAACTATGTATATACATTTACATATTTTAGTTTTACTTAGTCAGTTTCTGAGAAGAGAGGGAACTAGTAGTCACTGTTATTCAAATAAAATCGCGAAAGCAAAATATATAATGTAAGAAAATTAATACTGGTAGCCGTAACTTTGTGGTAATTAATTTTGAAAATAATAAAATAAAATAAAACAATAACTTTGTTTTACCACTTTATTCACATATAATCGTGACCGCGGTTTCGACATACAATGCAAACTGCAAAACAACTGCAAAAGTTACAGGCCTACATAGAACTTATAAATGACACAAAAATATATATGGGGGTGGTTTATGATGTTATTTAAAATTACTACTATATACTTAACTATTATATACAACATTGGAAAAGAGGTGTATATATAAGATCCAACTGGTCGTTTAAAACGATATCTATTGTGTTCTTCCGGCTTTTGAAAATCTCTAGGGCCTCTAAAAGATTTAATTTACGACCTTTCTCGGCCAAATGCAATATTTTACGGTGACCAAATGTATGCCTTTCTGTAATAAGATGGTTTGCGAATGTTGAATCTGTCTTCTTTAGTTTATATGACCTCCTGTGTTCTTTTTCCCGTATAATAAAACTTCGACCAGTCTGACCTATATATACACTTTTACAATCATTACAATATAATTTATACACTCCTGATTTGTTATTAATATCTGTTTTAGGGTTTGCGTTAAAAATGAAATTACTTGTTTTTACATATGGTTTGTAAGCTATACTAACATTACTATTATTTTTTGAAATTATATTTCCAATTTGCTCGCTTATTTTACCGAAGTAAGTTAACGAGACAAATTGTTTCAAATTAGCACTATCTTTAGGATATACTAAACTAAGGGCCACTTGTAACTGTTTTTTCTTTAGTATACTGTCAATTACGCTACTTTTATAAATATTGTTTACCGCTATTTGTTTTATAGTATTGATTTCACGAACAAAAGATTCATTAGACAAAGGAATATTTAATGCTCTATGTATCATAGAATTAAAAAATGAATGTTTGTGTGTCTTTGGGTGTAGTGAATCTTTGGGAATAATGCAATCAGTTAAAGTAGGTTTACGATATATATCCAATTTTAAGCTCTGATCTAATTTGTTTAATTTTAAATCCAGGAAGTTAATACTGTTATTCTCTTCTATTTCTACTGTAAAATTCATATTAGAATGGATTGAATTTATGTAGTTCAAAAATGTTTGTAGTTGTCTATGAGTACCCTTAAAGCAAGCTAGGATGTCGTCTACATACCGATACCAAAATTTAATATGTTTTTTACCTAGTTGTGATGAAAGAATTTTTTTCTGTAATATGCTTCATGAAAATTTCAGCTAATAGAGGAATTAAGGTTAATAGAAAACATATTAGTAAAGAAAAATACAAACCCGGTTGTTATACACGAAATCATATCTCTAACGGAGTTAGTCACCAACCAAAGTTACTTTACATTTAACAACAAATTCTACCAACACACAGAAGGTCTGGCAATGGGCTCACCTCTAAGTCCTCTATTAGCTGAAATTTTCATGAAGCATATTACAGAAAAAATTCTTTCATCACAACTAGGTAAAAAACATATTAAATTTTGGTATCGGTATGTAGACGACATCCTAGCTTGCTTTAAGTGTACTCATAGACAACTACAAACATTTCTGAACTACATAAATTCAATCCATTCTAATATCAATTTTACAGTAGAAATAGAAGAGAATAACAGTATTAACTTCCTAGATTTAAAATTAAGCAAATTAGATCAGAGCTTAAAATTTGATATATATCGTAAACCTACTTTTACTGATTGCATTATTCCCAAAGATTCACTACACCCTAAGACACACGAACATTCGTTTTTTAATTCTATGATACATAGAGCATTAAATATTCCTTTGTCTAATGAATCTTTTGTTCGTGAAATCAATACTATAAAACAAATAGCGGTAAACAATAGTTATAAAAGTAGCGTAATTGACAGTATATTAAAGAAAAAACAGTTACAAGTGGCCCTTAGTTTAGTATATCCTAAAGATAGTGCTAATTTGAAACAATTTGTCTCGTTAACTTACTTCGGTAAAATAAGCGAGCAAATTGGAAATATAATTTCAAAAAATAATAGTAATGTTAGTATAGCTTACAAACCATATGTAAAAACAAGTAATTTCATTTTTAACGCAAACCCTAAAACAGATATTAATAACAAATCAGGAGTGTATAAATTATATTGTAATGATTGTAAAAGTGTATATATAGGTCAGACTGGTCGAAGTTTTATTATACGGGAAAAGAACACAGGAGGTCATATAAACTAAAGAAGACAGATTCAACATTCGCAAACCATCTTATTACAGAAAGGCATACATTTGGTCACCGTAAAATATTGCATTTGGCCGAGAAAGGTCGTAAATTAAATCTTTTAGAGGCCCTAGAGATTTTCAAAAGCCTATGTTCTATGTAGGCCTGTAACTTTTGCAGTTTGATAATGACATTGTATGTCGAAACCGCGGTCACGATTATATGTGAATAAAGTGGTAAAACAAAGTTATTGTTTTATTTTATTTTATTATATATAATGTATTTTGCTTTCGCGATTAGAAAACTTGTTTTCTTGAGACGATTTTATTGTTTATTCAGATATAGCCTCTTATCAAAATCGCATTTGTAAAATTCAGTTTCTACTTGCGTCTACTGAAAGTTACCCTAAGTACAAGAAGTTTAACAGCTTGTATATTATCGACAGCCAACGTCCTCATCGATCAGAAGCCGCAAACCAAAAACTGTAACTGTTTAATATTCATGGCCACGGGAAACAATCGGGCATACTCACGTTATAATTTACTGCCACACGAGAAACTCCACTAGATTCTCGCCCCGCACACTTTATACTCTACAATCTCCCGATATACACACAGTTACGAGCACGCACAACGAAAACCTCGTTCAACCGGCTGAGAAACTACCCCTAAACAAGAGAGAGAAAGATGATACTTTTAGACAGTTTAGGCAAGCGAACGGGCCCAGACACATACATCACGTTTAAATATTTTAGAGTCGGTACAAACTGCCTGGTGGTTGCCGCTGTTGGTGCTTGTATTTAATAAGCAGTTTCTGCTACGGTTGAACTAGAACACTTTCGAAGTTAATTAAAGTACAATTTGAGTTGAAGATCTTGTTAGGAAATAATGGACATTCTCCTCCATCCAATGGCAGAGGCCAGCTTTCGCTAATTCACTTTTAATTGGACACGAAAGGATTAAAAGAGGAAATTTTTTCCCAACCAGTTTTTACTGTTGCCCAACTGAAATCCTCTAAATATAAGAATGGGTCATGTAATTACAAGAAACGTAGTAGATTTAATTGTTTAGTAGAACTTCGTTCTTTTTCTATGTGACGAAATTAATCGGTAAGTAAGAAACAAATAGAAGAAATTGATACTTTAAATTTAAGTAACGTCAGAGATTGAGGCCTTCTCTTCGATTTAAATGAATCTTTTCCAGAAAATTCTTCTTTTCAAACTGTAATAATCTTGTGGTTTCTCCGTACATTTTACAACACAAGAAAGTAGGATCCCGGAACGCGATTCTGTAGTATTTTCTATTTACTCTATATTTAATTGATTCATTTTAAAATGAGTCGCTAAAAAAATTGATCGCAGGAATTCTAGCAATTTTTAACCTTACCATTTTTAATCTGCAAAATGTAATTATCTGTACGCACGAAACAATATTAAGTAATGGCCCCTATCGCCGATACTGTATATGATTCAGACACCTTCTATTTAAGCGAGAAAATAAAGAAATACATTATAAGATTATGAATTTAATACTTACAGAGCCATCTTTTGTTAGTTCTCTGTTACTCTTGTTAGAAAACTCACTGTTACCAACTGTTACAAAATTGTTATTGTCCAGTTATGGCGGACGTGTCTTGGGGACTGTATTTGTTTGTTCGTTCTAATAAGAATTTGGACATCAGTGTGTTGAAACAGGTAAGGTTTTGACTTCTATATAACTTGCAATATGTTCATTTCTGGGTAACATCCGTTTGTGAGAGTATTTTAGAACCTAATTTAGTAAAAGAGAGGCATTTGTTTACGCTTGGTTAAAAAAAGGTGTGCCATAATTAAATACCGGAAAACTCTTATATGCTTAAATATGACACTGGGTGTCGCATTTAGATACAATTATTAAAGACAGTAGTAAAACAAAATATACTTGTTATCCTTGTCATACTCATTATTTCATTCGGTTGTAGCGGATTCCATAATTGAAGAACCCGCTGAATATGTTTTTCTAATTATGGCAGTGAGTGTCACATTTATGATCAGCTATGTCAGATTTCGGTATTATAATATAGGTTTCCTATTTTTCAGAATGTCAGCAAAAAAAATTGCAAATACACTAGGGAGACATTGCGGGCGATAAATAATGAAAGACCTATTAAGACAGCCAGACGCCAATTTAATATTCCTAAGACAACATTGCATCATAAAGTACATGGCAAATATCCTGTAGAATGCACCGCAGGAACGCCCACTGTTCTTACAAATGCTGAAGGAGACATTTTAATCAATTGGATTGTTTATGTAGCTCAATTAGGATTTCCTGTTTCTAGAGAACAGCTGGCAAATAGCGTAATGGAACTACTAAAGAGAAAAAACGGACGAATCCATTTAAAGAGGGCAAACCCGGGCGACGTTGGTTTGAAGGCTTCCTTCGTGGGCATCCAGAAAACTCAAATAAAAAAACTAACGAAGAGAACATTGCTAACAAAGAGCATGAGAGTGTGACCACTAAAATTTTCGATGCAAACACACCAGAAAAGACACCTCCTGAAAACAATAGACCATTAAAAGAAAATAATGGCGTACCCTCTAGTGTACCATTTCAAGTTCCAACGCCTTTTGAGAAAATATTATTTTGACCTGAGCCCATAAATTCCGAAAGGAAGAAGAAAGTGACTGTAAGAATTCCAAGTGTTCTGAGCAGTGGAAAACTTACTATAAAAACAAACAGGACGAAAAGGAGAAAAACGAACAGGAAAAAAATGACAGGAAGAAATAAAGAGAAGGCCGAAAAAACAAAGCACTAAAAGAATCAAAATGGATGAGACAACAAAGAAAAAAGTACCTAACAAAAAATTTTCAGTTCCACTCCAAATTCAGGAGATGATATGCTAAATAAATACAGTATCTCTACTGCCCAACTAAAAAATGTACATGATAACTTCATTGTTGGAGAATATGTGATTGTAGAATATGGTAATTTGCGGTATCCTGGAATCTAAGAAAGAATGAAGCATTTGTCAGTGTAATGGCTCAAAGTGCAAATAATTGGAAATGGCCTGAACCATGTGATATTTTATGATATAGTTTCCAAGATGTTTTTCCGAAAATTGAAGCACTTATCCAAATAAATAATACACGAGTGTATAATGTTTGTGAATTAGCGCTATTTTAGGATTATACGTTGTAGTTAAATATAATTATTTAAACATTTTCAATAAATGTGTTTTCACATATTTTACTTTCACTACAGATGCCCTACATACGTACACCTTTCCCAATTAAAAAAAAAACATGTTCTTTGATACTGCCGCTAAAAGTTCCGAAAATTGGATAAATATTTTGCTGTTCAGAATTAGGTTGGCTGAAGTGTCATAAAAATGACATATGTCATTATAGAATACTTCAGGTGTCAGAATTATGTATGTTTCCTTTCATGTGTCACATTTATGTTCAGTGACAGGATTTTTCAGAAAAAGTTAAAACATATAAAATCATAGAAATATTCTCTTATTTTTTAGTTTCTAGATGTGAGAATTTGATCATACAGATATTTAAAAAATTGCAAATCAATTAAAAAAAAAACTAATAAAATTGCGCGTTGGCAAACAACACAATTTCTTAAAGTGTCCGAATACAGGGCTTTTACCTTACTACGATTTCAAGAAAATTAATTTCAATTACCTTGATAAAATTGCCAATATTAGATAGGTTAAATATGTACTTCTATTCAATTTATATACAGTATGTCCAGGGATCGAGGTTCAAAGAGGGAAAACTTCTTTATTTTGCATTTTACAACAAAAATGTATTCTTGATAAAAGTTTTTGCATGTCCTGAAACGACCAAGTCAGTAGATTTTAATTTCATAAACTCAAAAACAAAAATGATATAACTAATAACTATTTTACTTAATCCATTCACCGCCCTTTTCAACGCACAATTCTAGCCGTCGGCGCAATTCCCTATAACTTCTTCGAATTTCTTCGAGAGTTAAAGACGTCACAGCGTCTCTAATCCTCTCCTTTAAATCTTCTACGTTTGGTGGAATATTATTTGCATAAACTATTTGCTTCAAACGACCCCAAAGATAAAAATCAGCCATTGTTAAATCAGGGCTCCTTGGTGGCCATAACACGGGACCATTTCGACCTATCCAATTCTGTCCAAATTGCTGATTTAACCATTCGACAACAATCTTAGCATAATGTGCCGGACAACCATCTTGTTAGAAATAACACCTTGCGAGGTAATTAATCGATAGATCGTCCAAACGTTCGTGAACAAAATTTTGCAGCATATCCAAGTACGTATGCTGATTGACAGTATTATCAAAAAAATATGGTCCAATGATACCATGGTAAGAAATTGCACACCACACATTAACTTTTGCCGAATATTGTCGATTGTGTGGGATGCGAAAATTCGGATTGTAATCGCTCCAATATCTCACATGTTGAGATGCAACAGTACCATTAGTAGAAAACGTGGCCTCATCAGAAAAAATAATATTTCTGTAAAAGTATTGATTACCCATGATTTGAGCGCCCATCCACAGACAAAAATACAAACGTTTCGCAGGATCTCCGGGTTCTAATGCATGATTAAAAATGGGCTTGTAGGGATGGAACTTCCTTTGTTTCAAAATTTTTTGAATGAGCGATTTACTAATTCCCAGATGGACTGATCTGCGCCGCAAAGAAAGCTTGGGATAGTTCCGTACTGAATCCATTACAAGAAGAGTGGCGGCGTCGTCTCCATCGCTTGCTATTTTGCTTTTCTTTACATCCAGTATGGAACCAGTGGACAGGAATTTTTTTACCAATGCTCGTGTACCTCTATTTGAGATGTAAATATCCGGGAACTTTTGATTAAATCTTCGACAACTCGACGGATCGCTTTATTACCTTTGCCATAGCATTGAATTAGGTAAATTCGTTGGTCTTTTGACAACATATTCAACGATTATGGTTGATTTTTCTATGTGACAGTTAATTAGATAAATAAATATAGGTAATTACCATGACAACGCAACTTAATTTCTGGGACTTTAAAAAATTTTCAAATAAAGCAACCAATTTTTCGATTTTTATCTTAAACTAAAAGAAAATTTGAAAAGGTTAAAGCTGACTTGGTCGTTTCGGGACAGGCAAAAACTTTTGTCAATAATACATTTTTGTTGTAAAATGCAAAATAAAGAAATTTTCCCTCTTCGAACCTCGATCCGTGGACATACTGTATATACTTACTAAAGGCATTACAAAAGCTTTGCAAAATGACCCAACCGAATGGTGCACGCTGCGAAGTGCAATATAGGTTGATCCTTGTACACGCCTACAATGTAATGGGCGCATCGATTTCTTTGTGTTAGTTATTCCTGATTTGTGGTGGTGTAAATATCTTGCCATGTCAACTTAATCAAAAATGGAGTATTGTTCGGAGGAAATAACTCATCGTACGACCCATATTGAGGTGGATGACGAGTTGCAGAGAGGAAATTTCGACTTGGAAGATGCTCTGAAACAAAAATGTCATGTCACACCTCGTCTGTTACCGTGTTGTAAAAACGATGATGCGATCAGGAAGATGCTCGATTCCAATAAGCATGGAACTTATCACGAGATAAGAATGTCTGGGCATTCATGCACTAGCAATTCGTACTATTTAGTACAAACACCTTCACGAGAGGCAGGTTGGTTCCCTACAAGTATTTCGGCAAAATCTGGTTTTACTGCTACGACGTTGCCGCTAAAGTCCAGAACTAAGTCTGACTCTTTAAGCCTTGTGTTTGTATCGAAATATCGATTTGTTAAGAAGAAGATAATGGGCATCTATATTGCAACATAATTTGTGGATCGAGTGATGTTGAAAACATAAAATACAGTCACTGGAGAGTGGTGCACTAAAAAATGTCTGTCCAGAATTTTAATGAGAACTGCAATTGCAAACTAGAAGGATGTTTGTAGATAAAATCGAAGCTTAAAAGTGCGATATTAGTTTGAATGATAAACCTAGTTCCTCTCTATCCCCGAGGATAGATAATGATATTTGGTGAGAATAATTGCAACGAATTCCGTATTCCATATTAGTGGCATTTGGAAAAAGTTCAATCTTACGCATTTGACAACCTTGGAGTTTAGAATTTGCTTTAAAGTATCGCAAAATTACCATGAAATGAAAATTAGGCATATTTGTATGATTTAATTACCAGTCGTAAAAGATAGTTTCACTATAATCCTGTTATAGCCTTAAAGAGGTTAAGTCAATTTCTATCCAAAAAGATAGAATGTTGTATATCTGATAGGATGATCGACGTCCTGTTTATTACGAATTTAATCAACTGAAAGCGACTATTAATCTAGATAAGAGTGTTCAAGGACTGACAAACTTAAAAGCGACTATAAAAAAGCTGTCAGTTTTGATAAATAAAAAGGTAATTGCTTTTCAGAAAAATTACGCTAGATAACATACTTCTTCCGAGATTCAGAGAAAGTTGGCAGAACTAATATCCAAAAACAAATATAACTCCCTCAGAGTTTTAGCCTTTTCAATCATTGCAAAAACTTTTGAATGAAATAACTGATTGTATCACAGATGACCTTAAATCGGTGCTTCTAGAACAAATTAACGAAATTCTTTAAAGAGATTATTGATCAGCTGCCTTAAAGATGAAAGGTTGTAATACAGAATGGTGAATTGGTGACTTTGTTTATAAATTAATTCATTAATTTTGTTATCTAATATTCAATTTAAAAATGTTGTTTCGGTTAAATTATTATAATGTAAGTAATGATGTATTTGCCTCAAGTGCGACGACGATTGTGATTGAAGCTGACAACGTAGTTCTATTGAATAAGATCTGCAATAACAAACAATGCTAAATGGCTCCAGTAAATGAAGTCGAGCTAAGAGAGGTCACAAAATGTCTTAAAATAATATCTTTAGAAAATTGCTATAGCTTGACGGTTAAAATAATAGAAAGTTTTACAAACTACATTTCCGAACCATTTAATCTAGTATTTAATGCCTGTTTTGTGGAGGGAGTATTTTCGCGAAAATAAAAAATGGCTAACGTTATACCCGTATTTAAGAAAGGAGATGCGAACGAAGCTCAGAATACTGCAAGCCTTCGATGAGGGAAAATCTAACGAACTGACTCGTTGCGATTTGACACGAGCTTTTGATACAGTGGATCATGCTTTATTGATCAACAAACTTGATATTATAGGACAAGAAGCAATAACTACAACATTATAAAATCGTATGTAACTGACAGAAAACAATATGTCGAATTTCAGGAAAGAACATCTGGTATCCAAACATTAAAGCAGGGCGTACCTCAAGGCTCGATACTGGGCCCACTTCTGTTTATAATCTATATAAACGATTTCCCTGAAGCACTAAAAACTCCTAACATTTGTCTCTGTGCAGATGACACCACATGGTGACAAGAGCAAGTTCATCATTAGAACTGCAAGCAAAAGTTAGCGAAAATATGAGAAATGCCCAGATATAATGCCAATAAGCTTGCAGTCAATAATAAAAAAACCAACACCCCGAAATTACTGCAAATAGATCGGCTGAAACTAATGCTGTTAAGTTCGTTTAAGTTTAAGTTTATAATCGCACGAATATTTTTTATATTTTAATGTTTTGCTATTTTCCGAATTTTCATAGTCACGCAAGGTATAGACTTCAATTTAGGGGTATAGTAAATGAAGCCAATAGAATTTTCTTGTTGCAGAAAAGGGTGCTTAAGCTCAAGTAGGGCTAAAGCAAGACGAATCATGCAGTATGTGGTTTAGGAGAGAACGGATGCTTACCTTGGTATCAGAATACACACTTAACATCGTCAAATATTAAAACAAAGTTTCCTCTGCTTGGTGACAGACATCACTATGAAACACGTCATAGAGATTATCTCACAGTACCATCGTCTGAAAACCACCCAAATTTACGTGAATTATTGGGGCGTTAAGGTGTACAACAAACTACCAAGGTCAATGAAAGAGCTACCTATGCACAAAGTGCTTTCGGAGCTCAGGAAGGTGCTTCTGTAGTTAGTGTTTTATACGCTAGACGAATTCTTAAATTTTATATTTTAATGTTTTGTTAGTGTATTTTACAATGTCCAATGTTTTTTTTTCTGTATACGCAATTCATATGTTTGATTCGTTATTATTAGAGACCGCGAACGAGAGGTTGATGACTCATCGCCCACGAGCGTACTATTGAACATTTATATTTTTAATGTTATTTATATAATTATACTTATAATAATAAAACGGGATATACCCGTTTTATTATTATAAGTATAATATATACAATTTATACACACGTTATATATATAACGTGTGTATAAATTGTCGCAAAAGCTACACGCAGCGACATTCCTCGTTTGGTTCTGAATAAAAAATCTTAATGTTAAAATGTCGTATCATGCTTCGTTTGTTTTCACGGGGTTCTTGAAGTTCAGACTTTTAGTGCCTACCTAACCTTTGCTCTTCGATATCTGTTAATAGAGATAGATGCAATTTAGTTTAAAGAAAAAAATTTTACTAGTATTATTTCGTAAACGTTTTCTCTTTGATTTAAAAGCTTGTTTTAAAAATTTATTCATTAACGTACTTCCACGAAAAACACATTTAGCAACGTTGTAGAACAATAAGTTTGTATTTCAAAGTGAGTTCAATCAAAATCATTACTGTCAAATTTTGACATTTACGAATTTACAAAGCATGATACGACATTTTAACATTAAGCTTTTTTATTCAAAACCGAACGAAGAATGTCGCTACGTGTAGCTTTTGCGACAATTTGTACACACCTTGTATATGGCTACAAAATACGAAATACATTTTTATTTATACATTTTGAAGCTCAAGTTGAGTAAAGGAGTATTAATATTTACTAGCAATACTTTTTCAAGTTTCTCTTTTGTAAAATTTGTTCTCCATGAATGAAACATATCCTTGTAAATAGAAAACGTCCTTTCACCATCACAACTGGATATAGGTGCATACTAGAAATATTCTTTTATTTCCGCGTACTTTGAAGTTAGATGTTGTGGCATTGTTCCTCCCATACACAATAGCAACAATGTTATTAAATCTGGATTTCAATTAAACACTGCGTCTAACTTTTGCCGAAGGCCACATCCGAAGTCACTTGGAATACTTTTCAAATTATTAATAGCAACATCTAATATCGTTAAACCATCATTCAATTTGAGATTTCGATTTCCAAAATAAGTGATTAGTTTTGGCAAATTTCCGAAGTGTTCCTGAAGAAAGTACAACTAATTTTTTAAATGTGGAATTTGTGTTGGTTCCTTGCACTCAGAAATACTCCGAGCATCGTCATTTAAACATGCAACGAAATTTTGTAAACTATCGAAATTCTCTGCATAAAAACTAGTAGCTTCCAACCATGTCCCCTATCTAGTTATTACTGGCGAGGGAGGCAGTAACACATATGGCAGTTTTTCCCTGAAAAGAGCTACTCTCAATGGTGCTTTTTTGAAAACTTTTTTAAAAGCGGATACAAGTCTATCAACTTCTGGAAAGGCGTCTCTGATATATTCACAGATTCTGTGGGGAGCATCTGCTACTCAAGTAATATGCAGCATATTATGCTATGTTTCCTTTAATAGTCTGCCTGTTTTTAACATATATACAGCACTGTCACTTACAAATAAGAGTACCTTTTCTTTGTACCTGTAGCCCGATTGAAGTATATTTTGAATATTCTCGTTAAGTTTTCGCATCAACTGTATTTATAACTTTTGTTGCTATTACATTTGCGTTATATGGAATAGTTGGATGGAGTACACCGGTTACAACATTTACCACACAGCGTCCTAATATATCGACAGTTTCGTCGGCACTTATCCAGAGGTACTGATTTGAAAGATGGCTTCTAATGCGTACTACTGCTTACGTGTTGCATTTACAAACATAATATTTGCGTAAGGTGGATTCATCAGGAACATTTCGACCAGTATATTTTTGGAGAAATATTTTTAAAGTGGGATTGTTTTAATTTATTTGATGGAATATTAGCCGCCATAAAAGTTTCACTGAGTTCTTCGTTAAAATTGTCAGATTCCAACTAAGATGCTAAGTGACGTCGTACGTGCGATTTCATGGAATCTTTTAACGATATTTTACAGATTTTGCAATAAATTTCGGAATCACTGACAATGAACATACTATCAGTATGACTGTCAATCCAACTCGCCATTGTTTTACAATGCCGTTCCCGACGTTCTTCTATATCATATCTGAAAAAGTAACTTAAACAATGCTCTAGATCTAAATAAATGAAAAGTAAAAATGTATGCATAAGTTATTGAAACTGAACGAAATTCAATGCACACTTACGTCGAAATAATTGGAAGAAGTAGATTCAATCAAACGATATTAAACAGGATCTATCACAAAAATTACGACGTAATTAACAGTTAAAACTATGAAAACAAGAAACTAACTCACAGTACTTTATTTATCTTAAGAAATATAATCTAAATAGACTAAATTATTAAAACTCCACACGCTTCTATCTACGCCCATGAAAACAGAAATTTAACTGTAAATATCCAACAAGAAACGTCGCAATTCTCGATGAAAACAGATGTGCGCGCTAGCTAAATCAATAGTGAATTCAATAACTGTGTGATGTACTTACAGATGTTGTAGACTATTTATATCGTCCGTCGTAATGACGACGTCATTTCAACCAGTTGTGTCCGGTCTCTAGTTATTATAGTGACTTAGTAAATGTATTATTTACATCAATAAACTATCTACTATTTACATCTATTTTCAATTTCGTTTATTAAATTTTTTTTTGTACATAATATTAGATTATTAATTACAGTACAGGATTTAAAATATAAAATATATTTTGAAAATATCTATATCCAATAACTATTCTAGATGCGAGAAGCTGTCAGTCAGTAATAACAAAGGCGCTTATATTACGTATATATGGACATATAAATATTCAAGTTTAATTTTCTGTTCATAAGTAGAACCAAATAATTAAATTGCCCCCTTCCCGAACACACAAAAGTTTCGTTAATTAATTTCGTCAATTGTTCGCCAGTACCAGTTTTTGTTAATTGCTTCTGCCGAGTGCTTTGTCTGTGGGGTGCAAACAGAGCAACTCCGACTATTAAGCAGAACTCATTTCATCGGAATAAATTATAAATAAATATAAATAAGTGTCTTTTGCATCTTAGAATTTAAAGAAAAAACTACATAGACGATAGTCAGTAACGTTTACTAAAAGAAAATCTCGAAATACGCTAAACAATAAATGTTTGCTGCAAGCTCTCTTTTCTCGCTGTATAGCTTCAATAGAAAGCCTCTTGATTGAAGCGAAAGTTTGCCGAGTCCCGCTGCTTCGTCGACGTTCCTGATATTGCATTTATATTTGCTGAATATGAGGATTTTTAAGCATATTTCGAGTTGGTATGGGATAGCAGGATAGTGCGGTTATATAGAGATTTTATATTTCCGTAATGCAATTTGATAAACAGTTTTATTCGATTTTGTAATTTCATCATGAGGAATCGAAACGTACCTATATACTTTGCGTTAGCATGGATTTTTATTAAAATGTGAAAAGGAATGTGAAAATAATTTGATATTAGGGGATTTTAGTTCAAGCTAGTAAGTGGAATTAAGGTAATATTACAAGAAGTTTTCGAAAATTCTTTTCCACAAAGTATGCACTCAAATTCGACATTTATACTGGCTTTTATTCATATCCTAATATCTTCGTACTCATAATCACAAAAAAAAATGTATGTAATTAGGAAGAAATTTTCTCTAAACCTCGGTAAATATCTAAATAATTTTATATTAGAGGATTTTAGTCTAGGGCAGTGACCGTAATCATAGAAATTGCTAAAAAAGGTTATTTTTCTTAAAGTACTCGTATATTTGTATATAATTTCATCGCGACTATAACCTAGTTCGAAAATGCACTTGATATTTTGTAACAAACTTTATCTATTCCGGTGTCGTAAAGTGCTAATTACGATACCCCGTTGCTTGGTTACACAGTATCATAATGTATTACTTTACAGCACTCTAATTTTTAAAAACACACAACGTTGTATTAGATTTACACTTTATTTAATAATATTTAACAATGACTATATAACAGCTGTTTCACCGTACAACGGTTTCTTCAGATATAACAAGCGGTACTATAAAACATTTTACTTAAACGTAAATATTTTTTATTTTATGACTTAATGGTATTCTCAGAAATTGGAAACCGAAATATTTTTACCCGCCTCTTTTAGTATAAGGGATACATATAGATAATATAAATTATATTATAAGTGACACATATCTAACAAAATATTTCAATCAAAAATAGGAAATAAATTCAACAGAGGGGAGGAATTAAGCTCTGTTTTGTCATTTAATAATTTATTTGAAAATTTTTGTTTATTAATTTGCATTGCTTCTAATAAATCGAGTTTCTTACTTTTCTTTTCTTCGTGTAGGATCTTGAAATTATTATTAAAACTATGGCTTTCTTCAATTAAATGGTTGGAGTATGCTGAATCTGTTTTCCCATTTCTAAACGAATAATAATGTTCGTATATGCGCTTTTTGATCGTTCTACCTGTTTGCCCGATATATGTTTTAGTACATGTGCCACAAGTTAGTTTATACACACCTGACTTATTATGATGTGCTGTTTTATTTTTATCAAAAACAATAAAAATAAAACAGCACATCATAATAAGTCAGGTGTGTATAAACTAACTTGTGGCACATGTACTAAAACATATATCGGGCAAACAGGTAGAACGTTCAAAAAGCGCATATACGAACATTATTATTCGTTTAGAAATGGGAAAACAGATTCAGCATACTCCAACCATTTAATTGAAGAAAGCCATAGTTTTAATAATAATTTCAAGATCCTACACGAAGAAAAGAAAAGTAAGAAACTTGATTTATTAGAAGCAATGCAAATTAATAAACAAAAATTTTCAAATAAATTATTAAATGACAAAACAGAGCTTAATTCCTCCCCTCTGTTGAATTTATTTCCTATTTTTGATTGAAATATTTTGTTAGATATGTGTCACTTATAATATAATTTATATTATCTATATGTATCCCTTATACTAAAAGAGGCGGGTAAAAATATTTCGGTTTCCAATTTCTGAGAATACCATTAAGTCATAAAATAAAAAATATTTACGTTTAAGTAAAATGTTTTATAGTACCGCTTGTTATATCTGAAGAAACCGTTGTACGGTGAAGCAGCTGTTATATAGTCATTGTTAAATATTATTAAATAAAGTGTAAATCTAATACAACGTTGTGTGTTTTTATCATTTGATATGGATTTACATCAAGTAAAGGCAGAATCGATTCAACTCTAATTTTTTTTTTCGAAGTTAGTCACAAGTGTCATAAGTAGAGAACGGACGCAATTTCCATAAAACGCAATCGGCAATTGGAATTGTGTATAACGTCGCTCAGTACATCCCGGCGTAATTCAATGAAGTATTTGTTTCAGAATAATTGAAACATACATGAGTAGGTAAACCCCACCAGTTTTGTATAATACAAAGGTATTTTTAATAATATAAAATATTATTAAAAATCTGGTGTGAAGAACACAAATGCAGGTTCACTATTAATATTTTTTTGTGAACGTGTCCGAATATATCCTATCCCCAGAGACGTAGATAGATCTACGTCTCTGGGGATAGGATATATTCGGACACGTTCACAAAAAATATTAATAGTGAACCTGCATTTGTGTTCTTCACACCAGATTTTTAATAATATTTTATATTATTAAAAATAAGTATTTGTTTGACTTACTCGGACACCTGGTCTCGCCGCGATAACAATGGACAAGCCAGCTATTGTATTCGGAGAACATAGTGTTTTTTAAAGTGTTTTCATGAGCGTAGATAGAAGCGGGGTTTTTATAATGTATTTTATTTATTAGTTTATATTTCTTAAGATAAATAAAGTGCTGTGAGTAAGTTTCTTGTTTTCATAGTTTTAACTGTTAATTACATCGTAATTTTTGTGATAGATCCTGTTTAATATCGTTTGATTGAATCTATTTCTACCAATTATTTCGACGTAAGAGTGTGCATTGAATTTCGTTCAATTTCAACTTACGTACACATTTTTAGTTTTCATTTATTTAGATCTAGAGCATTGTTTAAGTTACTTTTCAGACATGATATGGAAGAATGTCGAGAACGGCATTGTAAAACAATGTCGAGTTGGATTGACGGTCATACTGATTGTATGTCCATTGTCAGTGATTCCGAAATTTATTACAAAATCCGTAAAATATCGTCAAAAATTCGTCACTTAGGATCGCAAACACATCTAAACTCTGTAAAACTTTTATGGCGGCTAATATTCCATTAAATAAACTTAGCAATCCCACTTTAAAAATATTTCTGAAAAAATATACTGGTCGAAATGTTCCGGATGAATAAACTTTACGCAAATATTGTGTTTCTAGGTGCTATACAAGAACAGTAGAACCCATTAGAAGTCATCTTTTAAATCAATACATATGGATAAGCGCCGACGAAACGGTGGATATGTTAGGACGCTGTGTGGTAAATGTTGTAGCTGGTGTACTACATCCAACTATTCCCTATAACTCATATGTAATAGCAACAAGTGTTATAAATAGAGTTGATACGGAAACAGTTGCTGAAACCATTAAAGAGAATATGCAAAAAATGCTTCATTCGGACGCCACGTACAAAGAAAAAATACTTTTATTTGTCAGTGATAGTGCTGCGTATATGTTAAAAACAGGCAGACTATTAAAGAAAACATATCCTAATATGCTGCATATTACTTGTGCAGCATATGCTCTCCTCAGAATCTGTGAATATATCAGAGACACTTTTCCGGAAGTTGATAGACTTGTATCAGCTTTTAAAAAAGTTTTCAGAAAAGCACCATTGAGAGTAGCTCTTTTCAGGGAAAAATTTCCATCTCTGTCACTGCCTCCCACTCCAGTAATAACTAGATGGGGAACATGGCTGGAAGCTACTAGTTATTATGCTGAGAATTTCGATAGTCTAAAACATTTCGTAACACTGCTAAAGGAGGATGCTAGAAGTATTGGTGAGTGCAAGGAGCTCACACAAATCCCAAATTTAAAAAATCAGTTGTACTTTCTTCACGAACACTTTGGAAAATTACCAAAACCAATCACTTATTTTGAAAATCGAAATCTCAAATTAAATGACGGATTAACCACATTAGATGTGGCTGTTAATAATTTGAAAAGTATTACAAGTGACTTCGGATGTGGCCTTCGGAAAAAGTTTGAAGCAATTCTTAATAGAAATCCAGATTTAATTACATTGCAGCAATTATGTATGGAGACAATTCCACAAAATCTAACGGCTAAATATGAAGAAATAAAAGAATATTTCCAGTATGCACCTATAACCAGTTGCGATGTAGAACGGACGTTTTCTATTTATAAGGATGTACTTAATTCAAAGAGAATAAAATTGACAGAAGAAAACCTTGAGAAACTATTGCTAGTCAATATTAATAGTCCTTTACTCAACTTGAACGACAAAATGAAAAAATAAAAATGTTCCAATTATAGAAATAAAATTAAAAACTTTAAAAATACAAGTTTTTAACAAATACATATGTATTTCGTAATTTTATAGATCACCACCCGTTTGTTTTCCAATTATATAAATAAAATTAAAAACTTTATAAATACAACTTTTCAACAAATAAATATGTATTTTGTAATTTTATAGATCACCACCCGTTCGTTTTCCAATTATTTTCCAAAATTTTTCCAAAATTAATAGTAAATATTTTAGAAATACAGCTTTTCGCCAGTACTGGGGTGGTAAGCGTGTCCGTTCTCTAGTCATAAGTAACTAAATAATAAAAATAAATCAGTTTAAAAGTTAGATATGGTTAGATATGAACGTTTGACAGTGATAAAAATGTAAATAAAAATTATAGAGAGAATAGTAGAGACATTTGCTAAAACTTTATTAGTATTAATTATACATAATAAAAGGCGTTCGACAGACTCTTACTAAAGGAGTGTATCTATAAATTTGTTAACAAAGCTACACGCTATAAATCCTTCTATTGAGATTACTTATCATTGTGAATACTGCAATTGTTATATACTTTTACTGTAACACTAGAAAATTCGTGGGCATTAATAGATATTCCAGGAAGATTCTGGGAACACACTATATTTTGTTTGAATCCCTGCTGATTCACGTTAAGTAATAAATCACTGTCTATTGAATTAGAAGTTGATGGATTCTCTGTGATTTTAGTAGACGTATTAGGTGCAGTGTTAGATAGTATTTCAGCAACGTCTAATTTTTTCTTGATGGAATTATTAATGTAACCTTCAGCCACAGCGGAAGATTTCCATCCTCCATGGCGCTTAATTATAATTAAATCTCCTCCAATATTAGCCAAATGTGTTACACTGGATCGTTTAAAGCAATGTCCAGTGAAGAGTTCAGGAATACGTAATTTCTAGTAAGTAGCAATACTTTTTGGTACTTTTCCCATTGTATTAATACCTATTGGAATATTCACACACAACCTATTTCTATATTGCAGGAAAAAACGCCTATGTGTAACATGATTGTGACGAAGATGATGATATTTTTTCACCAAATCAATCCATAACCTTTGAGTTATAATAAATTATCTAGGAGAAAAAAAAGTTTTAGTTTTTAGCACGTCAACCATTATGACATAATTTTTAAACTGTTCATCATCTATATTCATGTTTGTTATTTCATCACAACAGCAAGGTCCATTAAAGCCCATTATAAGAATGACCTAACATACTTTTAATATGACTATTGTAACAAAATAGTGTACAAAATTAGTAAAATACTACTATAATTATGTTTTTATTACTTACTTTCATTGCTAAATATGTTTTGTCATCCATTATACGAATAAATCGGTTAACGAGCTCTATTTCTAAAATCTTCGATTTCTTACACTCATAGCCTTCAGATAATCTTTTTAAATATGCTATTAGTTTAGAAAATTTTGAGATGTCTGTATTTTTATAAATATTCAAACAACATTTTAACATCGAATATTTGGACCACAAGGAAGATGCCTTTCTTATTTTACTTTCTTTGTCAAAATAGGCAATCATATTTTTTTCTGTAATAATCACGATGTAATTTTCTTTACACCAAGTTATAAATTGGTTATATTCCTTCCTATAAATGTGTCGAGATTTTTTTGGCACAAAATTTTGCAAATTGTCTTCTGCAATTTTCCGAAGCTCTGGCGGCGTGCAATTACTTATTTCGTCCATTTTGATTAGTTAGATAGTTACATAAATTAGTATAAGATTTAAATTTCAAAACACATAACAATATTTCAAATATTTGAAATGCTCAAAATATAAGTCAGTGTAACCAGTCAAAAAAATAAAAATATCTAAAATATTTGTATTGAACATGATTATTATTTTAAACATTTTTTAATATTTAAAAGGTGGAATAGAAAAAAATAGTATAAAATACACATTTCATAAGACATGATTTTTGAGCACACGTTTATTAGAAAACTCGCCTACGGCTCGTTTTCTAAACCTTGAACTCGTGCGCAAAAATCATATGAAGCTTGTATCTTAATATACTATTAACAACCCTAAAGATTGGTATGCGTAACACTATTTAGCACAAATATTTAAAGGACATAAGGTTTATTCTCGTTATACTCTTCACAATTTGACATGAATTTAACAAGGTCATCTGAAATGGAGCAAATCTATACTTGATCGCTTTGCCAAAAAATCATCTCATCTAGTGTAGAATATTATTATAGGTAATAAAACTCGTTTGTACTGTTATTATCGCAAAAAGGACAACAATCGGCAGTTTGGATCTTCGAAGATGGTCGGTTCCAAGAAAAGTCTTTCAAGAAAAAAGTCCAAACAAGAAGATTGTCCCCACATCTTTTAGAACTAGTGGACATGTTTCCACTGTAGCACCAGAGGACCATCGCATTGCTAGTGTAGAATGGTATACCACAAATTGTTTGTTGGGTGTTCTCCAAAATATTCTCGAAAATTGCTCAAAAAATATCTCGAATGACGATAACAATCGGTCTCACACTGCTGAGCAGCCGAAAGAGATTTTTCCTTGTAGTATCTCTAAAATAATCAATTTAATCATATTTTGTTTATTCACGAACTGGCTTTTACATGGCTTAAAACACAGACAGAGATAAATAATTTACATATCATTAAAGTTTGATTCAATTAGCGATCACAATTACTATTAAAATTTCAACAAACAGTCGTTCAGTGCGTATATTTGCCTGGAAAGTAAAGCAACGTAAATCAAGCAGCTTAAAGTCAAATGTACAATTTTTAAATAGCATTCTAGTATTAAAATTTACCTTTCTTTTAAATAAATTCCTCCCCTATCATTCAAATAATTGTTATGCGCCGAGGCATATAGCAATTCATGTAGAATACATTGAACAATAATATCGAAGGCCATTTAGCTAATTACTAGAGTTTCTAATAGTAATTATAATAGGAGAAAGTTTACAAAAACGTTGTTTTGGAGCATTTTATAATATTGTCATAGAGGAGCATAGTTACAACGAAGGCAAGGACTTTGTTTTAATTTACTTTAGACAAATTTCTCCCGAGATTACTTTTTTAAATATAGATATAAACACATTTTAGTAATACACAGTGTATTCAAAAAGTTTAATTTGCCATTTTTTCATCGTAGAAATACCCTATTTCGCATATTCTTAAGTCTCTATTTTAAGGGGTAAGTCGTCGAGCGAAGTTGCGTATCCATTAGGACTCCTGCTCCAAAAATTATTTCAATCCTGGGGACATTTCAGCACTCCTAATTCCCTCTCTTCCTTGCAGTTTTTCTCAGCTTCACATGCCATGTTTTTCTAAGCCTTCTTTTTGCCAGTCTTATTTCACATGCCTTGGGTATTGTTTTACATCCTCTCTATGTGTTCGAAATACATAATTTTATTTACTTCTATTATATGTTATCTGTAGATTTGGTTTGAAGGTTTTGAAAAAAGATTTCGTTCCTGATGTGGTCTATCAACATTTTACCCTCAATTTTTTTATGACAACTGATTTCTATCGCTTGTATTCTTCTTTTGTGCTTTTTTGAAATTCTTCATGATTTTGATCCATACGTTAGAATAGAGCAACTGACAACTTTTGAAAATCAAATCTTATAGTCTTATATTTCTTTGTTTCTTTATTCTGGTACTACTGAAAATTCTTTCGGTAGTTACTGTTCGATTTAGTATATCATTATCTATTCATCCATTGTCTAATATAGTTATTCCTAAATTTTGAATCTACAAATTTGTTGAATTTTATTGTTTCCTAGTTTAAATTCATGTTAATTTCTTTCTTTACAAATAATAATAGATCTTAGTTTCTTGGCATTAAAGTTAATTCAAGATTCAACTTTCGCAAGTCATTGTATAGATATCAATCATAGATTTAATATAGATTTCAAAATTTTACACATTCAAGAAAAAAGTAAAAAACTTAACCTGTTAGAAAACTTAGAAATTAATAGATACAATAGGTCAGGATTAGCTTTAAATGACCAACTAGATTTAAACAACTCCACTCTACTAAATTTAAGATTGTAAAAATTTTTCCACCACCATTTCCCCAATAATTTTCACATAAATATTCAAACTTGTATTGTATATATTCAGTATTTCATCCACCTGATGAAGCCATTGCATGGCGAAACAATATTGTAGTGGTATTTACAATAAAAGAATTTTTGAAACTAGAAGTTTAATTACTTATTTCTTAGCGTTATAATGAAGTTTCAACAAGTATCTCCTTCGTCAATTAACTAATTAAAGTTAATGTTAACATAGATAAGTGCTACCTATATTTCGCGGATAGAACTATTTAGTCTGACAACCTCCGCAATTATCATAAGTTTAGAGTTATTTTAGTTGACAAAATGTTTTCAATTATGGAAATTGCAAACGAAAGCGAATGTTTAAGTCCTATTAAGTCATTTTGATGGTATTAGGAATTTGAAAATAAACGCAAAGACGATCCTAGAGAATGATAATGCTCCACATGTAACACGTGTTTTGTTGCTAAACAATAAGTATTGTCGAGGCAATTTAATACCAGTATAGGAGGCGGTTGATACCATACGGTATATTTTGACAAAAAGAAAAATGGGGAAGAAATTCGTTCCGTACACGTTAACTGACAAGATGGACCCCGCCTGTAATTTAGCTGATTGGATAAATCAGTTATGACAACACTACTGAAGTTTTTTACATTCGTAAATATGTTATCAATTGTTGTTGCACTTTGTTTGTTGACTCTGGTAGGCTCCCTTATAGCCTCAACCAAACCAAAGGATGCCAAGATGTCTCTCATTCTTTTGACGTTAGTATCTCCTTCTCGGCGCAAATCTACATTGAAATAGCCAGAAACCAATAAACCGTTATTATACTTTCCAGATATAGTACGCAGAATATCCTCGAATACGTCAAAGAATGTATTAATATTCCCAGATGATGGTCTGTAGATATTAATTATTAGTATATTGGATTTTTGTATTTTTATGCTGCTACATTCGATATGTGATTCAATACTTTTTTGTTTCAGATTTTCCATTTCAGTAAAACCAATATTCTTTCGGATATAGATACAGGAACGGTCTCACCTTTTGGACGTCCTGCCATAATACGATCCCAATACATAGCCATCCAGCTTAACAAAATTTATCTGACTAACACTAAGACAATGTTCCGTGAGCGCAATAACCTGAACTTCATCTTCAATGTTGTTCAGCAACACCTTAATTTCGTTAGTTTTATTTAACAGACTCTGTATATTTTGATGCATGATTGTAAATAATCTTGTTCTTTTCATCTTATTTTTCTTTAGTTCTTCAGAGATTCTAC
>OW285242.1:95661346-95910311 GCA_935421215.2 Melolontha melolontha | reverse complement strand
AAGGGATGCACAGACCTATAGGGAACAGGGGCCACTCGGGAAAATTATAAGCCAAGGACGGGCCACTACAAAGAATACTTATTAACAGAAATATTTTTATTTTTAAATAGTATGAATTACTACAAATGATAAAAATAAAAGAACATTCAAAAATGTTTGTTGTAATTATGTAATCGTAATGTAATCTAATCATTACAATGTAATATTTCATGTTTTATTATTTTTATGCATGACATTGCATTGATCTAACAATTTTGTTTATGTTTAGCTCCACATTACTTGTCGCCACACGTAAAATTGCTTCCAGATTTTCATTTGCTAGACGGTTCCGATTTTTTGTTTTGTTAAGTTTCATCACTGAAAACGTTTGCTCACAAACGATAACAAATAAGCTTGCGTATTTCGATGCATTTATTCGCAAGTCTTTATAAGCGGTTTTGTCAACGCAACGGTAACAGTTGAGTAAATTACCTTCATTAAACTTGTTTCGTAAATTATCATCATTTTGCATGTCTATCAATTCCAGCTGTATTGATTCCGGTGCATTTTCGGGTGAAATGTTGATTGCTGAAAATAGCTAATAGAGGTTTAACTTTTTTGAAGTCTAGAAAACGATCATGAAAAGCTTGTATTAAAATATCAACTTTTTCAACATAAGCGAAATTGACATCAGTTTTATTGAATTTCTTCATAATTTTTTTATAGTTCGGAAAATGGCTGTAATTGGCTGAATTGATTTGTGTCCTGAAAAGACTCAATTTGCATTGAAAGGACGAAACATGAGAGTATAACTGCGAAATCAATTGATCTTTGCCTTGGAGTCGCGTATTTAAGACATTCAAGTGATTTGTGATGTCTACAAGAAACGCTAAGTCACACAGCCAATCAGGGTTGTCAAGTTCGGAGACGTCCTTTTTCTTTTCCGCCAGAAATATTTTGATTTTTTCAATCAAGTTTAGAAACCACTCTAGTGGCAACCCACGACTTGGCCACCTTACTTCAGTGTAAAACAGGAGATCACCATATTCGCTTTCAATATCCTCGAGAAATTGTGTGAATTGTCGGTGATTGAGACCTCGTGATTTTATAAAGTTTACAGTAGGTACTACAACTTTCATCACATTTTCAAATCCCAATAATTTTGAACAGAGGGCCTCTTGATGTATAATGCAATGAAACTGCATTAATTCCTTGGTATCTATGTTTTTAGTTTGTAAATACTCTTTTAACATAGTTATTATCCCAGATTTACTTCCAACCATTGAAGGTACTCCGTCAGTCGTAATTCCAGATAATTTCGTTAAATACAAATCCATTATAGAACATTTTTCCAGAAGAGCTTTGAGCATGTCACTTCCCTTGGTTTGACTTGTCAAATAACTCATACCAATCAGTTCTTCACGCACTTCAAAATTTTGCGTTACACCTCGTAAAAATATTAAGAGTTGAGCAGTGGAACTTATATCTGCAGATTCGTCGAGTGCTATAGAAAAATACTCAAAACTTTTCGATTTCGTAGCTAATTGCTCTTCTATATTAGCTGCTAATGTGGTAAGTCTTCTTTGAACAGTCATCCGATTTAGTTGAATTTTCTCAAACCTCTTTGCATCTTTCGGACACATTTTTTTTTTGCGGCGATATCTAAACACTGCCTAACAAACTCACCATCTTTAAAAGGCCGACAAGTTTTCGCCATTATTCGAGATATTTCAAAGTTAACTTCAGTAGGTGTTTCAGCATCTTGAATTGGTTTTGTAAACATAGCTTGTTGGCCTATTAGTTCCCTTTGTAAAGTGGAAATTTTTTGCGTTCGATTTTCGCCGGTTAATTTGGTAAAAGTACGATGCTGGGTTTCATAATGCCTTTTCACATTATATTCCTTCGGAATAGAAACACTACTCTTGCATATTAAACAGACACTTTTGTTATGCGATGAAATAAAAAAGTATTTTTCGGTCCAAATATCTTGAAACTGTCGATTTTCATCTTCAACCAGACGACTACGTTTTCTACTGGGACCTGGTTTACCCATATCAAAGTTTGATATTATATCGTTACATAGATGCCAAGTTCGAACGACGAAATATTTATTCTTCACAGATTACAATTCAAACAATATAACGTTCGCTTGTCCGTAGTTAAAACTTAACTGCCCCGATAGCGGGCGATGCGTTGTATTTATACGAGTTACCTAACATCGAGAACCTACCACATTGTTCGGGGATAATACCGACGTGTTTCGCGAATCTTCGAGTAATCTAGTTGGTTCGACAGATATCTAGTCTGGTAACAATATGCTTGGAACGACGAGAAGCATACCTGACCTACGCAGTAAGCCTGAACAAGAAAGTAGTAGGTACTTAAAGATACATATCTTACTAACAATTACAAAAGTTAGAATAAAATAAAATGTTAAGAGACATTGATTTGAATGGATTTTTACCTACTTTTGTAGTTTTTCGAACAATTTTTAAAATTCGTTGGCGGGTCGCATAAATATCGACAGTGGGCCGCATGCGGCCCGCGGGCCGCGGTATTTGCATCGCTGATTTAGAGTGACATTTTTTAAAATTTTGTTTCATAGTTTTACATTATTTACTACCTTTCTCTTACACAAAATGTTATTACGTTCTTTCAAGATGACAGATATTACCACATTATTCATATTACATAAAAATCAGGAAACCTAATATACCTATTAGTTAGACTTAATGTACTGCTGGGTTTCATTTTGCGACTTGTAGTATATTCCATACACGAATAATTTACTTAAGTTATTTAAAATAACTAGGTTTAACGTTAACGTATAAACAGCAATCCAGCTGTATTCATGTGAAAATCAAGAAATGGCTCGTTAGCACCTAAGTTTGATAATTCGAGGACCTGATTTCATAAAAATAAAGAAATCACAGAAAACCAGGCCATGAAAAATAGCTTTTCTATTACGACAGAAGCTCTATTCAATAACCACACATCTATTGTTCCTTGCAATTTATTTCTACACTATTTGTTACAAATGAAACAGATATGCATCACACACATCTGTATCCGTACACATGGATATACACCTCGTATTTTCAAACGTTTACTTCAGCCAAAGACACATGCTTCTGTCTCAATAGATTTCGTCAGTTTTGCTAGCGAAATAAAGTTTGATGGATCGCCTAAGGGGTATAGCAAATTTTGTTCTTCCAGGTGGCACCAGATAATCTAGTGACATCTGACGGACAAAGGAGACTACGCCGAAAATAGCGATTTTCTCTCGTCCAGCTATGCCGGTACAGAATGGAAAAAAATATAGATGTAAGTCCATTAACACGATACCAGATGGCAGCAAATATACCAAAGAAATTTGATTACATCCATACGTTAAGCTCGTAGGTATTAGGTATTTGTTACAAATGAAACAGACATGCATTTCACACATATGTATCTGTACACATGGACATACACCTCGTATTTTCCAACGTTTACTTTAGCCTGTAACAAATGTGTAATACGTGCTTAACGTATTGATGTACTAAAATATCGTTAGTATATTTGGTGCCATCTGGCATCACAATTTTTTCCATAATTTTAGACATTAATTGGTTGGGAGGATGATGGAGATTTTGAGGGTTTTCCTGGCTTCGGTTGATACGAGCCAAGTCTTTGATAAGTTTTGGCATCAGGGGTTGTTATATAAACTTAAACCTACCACATGGCAATACAACTATTGTTATGAAAATAGTGCTCTTTCCTTTTTAGCCTGAGGCGACTGATTCGTGTTTCGTTATATAACGTCGCAAAAACTCACTTGGATTACGATTGTTATTTCACGCACCTTATCAATATCATATTATAAACATTGTTGATCAGTCTCTCGTTAGTAATTGTAAGCAATGGATCTGGCAGGCCATTCATGTTCATGTGACCACAACGAATTGCAGCGTACTACGTTTGAACAATTCCATGGGAAGGGAAGAACTCCCGTAATACATTCTCTATTTTTTCTAGGTTTCTTACTAGTTTATCCGGCCAATAAATAGTGCTTTATTAGCACATAAAATTCCTTATTTTTCCATATTCACAATAAACTACAAACTTATCGCTTTCGAAGTAAGCAAAACAATAAATATTCGATATATCTACTTAAAACTTTTTGTAATTTTGTTTAAATTATTAAATGTTAAAAACGTATCATCGCTAAGGACTTTCAAACTCAATTGCATTTTAGAAATATTAAATAAAATTATAACTTCATTTCGTAAATTCAATACGAAGAATACATTATGCAAACTATTGTGAAAGATTCGAATGTTCGAACGGCGTCTATGAAATCTTCCCGGAAATGGAATTATATTTTATACACATCTCCATTTCCTTTACAAATATATCAAATATCAACTAGAATGTCATCGCTCATAACACTATCTGTATTCACGCGTACACTCTAGCTCACTATAATCCGAACCGTAAACAATGGAAGTGTGAAAAAGCCAAGGCTCCTCTGAGAACGAGCTTTCACATCACTGGTTATATGTACCTACTCAAAATTTCAAATGGGGATATATGAAATTTGAAAGACATTATTAATTTAAATATATTAGACACTACTCTTTAAAAAAATAACATTATATTTGTAGAAGTAATTTAAAAATGTTTGTAGTAAATTTAAAGGGCTTATTAACAGATTTGACTATAAAAACATAACACCATCCATAAAATAATGTGCGAATAAGATATAAGATGTAATAAGATATAATAAAATCTGCCGGTAAAATAATTAATATTATAGCGGTGAACAGTAAGTGGTAAAACTGTCAGACAATGGTAGTGAGAGTTCCGTTGTTGGAAGGTTCAAATCTCGGGGCCGACGTGTGAGAATTTTTTTTTCGGGATTTGTATCCTCTTCAGTTGCCCTTAAGCGTTGAGGAAGTAAAAGCTAAATCAACATAAATCTACTACCCTTTTTTACGGCGAGGAGGTGTAATAACAAAGCCATGAGACACTATACACGCTAGATATATATAATCTAAGCGGTATTAGAGTATTGACAAGCTTTCAGCTTAAGGTACTGATTGGTATCGATGGATTTTGTTTGCAGCTATTATTGATTAACAGCTTAAGTGTAAAAGCTTAGTCTTTTCGGATACCCACATGGTACTTTCTTATTACATTTTAGTTACGCTATCTATTGTTTCCTTTATCAATTTTGCTAGTACTTTGTATGTCACATTTAGCAGCAAAATATCTCTGCTACAGGGTCTTCTCCTCATATTTTACAATTTCTGATACCCTATATTTATCTGGCATCTTGCCAGCTTATTGGACATAGTACTGTTTGGTTTTACGAATAAAGACCACAGCTCGACCGAAACAACCCTTGGTATTTATATAAAAGGGATCAACACAATCTAACATGATCATTCTACTGTCACAGCTTAGCACAAGCTTAAAAACTGTATTACATCAATTGATGCCTGCACATCTACTTGTTACATTGTAACAGGCGAAGAAAATTTGTTCTATTCAGAAGTCCGGCAAGAAAGACTAATCAATTGTGTAGATGTTCCAAAATGAATTTACTTCATCAAATACAGTTGATAACAAAACCTGTAACAAGAAGAGGGTCGATATCTTTTTTTGGTATTAACTATATCCCTGGATTACAGCAGGGTCAATGTTAAATTATATGCAATGGTGTGGTTGTTCAAAGTTTTTCCAAAAGTCTACCATAATTGGCACATACTGTATTAACATTTTCCAACATACCGCCGCTTGAATAGCAGATCGGGTAAAGATGGGTCAAAGATAAATTATAAGGCTTTCAAAAATCATGTATGTCCAAAAACAATGAAAAAATATTTTGAAAATTGGTTTCTTCTAAGACGTATTTGTGTTGACTGTAATGAAAGCTATTTTGACAAAACGTAATAAAATCATCAGAATAAAACTATTGTGTTCCGCTTTTTTAAAATAATATTTGTAAATAAATAAGTTGTGATATTAATTTTCAGAAAAAAAAACTCCTTAGTAGTACTGTATTGGATATTGTGTATACTTCAAAATAATGATATAAATTTATAATTAAGCCTTGGCATTATTTACTCATTCAAAAGTATAACAAAACACGGCAACTAGAAAGCTTAAACTTTAATATACCTTCGAACATTGTCTCTACGTGTTCGGATTAAAGCAACTGTCTGTGTACCTCAGTTTTAAACTTTCAAACATGATTGTAAAGAATTTCTATAAATTTTGTTGGCGTAAGTTTCCTCTGTGCCGCAAAAGTACGACAGACGCAGTAATAAAACACAGGATACGTGCATTAATTATAAGGAGGATGTTCGCAATTATTTGGGCATCTTAGTTTAGCACTTTCCAATGATTTAGAACATCCCATTATTATATAAGGGGATGTCATTACGGTATAACTTGCAAAAACTAATCACAGATCATTTAAATATTTACTTACTCCAAAGATTTCTAAGCAAGTATTTAGAGCAAATACAACATACCCAATTTGTATGAAATTACTATGGCTTATATGTACTTTAATACATACATATTTTATATGTACATGTTTGGTTTCTGAAAGTAAGTGTGGAATATATTATTCTGTGTATGCGCGCTTTGGTTTGTTATTTTACTTAGTAATTTACATAATTTTCTTAATGAATGTAGCTGCATAATAAGTCACGAATTAATAAATTAGAATAATCTCTGTTTTTTTTTTAAATTTCGATTTCTACATTCAGAAAATTGTGCATACAAACCCTATTAAATTTGGCTAAATTTGTAAGTATGATTAAAAGAAAACTAATCGAATAAGCGGTCGCTAATTTCATGATATTGACTTTTATTACTAAATAAAGCAATATGGCCAGGTCAATCATTAAATATCTTTATTATGCTATAACAAAACCTTAAAATTCATGACAAAGACAAACTAGACTTTCAAACGAGATTATGTTTTTGAAGTAACTTTAAAAGAAAAGGGGAATATGGAAAATATCATGTAATATGCAAATCTTTGCCTTTAAAAATTTGTATCGAATGCAAAGAAATGTGGAACGGAAATAGATACTAGAAAACTAATATAAAAAGAAGGCGGTGGAAATGTTTTAGCTGCGTAGATGTAGCTATCTACATCAACTCATCTATATAGAATTTAAGATAGAAGCGAAATTATATTTAAAAGTTTATCAGAATTCATAATGAGATTAATGAAAGAAATTATGAAGCAGCAGAAATAAAAAAAAGAAAGTAAATAATAAACTTCAGATATGGAAAATGAATATGTTGCGGGAAATATACAGTAAAGATACGGCAGAGGCAAATAAAGATTTGAAAATGAAGAACGAACAAAAATATTAAGGAATGATATAAACAACTAGGAATATACTGCATGTGCAAGCGCGAAAAGAATGATCAGGAATGAAATCATTAGGATCTGTCAGCGACTATTTTATTTGAGTTGAATTCTATATGGTAAAAAAATAGAATTGAATAACATCAAACTATCTGTAGTGCTAAATATATATATAGATAGATTATTATTTGGTGACCTTTGTATGTTATGGTAAATTCAATTTGTTGGCGATTTATGGTCTGGTTTTACTTCAAAATGTATATATAAATATATACATTTTGAAGTAAAACCAGACATTAAATCGCCAACAAATTGAATTTGCCATATATATATATATAGTAGATTGCCGATTTAAAGTCTGGTTTACTTTGATATGTATATATTTAAAACAAACTTACATGTTTAAATCGCCGACTAATTTAATCTACTATAACATACAAAGGTCAAGAAATAATTATCTATGTATATACAAGGGTCCCGTATCGTTATGTTTAAATTTTAGGAGTGTAAAGTCGACTTCATTTCAAGTAACAAAAACCCAAAACTTGTATATCCATTTTTATTAGTTTCAAAGTTACACATCTATGAATTTGATTGTCAGATCCTGAAAAAATGTAATCCCAAAGTCAATAAAAACTGATTTTATTTAAAAAAGTTCAATTAATAATATTTTCGAAATGTCCACCTCCTTGTTGAATGCAGGCTTGTGCCCGTAAGCCAACAGAAGAAGCACTTATACGAATTTCATACTTGTTTTATCGGATTTGCTCGGCAGCCAAGTGAATACGATCCAACAACTCTTCTCTTGTGTTCGAAACTTGCGCATAGACTAAATTTTTCATGTCCCCCATAAATAAAAGTCAAGGGGATTAAGATGGGGTGATCTGGGTGGCCATGCAACACCAATCCATCTTGTCCAATTTCGGACAGCAATTCCGAAATGAAGTGGTGCCCCATCCATGTGAAACCACATGTCTCGTCGAACATTTAGTTGGACATCCTCTAAAAGACCTGGCAGTTCGTCAATAAGAAATTGAAGGTAATTGTCCGATTTAACCTCCCAGGAAGAACGACAAGACCAATCAACAAGTCATCGATTAGGGCCGCCCAAACGTTAATAGAAAATTCATATTGAAATTTAGATGGGCGTACAGCTTTGGGATTTTCTGATGACCACATGTTCAGGTTTCTCAGATTTGTAACACCACTTCTCGTGAACGTAGATTCATCTGTCCAGAGGACTGTTCTGCAGAAATTAAAATGAAGCCGTGACTGTCTTAATATCCAGGTAAAATAAACTAGACGAGCATAGTGGTCTGCTTCAAGCACGCCGTGTCTCCTGCGATAGTGATATGGATATAAACCCACTCGTTTTAAAATTCGCCAAACTGTCGTTCTTGGCACTCCTAGTTGTCTAGCGATTCGACGTACACTGAGAGTTGGATCCCTTGTAACAATAGCTACTGCTTCTTCCTCTAAGTCTGCTGGCAAATTTACTCCTCGGCGAAAAGAAAGTCACGCAATCCGCATTCCCGAAATTGTCTGTGTACTTCCAGAAACGTTCTGTAATGAGGAATGTGCCTATCGGGAAACCGATGTCGGTATTCAATAACTGCTTCACGTGCACTGCCGTTACAGTATCCATACACAAAATGCATGTACGCATACTCTTGAGAATAAAATCGGTAAGGCATTTTGAATAAAGAAAACGTGTCCACTCACTAATAAGCTGCTATATGAACTGAAACGTAATGTAATCCTTTATTAAAAAATGCAAAGTTAACAGTCATCTGAAGATTTGTTTATTGTATGATATTCATGGTTCAGCACTTACGAAATAAGTAAGAACCTTCTTTATCATAAATCAATTTCCAGTACTCTTTTTTGTAGATCTCCAAGAAATTACTGTATGCACTACGACACGTGTTTATTTGTTTTAGTATAACATTTTATTATGCGACGTTAACAATCACAGGCCTGTTATTGAACCGTATAACTTTTTTTTAATAAAATCAGTTTGTATTGACATTAGGATTACATTTTTTTTCATTATCTGACAATCACATTCATAGATCTGTAACTTTGAAACAAATAAAAATGGATATACAAGTTTTGCGTTTTTGTTACTTGAAATGAAGTGAACTTTACACTGCTAAAATTTGAACATAACGATACGAGGCACCTTGTATATATATATATATATATATATATATAAATATAATATTTTCGTGACCTTGTATGATAAGGTAAACTTAATAAGTCGGCGATTAAAGGTCTGGTTCATTACTTCAAAGTATATATATTTAAAACAACCCTACATGTTTCGGCAATGATGCCTTTGTCAAGGGAATAAAATTTTTTTTATTCCCTAGCGATTAGTCGAAGGAGAATTATTGGCCCTATTTTTTTTAACGGAACCTTAACAGGAGAAAGGTATCGACAAGAAATTATTATGCCATTTATCGAACAGCTTGACGACGAAGAAATAACACAGGGTTACTTTCAACAAGACGGAGCTAGAGCACACACAGCAGGTGAAACAATTAATATTCTGCAGCAATTTTTTCAAAATCGGTTGATAAGTTTAAACACTGAACATGAATTTCCACCAAGATCTTGTGACATTACCCCATGTGATTTCTTTTTATGGCCATTCTTAAAGAACTCAATTTATCAAGTACAGATACCTGATCTTGCAGGCCTTCAAATCAGAATTGCTGAAAGAATTAATGGAATTGACAATGCGATACTACAAAACACTTTTTCCTCCATTAGAAGAAGATGTGAGAAATGTTTCGAACAAGGTGGTGGACACTTTGAACAATTTTTATAAAATTTTGCTTGTTTGTTGGAAATAAACATATTTCATTCACTTAAAAATGTTCATTTTATTATTTTGACATTTGTCATTTCAATCAAATATCTCATCTCATAACCAACAAAATTCCTATTAAAATTAGTAACAAGCTAAGACATAATCATAATTTCCAAGGGCTACTTTGAGGTAAAATTTATTTGAATTCTTTGTATATAGAACCAAATAAATTAAAAGCGGGTAAGCGGTCTGTCAATTAAAAAACTCATTCAATAAGTATCCCTATATTTCGCAACAACTTTGTTGTTTTTTCCGGAGATAAAAATTTAGAGTCGAAAAAATAATAAAATTGACGTACAAGGACAATAAAATTGATTAGATTTAAAATCTAGGATAGGGATACTTAATAAATGAGTTTTTTAATTGACAGACCGCTTGCCCGCTTTTAATTTATTTGATTCAATATATTACGGCCGATAATTTCGTTTAAATTATATATATATATATATATATATATATAATAACTTCGTGACCTTGGTATGATATGGTAAACCTAATCAGTAGGCGATTAAAGGTCTGTATATTACTTCAAAATATATGTATTTAAAAACTCTACATGTTTCGGCTATATACGCCTTTATCAAGAGAATACAAAATATGAATGACAGGATATAAATGACATTTATATCCTGTCATTTATATTTTGTATTCTCTTGATAAAGGCGTATATAGCCGAAACATGTAGAGTTTTTTAAATACATATATTTTGAAGTAATATACAGACCTTTAATCGACTACTGATTAGGTTTACTATATATATATATATATATATATATATATATATATATATATATATATATATATATTAAGATCAGGTATATTGGGGAGTATAGCAACAATAATTCAATTTAGGATGTCATTTTATTTCATGCCAATATTTCGCACTTACTTCAGTGCTTTAGTGCAGTAGGGATACAACGATAAAATATACCAATTTAATATATTATTATTATTATTATTATTATATATATCTGCTATTTCAAAAATCTACGAGCATATATTTGTCTTTAACTTCTTCTTTCAATAATTATAAAACAATTTAAAAATTATCTATAAGAGACAAATATTCAGAGAAGGAGGGCTCTAGCAATAAAGATTTAGTAGTTATGAGTATGACATAGTCCTATTTCTAGGAAAATTACATAAAGCTGTGATCGATTGTAGAACTTTCTCTGAATGATAAGTAACAAATATAAAAACCTGCTTATTATTTTTGAAAAATCGATAATTATTTATATTTTTTCTTTTAGATAATTTCAAAATGTCACACGTTAATAAATATAAACTTTTTAAACTTGTAATGAAGAAGTAATGTACGATTTATGATCCAGTATTTTCAACATATTTTAAGTAATTTTCATCAGCCAATTGATTATGTATATTATAAAATCATTAAATACGAAAACCGTAAGCGTCTGAATTAAATTTTAAACGAAAAGTCATGTATTATTGCTGAGCTATAATAAAAAAGTACTGTAATTCCGACGCCATAAAATTGAAATATTCACATTAAAGGTGAATGATTATTACTTTTTAGGAGTTTTCATTAAATGAAGTCCATAATATAAAGCAAGCAATGAGGTATATTATCTTATTAGGGTGTTGATTATCACAAAAGTAAATTAAAATGTAAAATTTATTCACCTAATTTTAAAAAACTAACAGCACAAAGTATTTAATAAATACTAATAGTAATAACGGAATCACTTAACAAACTTGCTCTTTATAGGTAAATATCAGAGATAATGTCTGATATCTGTAATTTTACTTTACGTTTTTTAACATGGTATTATTAAAAATAGGACAAATTAAAAGACAAAGGAATTTATTCTTGGATAAGAAAGTGAGTAGTTCTGGAGCAAACATTATTAGTATAATATACATATTTAGCAGTTATAGTTCAATATTGAAGCATTTGGCTTATTAATTTCAGCTACTGCTTCCTATATATATATATATATATATATATATATATATATATATATATATATATATATATATATATATTATATATATAATCATATATATAAAACCAGACCTTAAATCGCCAACTAATTGAATCTACCATATATATATATATATATATATATATATATATATATAATATTTTCGTGACCTTGGTATGATATAGTAAATTCAATCAGTCGGTGATTAAAGGTCTGGTTTACTTCAAAGTATATATATTTAAAACAACCCTACATGTTTCGGCAATGATGCCTTTATCAAGGATATAAAATATAAATGACAGAATACAAATGTCAAATAATTGAGTTGCTATGGTTTAAATTATTCAAAGATACATTCCAATTGCATAATAATAAATCATGCCTTAGTATTCCAAAAACAGATAGCAAGGTGTGAACATATGTGTTGTTCGCTGCTAGCAGCTTGTGTCTCTTTCTGGGTATGAACTTGTGTGTTGGTCGCTGCTGGCAGCTTGCGTCTCTCTCTGGGTGTGTGGTTTTGTGTTTGTGTGAGCGTGTAAGTGAAGAGTTTTGTATGTTGGCGCGCTCGTGCGTGTGTTTAGTGACCGGTCGCGTAAATTTAGAGAGATCGGATAACCAGCCGTTGCGCAGGGCCGCCAACCCTTTCCCGGCAACTTCTTTACTGTTCCGTGCAGTACTTCGACGGCCCGACCCCCGCCCACATCGAGGCAAGGCGCAGACCAGCGAAGCGCACCCTGCACGGCGTTGCTCATCGCCAACCGAGAGAACACTTTTAGCGGCTACTTCGGTCGACGACGGCTTTTTCCTGTTTTTGTTTTGTGCTGATGTGGTCCTCTACTGGGTTGTAGCCTAGCATATGCGCTACCAAACTCTAGGGGGGTCTGCCTGATGGGCGGACAGGTGCCATTCCGCCTTTCCAGCAGGAGAAAGGAACCAAGCTACGCGGCGCAAATCACGGCGCCGCGCAATGCACACACCACTTGGACCGGTCCTGGGCGGCAACCTGGCTCGGCTGCCGTTAACAGCACACACACGTTCGACGTGTGTGCAGTGCCCCCGCCTTGACGGAATACGTTAAGATGGCACAAAGTGTGACCGTCGTCGACCGAAGTAGCCGCTAAAAGTGTTCCCTCGGTTGGCGATGAGCAACCCCGTGCAGGGTGCGCTTCGCTGGTCTGCGCCTTGCCTCGATGGGGCGGAGGTCGGGCCGTCGAAGTACTGCACGGAAAAGTAAAGAAGTTGCCGGGAGAGGGTTGGCGGCCCTGCGCAACGGCTGGTTATCCGATCTCTCTAAATTTACGCGACCGGTCATTAAACACACGCACGAGCGCACCAACATACAAAACCCTACACTTACACGCTCACACAAACACAAAACCACACACCCAGAGAGAGACGCAAGCTGCCAGCAGCGACCAACACACAAGTTCATACCCAGAAAGAGACACAAGCTGCTAGCAGCGAACAACACATTTGTTCACACCTTGCTATCTGTTTTTGGAATACTAAGGCATGATTTATTATTATGCAACTGGAATGTATCTTTGAATAATTTAAACCATAGTAACTGAATTATTTGACATTTGTATTCTGTCATTTATATTTTATATCCTTGATAAAGGCATCATTGCCGAAACATGTAGGGTTGTTTTAAATATATATACTTTGAAGTAAACCAGACCTTTAATCGCCGACTGATTCAATTTACCATATATATATATATATATATATATATATATATATATATATATATACTGTGTCCAAGATAAGAATGAACTGCAGTAAGAACAGTAAGACATGCAAAGTTGTTTAAACGGGAAGAAAGTTACACACTTTACTGAGCTTTTACATGGCATTTACATCATTCAATTATGTTTTTTGTTTTTTGAAATATTTAGGAAAATGTATTTTTTTAAATTTTTGTGTTTATTTTTTTGTCACTTTATTTTACAAGTTATCGAAAAATAAATCAAACTTCTTCATTGGCACTTTTAAAACTCTACATCATGATGTTACATTTTTAGTACGACGTTTCAGTTTCAACTTATTTTTTTTATATTTACGGAGAAAAAAATACATGCTGTATCTGATGAAATTATTCATTGCGAATTCAACGGTGTTCACACATTATATTTTAGAAATGACTTTTTGCTGAAAAGTAAATTTATTATTTTTTTTGGTATTTTTTGTAGTAGTTCTTCCCTATTGATAACAACGCGCGGTCAATTGGACCGAGTACAATGTTTTAATGAAAATGATGAAACACCAATCTAAAATAGTATTTTGAGAAATGCATATTTATTACAACTGAACTTACAACAGATGTTCAATTGTATCTGGGTAGGCGCCACAAAGCAACAATTTATTACGCTAAGAAATAAGTAATTAAACTTCTAGTTTCAAAAATTATTTTATTGTAAATACCACTACAATATTGTTTCGACATACAATGGCTTCATCAGGTGGATGAAATACAGTATTTCATCCATCCATCAGATACAGTATGTACTTTTTTCTCCGTCCATATAAACAAATAAAGTTGATGATGGTTTCTCAAAACTGAAACGTCGGACTAAAAATAAAACAACACCATCTTGTAGAGTTTTGAAAGTGCCAATGAAGAAGTTTTATTTATTTTTCGATAACTTGTAAAATAAATCCACAAAAAAATAAAAACAAAAATTTAAAAAACCACATTTTTCTAAATATCTCAATAAACATAAAACATAATTGAATTGCGTAAATGCCATGCAAAAGGTCACTAAAATGCGCAACTTTTTTCCCGTTTAAACAACTTTGTATCTCTTACTGTTCCCGAGATCCCCATGCAGTTCATTCTTATCTTGGACACAGCGTATATATATATATATATGGTAGATACAATTAGTTGGCGATTTAAGGTCTGGTTTTACTTCAAAATGTATATATTTACAACAATCTTACATGTTTCGGCATATGATGTCTTTTTCAAAGAATTTAAAATATAAATGACAGTATATTAATATTTAATATATTGTCATTTATATTTTAAATTCTTTGAAAAAGGCATCATATGCCGAAACACGTAACATTCAAATTCAAATGTTCAAATTTTAGGAGTGTAAAAAGAGAATGAAAGAAAAAGGAAGAGAATTGAGATAGAACGGTTGGAAGAACTTAGGAAAAGACAAAAAGTACAAAGATCACCGGTTAAAGACAAGCAAAAAGAAGAAAATAAATTAGATAAATTAACGCATCTGGTGAATATAGTATTAACAGAAGTAAAGGAGATAAAGCGAAATCAAAGAAATTCTCAAGAACAACTACTAAAAATTAAAGAAAAAATCCAAAACATTAAAAGGGAAAATATAGAAATTAAGAAGATGGAAAAAATGGAAGAGGGGATTGAAAAACTAGAAAAGGAAAATTTAAAAAATAATATTATAATGACGGGATTACCAATAGTTACAGAAAACCCAAAAGAACATCGGAATGCGATGTAAAACTTCATAAAGAAAGAAATAGGAGTAGAAGCAAAAGTGATAAGTGCATATAAGATAAAACCTGTAAAGTTGAAATAGCAAATTCGTAGAACAAGGGAGAGATAATGAAAAAAAATTAACTAAGAACACACAAAGAATTTATATAAACAGGGAATTGACAAAGAAAGAAATGTAAATACATAGTGAAATAAAGAAACTTGCAGAACTATAACGAAAGAAAGGGAAGAAAGTAAAATACGGCTATAAGAAGTTGATAGTGGAGGACGGAATATGGAAATTGGATGACAAGAAGGGAAAATTGAAAATCATTACAACAAAATGAATAGAAGAGGATCGAGAGGAGGAAGGGATTGATAATAAACATAACGACATGTATACAAAAAAGGTTCAAGTATATCAATATGTTAAGCACGTATTACGCATTTGTTATAAATGAAACAGACATGTAATATACACAGCTGTAACTGTACACATGGACAATACACCTCGTATTTTACAGCACTTACTTCTGCTTAAGACACGTGTTTCTGTTAGAAACACGTTCTTGCTTCTGCTTGGTAGAAACACGTGTCTTAAGCAGAAGTAAGTGCTGTAAAATGCGATGTGTATTGTCCATGTTTACAGTTACAGATGTGTATATTACATGTCTGTTTCATAACGACATGGCTAAGTTAAAGCTTATGATAATCCGGAAAGAAAGTAATAACAGGGAATATCAACTAAGAGTAGAGATTAGAAGATTAGGAGAAGGGTTGTATTGAGGTATGGAGAATAGGAACACGGTACATCAAAAGCTTAACAGAGAAAGAGATAGAACAGAAAGATGAGTTTGAAGAAATGAACGTAAATATGTTGACGATAACAGAAACAAAGAAGAAAGGATAAGGAATGCTAAAAATGAAGAAGGGACACATACTAATATACCGTGGGATTGAAAAGCACGAAAGAGCGCCTGCCGGGGTGGGATGTATAATACACAAGAACTATAAAGCACAAATATATACCTGGAAAGCATGGTCGGAGCGGATACTGAAAGTAGAGATAAGAAATAAGAAAAATACGAGCACTGTATTATAACAATATATATATATATATATATATATATATATATATATATATATATATATATATGTATATATAACAATTGATAAATTATTGGAGTTTTTCGGCTTTTATATGAAATATTTACAAATATCAAATTAGAATGTTTGTAATTGCAGAGTAAGTGGGGATGTAAACATTGCTGTCTACAAATTATAAAGCAAATCATACGAAATTTTTAATTGAAAAATATTGTCTATGTTGGGACTCGAACCCAAGTCTACAGTTTGCCGGATTGTCGCTTCTACCACTTAGCCACAATAGACCTAGGTTCAAGCTATTTAGAAATGCATTATAAAGTAACAGTGTTAATGAATCAGATGTCAGTTATTGAACGTAGATGTCAAGTTGAAAGCAGAAGTCAGTTTTGAAAGCTGATGCCAGTTTTGATAGCAGATGTCAGTTTTGATAGCAGATGTCAGTTAGTGAAAGCAAATGTCTGTTTTGAAAGCAGGTGTCGGTTATGAAAGCAAAGGTCAGATTTGAAAGCAGATGCCTATTTTGAAAGTAGATGTCAGTTATTGAAAGCAGATGTCAGTATTTTTGAGAGCAGATGTAGGATTTAAATGTTTGAAAATGCTAACCATTACTCCATAGCTATAACAAGTGTTCATTTTAAAAGTTAATCTAATAGCATGTGATTTACTGAGAACATTTTGAAGTATGTCGTAAATTAAAATTTACTACTTAACCTACGAACTCGTATATTTTGACAGTTTCATACATACAAATAAATAACAAATAATAGGTATTTATTGAAAACTATAACAGATGTTGAAAATGTTGTCCTTCAAGATCAATGCACTATAAAATCCTCCGTTAAAAATTTCTGATGATATTCTGCAACATTACTGGATTGTTATTAATTTCCATGCATTTCTGTTCCATTCTCTGTAGCATATCATTAAAATTCAATATAGGTGTTCGAAACATGTTACTTTTTTAGATAAGGCCACAAAAAGAAGTCGCAAGGTGTTAACTCGCATGAACGTGCATGCCAGGCAATTTCAGTATTTCGACTAATTATACGCTCATCAAAAAATTCTCTTAAATAAACCAAAGATTCTACAGTACAGTGACAAGTTGCTCCGTCTTGTTGGAAATATGCATTTTGAAGTTCATCATCATGCAACTGATTGACAAATGGTTGTAAAATTTCCGTACGGTACCTTTGAGCCGTTAAAGTTCCCTGAAAAAATATTGGTCCAATGATTCGCCTTTGGCTTATCGCTGCCGAAATACCAATTTTCTCTGGATGTAGCGATTCTTCATTAATTACATGTGGATTTTCACTACTCCAAATTCTTGCATTTTGTGAATTTAGGTATCCCGTTTTATAAAACCATGCTTCATCAGTTAAGATGTCTTTTCGCGAAAAGTTCTCCATTATTGTTCATATTTACAAACCAATTACCAAACTGTAGTCTTCGTGGGTAATCAATTTCAAGCAATTCTTGTACTTGCGTGACACGGTATGGATAAAGTTGCATATCTTTTTTTAATAACTTGTGAGTTGTATCAACAGAAAGGTTTATTTGTTGACTCAAATGTCGAACAGATGTTTGTGGTTCATTTTCCATTATTTCTTCAACACGATTGACAACTTGAGGTGTACTTTTCTTAACTGCTCCGCTGCCTGATTTTCTTAAGAGACTACCAGTTTCAGAAAAGAGTTTTAAAGTTCTATCCAAAGTATTCTTAAATTGTATATAATCTATTACAAAATGTGGAAAATCAACTTGAAATTCTACCATGCAATCTTGAACTGAATAAATCCATAAACCATCAATTTTATTACCACTTCGAAAATAAGCCTGGACTAAAAAAATTTTATTTTCTAAAGTGAAAGCCATTTTAAAACTGAGAAGCAATTTATTTAAACCAGAATCGACGCACGATTATTTTATGCACTAACGGATATTTGTGAGTGACATTATCAAATGTCATTTGGATTTACGTTTACGGAACAACAAACACATATTAATATATTTGCGTCTTATTCTATCAAAATTTCAAAGTAACCTTGATTGACTTTTCAAATGAACACTTGTTATGATTGTTTAGATAATTTCTTAGCCGTTTATTAAATATAACAATTAATAAATTATTGGAGTTTTTCGGCTTTTATATGAAATATTTACAAATATCAAATTAGAATGTATGTAATTGCAGAGTAAGTGGTGATGTATATATATATTATATAAATGAAGCTAATGCTAATAACAATAATAAAACTATTATATTGAAAGCAAATCGTGCATCTATAAAATATTTAATTTAAAGCAAAAACATTTTTAATAATATGTAGAATATAATTAAAACTTTGATGGGGAGAAAACAATCCAAGTTCATATTTCTGTGAATATTTCTTTCCAGTTATGCTGAAACATATTGAAATATTTAGTTCATTGAGTAATAAGGAAAAATTGCTGGTAGAAAATAAATTAAGGAGAAAAATATTTACTGGGAAATTTACTAATCTTGAAGATTTTGAACAAAATTTCTATTTCGAAATATCATGGAATTAATCTGATGACGTTTAATCGGGCAAATATAATGAGCATTATATAACTTCCTACGCAAAACTCATCAATTTTGCTTGGTCACAAAAGCTTGTTGTTCAGAGTTGTGGGTAAAAGACCATTGCTTTTTTTAATACAAAGGTATTTTTAATAATATAAAATATTATTAAAAATCTGGTGTGAAGAACACAAATGCAGGTTCACTATTAATATTTTCTGTGAACGTGTCCGAATATATCCTATCCCCAGAGACGTAGATACGTATTTCACCTTTGTACAGGCTCATCGGTACGCCCCTGCTGGAGAAAGGATATTCCCAGACACATTCACAGAAAAGAACCACATCGCCCTATCACCGTAATTATCCAGACCGAGCGCAGAAGTAAATTCGGCGCCGCCTGTTGTCAGACAGCCGAAGTACCTCGCATACCGTCCACATAATTAATGTGAAGTAACGACGCCCTTCCAAAGATTCCACCAGATTTTTAATAATATTTTATATTATTAAAAATACCTTTGTATTATACAAAACTGGTGGGGTTTACCTACTCATCTATGTTTCAATTATTCTGATACATTGCTTTTTTTATTTGGCATTTTTGGCAGTTTCTGCAACACTACTTGTTTCAGTGTGTTCAGCCAAAGAAACAGTTATTCGGTAATCTAAAAGCAATTCATGAAACTACATCTTTGTAAACTTATCCAGCACTTGGCCAAACTTGCTCAGAACTCAAACCTGCTTTGGTGATAGATTGCGCGGTGACTATTAATGTTATAATAAATAACCTATTTTTATTTTCCCGTTTTAGCGAGATCCATTTGAGCAGAGTTAAACCCCATTATTCGGCGCAAGGTGTTTATTCAGAACAATTCAGGAGTTTCGAAAATTCGACTGTTTACTTATGGTGAAGTGTAGACTGTAGAGAACAAATATTAACCCTAGAACATATACCGGGGTGCGTACATCACCAACGGCTATTAAATTAGCCGCTAGAATTTTTACTGCTGCATTGGTGGCGCTGCCATCACAGCTAATCTCTGTTAATGTTTATTGGAATATACACTTATCAGTGAAATAACAAAAACTTTTTGGTTATTTAAACTACAGGTCCGTCGCGGTTGCTCACTACCTTAGTGTACATTAACGTAAGATATTTCTCTTACATTTTTTTACTTTTATACAATGTTTTATACAATTATATACAATGAAATAGAGAGTGATGATGATTATAATGATGCATTTATTTAAGTAGCAGATAATGTTGAAGTACAATCTGAACATGAAAAAGAATGTTCATCTACCGATGAATCAAGTGAAGAACAGAGTCCGCAGTGCAATGAAAACTTGAGTGTTAAAAATGGTTTTAATGGAGCACGCGAGAATCACCGCAAACAAGAACTATTGCAAGAAATATTGTTTTAAAAATGCCTAATGTCGAAAATAAACAGCTCTCGGTAGAAAAGGAAGCTTGGAATATTTAGTTTATTGATACAATACTCGATAAAATTGTAATCCACGCCAGTGCTGAAATCAGACGACAAAGTACAAAATATCAGCCAGGAACTAAATACATATATACTGCAGATAAGGTAGGCTTAATGGTGATGACAGGGCTTTTGTACATAGCAGGAGTACGAAAAGATGGACATGTAAAGGCAATGTTTTCTCAGAACGGCCACGTGTTTACAGGCGCATTATGAGTGAGACGTTTCAACTTTTTGCTAATTTATGTACGATCTGATGATAAGGAACAAAGAAAATGCATTGACAAATTTTCTCCTATAATAGACGTATGAACGGATAAATATAAAAACTGCACAGATAGTTATTCACCCCACTGCAATAATTGATTGAACAGTTATTGGAGTTTAGAGGTAAATGCACGATGCACGCACATTTTACATGATTCATGCTATTCCATATCTAGTAAGGGCATTAATCTTATTGACGAACCGGTGGCCACACATTGTGAAAAAAATTATCTAAATCAATTTTTGGATCTAAAAGAAACATAACCATGGATAATTGGTTTACTTCTGGACCACTGGCCAAAGAAATGCTAAATCGTAATTTAACAATTTTCGGTACAATAAGCCAAAATAAAAGAGAATTGCCGGCATCATTTCTAGCTAATAAAAAGAAAGAAGTTCTAAGGTCTCAGTTTGCTTTCGAAGAAAATTTAACTTTGGTATCTTTTACACAAAAAAAGATCCAAATCCGTTCTTCTTTAATCAACAATGCATTCTGCTAAAACTATCGACGAACATACGAGAAAGCCCGAAATAATTGAATTCTATAATTCCACCAAAGGGCGTGGACACTCTGTTCTAAATGGCGCATAACTATACAGTGACACAAAAAACAAAAAGATGGTCATTTCGGTTCTTCTATGGGATGGTTGATCAAGCAGGAATTAATGTCTATGTTCTATATAAAACAACCAAAAACATGGAAAAGCTTTCAAGAAGTTCTTTCATTCATGCGATTGGAATGAAATTGGCGCGACGGTATATGAAACAAAGACTTACAAAAAAATGTTCCCTATAAACTGAAAAGTGATATTCAAGAAGTGCTAGGTTTAGATACCGGTTTAAATAAGTCTGCACAAGAGAAGTTAACATCATCTGTTGCGAAAAAAGCAAAATATTCTCGATGTTACATATGGCCCCGATCGCACGACAGAAAATGTTGGACCACATCTTGCAGGTGCTCAAGAAACGTATGTAATGTAATGTTCATCGATTTGATATTTGTTTAAATTTAAGAAAATCACTAATACATTATAATTTCCTGTTAAATAAACTATTACTTATAAATTCACTTTATTTTTGCTACATTCATTTATGGGGTAGTCAACAACCCAGGTATATAACTATGGATGTATACCATAGGTATATGTTTTAGGGTTAAACACCAGAGCAGCTTAAATTTTAGCGTATGCTCGTATTTTCTGATTGGGTCTGTAGATATTACATGATTGCTATATATTCAGAGTAAAATTTAAGCCACTGATTGGTGTTGAAATAACGTTCAAACTAAACTAAAATTTTAGAGAGTTAGTAGCCGAAAAATACATCTATAAACTATTACATTGCTTTTTTAAAGACGTGGTAGATTGCACTAAGTGCAACTAAATTTCGATAGATCCTGGTACGAATTATTTTTGTGTACCTACTTTTAGTGGAACTCGAGATGAATAATATTAATTAAAACTTAGAAATAAATTATATACAATATTGTAATAAGCATCATACTTATTTATTCCATTCGGTCTCGATAAACAAGTTAATTTAATTAATGATTATATAATATAATTGGAAGATTTTCCGTCGTTTTGAAACTATATATAAGAAACTTATACACTCCCGGCAAAATGGTGTTGAAATCGCGTAGTCGCTGCGGTGTTTTCGCACTTGCACGACTAGATTTCGGACGAATTGTCGCAAAAAGTTACCGCAGTTGTCGTCTACGAATCTAATTACTACGCGATCCTCCGTGAAGGTTATCTATCGACGGATTTATCTGAAAAAGCACACAGCAGTGAAAAAAACTACAAGAAATATATGACACGGCGACTCATTCAAGGATTTTAATTATAGCCACGGATGATTATCTATGGTTTTCGGGTATCCTAGTGAACAAAACTAATTTGATTTGTATACAATGTTGGGAAATGTCCGTTATACGAAGTAATAATTTAATAAACGGTGTCACATTGTTTTTGTGTTTCCTTAAATATTCTTTCGACAAATAGGCAAACAAAGAGGGAAGAATAGGAAAATTCCTAGCACTGTAATTACGTAGCGGTTGTTTTGTCTTCTTGTTCATGAAAATGTTAATTAGTAACTAAAAACTAGTCATCATACATCGCAAATAGATATTTTGCATTGTCATTTATACAAGTTTGTGAGAAAAAGTACTGTATTACCAATGTAGACACGTATATCAGAATTAATAAAGTATAATACGAATGATGTTTCCAAATAAGCTCAAGGCTTCACCATTGTTCATAATTAAAATTTTTGTACTAAAATTTTAGTACAAAAGTTTTCATTGACAGTTAATGGTGATTAATTTATATGTAATGTTTATATTATTATAAAGTTTGTCTTTTCGGGTTCTTAATAAAACTAACGGTAACTTTAGACACACACTATATTAATAATAAAACGAATAACAATATTTATTTATTTATATATATTTATGTATTTATATTTATGTATTTATATTTATGTAAGTACGCTCTGCGATAATTCGGAATCGAATGGTATCCAAATCCCTTCTTCGACGGCTTATATATATGGGCCGCCGACCGTCTCGATTTTTCTTAGTCTGGATCTTTCTGTTTCTAGATCAGCCGAAAACGCGCGGGAGGTACTATACGTGACGTATTGTTGGATGAGTCAATACATTATAAAGGCCTACGAAATGAAATTAATCGTTTAGTAGTTTTGATTAATTAGATACTAATTTAGACAAGAAATCAGATGAAGATTTGATCACGATTTTTCATAAATTAAAAAATATCAAAATAATGCTTAGTTATCAAATTTATTAGATTTAGAAAACACATTTTTTAAAAATCATGTCCATGTGTAGCAGCAGGCTATAGCTAATTACTCCTTTAATTGAAGCACGTCACAAATGTTTCGATTCCTACTATTCCAAAATAAGTTTTAGTTTGATTTCTTCTCGGATTCTGAAACCACGTCTGCGATGACAATCTCTATAAGAAGATTCAGACCAGTAATGTTGACAGTAGTAGACCTGTGACTGTTCTTCGCAAGAGTGAACAAAACATCGGCAAAGGAATAAGTGATGCCAAAGACACAGTTCTATCCCCTAAATTTTAGTATTTTCTTAATATTATAACATCATTAGCGTACTTTGTTTTAAGTTACACCTAGAGCTAGCATGGGATTTTCGTTTAATTTTTTTTTGTGTTTTGGCTAATTTACTGGATCTTTTTCCGATAAGGCTTTTTTAATTTAAATTCAATAAGAAGTGAAAGAAATGCTCAACTGTGCAAAATCTAAATCTAAATTTTGAAGAGGTAGCTTTTACCTTTTAATTTTTGCCAATATATATAATATATATGGTAGATTCAATTAGTTAGCGATTTAAGGTTCGGTTTTACTTCTATATGTATATATTTAAAACAATCTGCAAATAATGCCTTTTTCAAAGAATTTTAAATTAAAAATGACAGTATATTAATGTCATATTTATATATGTGACGTTGTCATGGATAAAAATAACATTATTAAAAAAAAGTTCCACTTTAATAATAATAATTCATGCCTTAGCATTCCGCAACAGCTTGACGCCAATTACAGGGGACAATGGCAAGCCATAATTTATTATTATGTCTGCGCCTGGGGAGCGACTTAATATGTTAAGCCGTCGGCATTCGCCTAGAATGAGAAGGAAACCACGAAAACCTATTCGTACAGCCTAGTCCAGCATTTAAATTCGAGACTGCCAGCATAATAAGCTAGTGTGCAACAATTGTATATATTCATAATGGTTAATTGCAGATCGTTACATTATTAAGTTATAGTACGAGTATATACTGCTTAGATCTTTTATGTCACTTGTAATTGAATTTTTTTTCTTGTTTAATATTAATCGTTTCTTTAATTTCCCTTTTCATTGTGTGTTGTTTGCTATCGATTATCTGTGTTCTCAAAATCGAAATGGTGATCGCGTTGCCGTTTGTGTGTTAATAATCCATCTGTTTTGGAGTATTTGTGAGCGTGTATCCTTTATTTTTTTGTCACTTCTGTTGTTAATTGAAAAGGGAAATTAAAGAAATTATTAATATTAATAAGGAAAAAAATAAAATCAACAACAGAAAACTTTTTTAAAAGCATACACAAGTCTATCAACTTCCGGAAAGGTGTCACTGAGGAAGCACATCCTAATATACTGCATATTACTGGTGTAGCACATGATCTCCACAGAATCTGAGAATATATCAGAGACACCTTTCCGGAAGTTGATAGACTTGTATCCGCTTTTAAAAAGTTTCAGAAAAGTGCCATTGAGAATAGCTCTATACAGGGAAAAACTTTCATCTAAAAAATGAGTTGTACTTTCTTTAGAAATACTCTGGAAATTTGCCAAAACTAACCACTTATTTTGAAAATCAAAATCTCAAATTAAATGATGGATTAACCACATTAGATGTGGCTATTAGTAATTTAGAAAATATTCCAAGTGACTTCGGATGTTGCCTTCGGCAAAAGTAAGAAGCAGTTTCTAATAGAAATCCAGATTTAATAACATTGCGGCGGTTGTGCATGGGGACAATGCCTCAAAATCTACTAAAGACTACTAAATACGCTGAAATAAAAGAATATTTCCAGTATGAATCTATAACCAGTTGCAAAGAAGAAAGGGTGTTTTCCATCAACAAGGACGTATTTCATTCAAAGAGAACAAATTTTACAGAAGAGAACTTTGAGAAAGTATTGCTAGTTAATATTAATACTCTTTTACTCAACTTGAACTACAAAATGAGAAAATAAAAATGAACTTCGTAGATCACCACCCGTTTGCTTTTCAATTAACAATTAAAACAATGAACAAAAGGAATTAACTCACCGTACATTATTTATCTTATGAAATGTAAACTAATAAATAAAATAATTTTTAAAACCTCTTGACGCTTCTATCTACGCCAATAAAGAAAGGAATTTTACTGTTATATCGAATTAATTGCGTCACAATTCAACGACAAAAAAAATCGATGTACGGTTAACCGAATGAATAGTGCTATTCAATAACAGCGTGTATATAACTTTGCTACCTACGGCATGCACAGGCGCAGCGATGGCGTCTGAAGATGGTCGAAATCTAAACGAAACCCGTAGTCGTATCGCTTAAAAGTCTGGGAGATTCTATTATCGTGTATGCCCTTAGTCACTGGAGATGGGTGTCGGTGACTAAAACAGAAGCTCAGTCTGAAATCTGAGAATAGGGATTGCGTGATCTTATTACGCTTATTACAAACGAAAACCTTCTCCGGGCACCTGCAATCTAAAAAGAACTTTCCAAAGGGAAACCAAAGGCAAAGAAAAAGGTAGGAAAACAATTAACTCGTATATTCAAGACAATGATATAAAAAAAATAAATAATGTAAATGATCTAGGTTTCAAGAACCACCAAGTGTACAAATTAAATCAAAATCATGACAAAAATAAAAATTAATAAATTCAGCCTGTATATACAGGGTGTTACAAAAATTTAGGGCTGGCTATACATAGACGGTTTCTACAACTAAAAATAAGCAAACAAGTTTATATAAATTTATGTCCTAAAATGGTTCCTTACTGAGTTACGGCCATTGAAGTTTTTTTATTTTTATTTTAGAAATGTTTACAGAAAACGGGAGTTTCTTATGTTTCTTATAGTAAATGTTCAAAATGACATCCACGGGAAGCAACACAAGTTTTTCGAGAAAAATTACTGATAGGAAAAATTTTGAGTTAAAAAGAAAATTAATCGGTGAAAGAAAAGCTCGAGTGTTTTTTGGCAAGATAAATTAACGATTTAAATAAATAATAAATAATTATTTTTATTTGAAAGCAGGAGAACAGTTATTAAATGTACTATTATTATAAATTGTTTGGTTTGGTGTACTAATTTTAATATTATTTTCTTTGTTGCTTTCTACATATGCTGAATAATTGTTTTGTCTTATTTTATTGGATTCGCGTAAATGACAAGTTTTTTAGGTATCATATTTGTTCCTATTGGAACATTTTTATACCAATTATGTATTAGAATTTGTCTTGTTCCAAAAGGGATTTGGAATTAAAAACAAAGTCGTTCAGATGTTACAAAAATTTAGGCCTGGCTATACATAGACGGTTTCTACAACTAAAAATAAGCAAAAAAGTTTAAATAAATTTGTGTCCTATAATGTTTCGTTACTGAGTTACGGCCACTGAGTTACGGCCACTTGAAATACACCAGGAATTTTTCAGCGCGTGAGGCAGTCCATGATACGACGAGCTGAAGCTTGTGTTGCTTCCCGTGGAGGTCATTTTGAACATTTACTATAAGAAACATGAGAAACTCCCGTTTTCTGTAACCTTTTCTAAAATAAAAAGAAAAAAACCTCAAGTGGCCGTAACTCAGTAACGAACCATTTTACGACATAAATTTATTAAAACTTTTTTGCTTATTTTTAGTTGTAGAAACCGTCTATGTATAGCCAGCCCTACATTTTGTAACACCCTGTATAATCATACCGTTGCCGTGTACAATTTTTTCTTAAATGTTGTTTTCCGTGTCCTTTAAGTTGAGCTGTGTTAACCGGTCATTATTATTGCAACGGCTCTATGAATATTTGATGTCTGTTTCTACTTTGAAAAATTCTTGTTCATAGTAGGTTTTTTTAATATGAATAACATCTCTGCCTCCTTTCTTCCTGGGTGCGTGGAATCTATAGAACTTCTGGGGTGGTGGGCACGGTTTTAGTAAATGTTACCCGTACTAGTCTATTGATTTCATCTAGTTCTGTTGCAGTCCATCGCGTTATACCAAACATGTACATTTGCAGTGGTAGTGCGTATGTATTGACTGCGGTGACCATATTCTGACCTGAAAGTTTTGTTTTAAGGATTAAATTAATTCGGCGTTTGACTTCTTGAGTTATTTGTCCTTTTGTTCGGTTTTTCTCTATCCCTCTGCTCTGTTCGAAGCGTAGGTATTTGTATGTGACTTGATGTTGCATTGTCCGTATATATTCTCGTGCGTATAATATTATTATTATGAAACTAAGTTTGAATTTTTATAATCTTATATTGTTGTTTCCATATGCCTTATTCTGTGCCAATTTCTCTTAGATATGTTTATTCTGTATACAATTCTCGTATATCTATACTCGTGTACATATAATGAAGATAAATATTTGCTGTAACATGATTTTAGTATAGGTTACAAGAAAATAAGCTTACCATTCTGCTAGAATTTTGTTACGGCAATTTTATTAACTAAAGAATGATTTAAAATTTCTTATGGCACCATCGACTGTTTGAATGTGAAAATGGGGTTATTATTATCATAATTAGAAATCAAGTTATTCAGTATATTTTATTTTTCTAATTTTCATTTGCTGCTTCAACTGAATTTCTATAGTACATGTATATGAAATTAAAAAATCAAGAAATCATGAAGTATCGATCCTGTAAACAGATTTGCTTGATGAAACCTATAATGAGAGTGGGAAATAAAATAAGAATAGGTGACATAGAACACATAGTTCGCATGTCTGATCGAGTCCATCCAATACATCACTGATCAATTTACTTCATGTTATTTTTATATGCGTTGTAGGTAAGCGATGCCGTCCATAACTTGCTCCGATTTCTTAGAAATATCTCATATTACTCTGAGAGAATACCCACACCGAATCGGATAGTGTTTCGCTATTTTGAAATGTTGCGCAATCTGCGGCTATCTAATACCGTATGCGTTCTATATTGTACGTAATAGTTGCATCTGTATGATTTCGATAGGAAAATTAAATACATACTTTGAATGTTGATGAGAGTACACAACCAACAGCAAAACTAAAAAATAGTAAGTACTTTTCTTAATTCATTGGATATATCTGTGGTAATATCGTTCGCTAAAGGATGCATAAATCCAAGTTTAAGTAAATTTACTTAAAATATATATTTTTGGTATACCGTACAAGCTATATATAACGAAGGTATTACAGACATTCGTTAATTACTTCTTATCAATTTAATGTAAATTATAAATAATCAGGAAAGATAATATTGTGGCATTTTATACACGATAAAGCCGTTATAAAATTGAGGTACATCAGAAATTCAAACAAATATTCATATTTGTTTTTAAGAGGTTGACGACAAACTAGCAGCATATTGATTTGATGTTTTAAATTTGACGAATTTTAACATGTTTAGTGCCGTAGCTTGCTAAATTTTAACTCTCAATTACACTCCTGATGAAGTAACAAATCCCTTATGAAATATAGAGTGGAATAAAGGAGTTTTATTTTTACTTGACAGACCGCTCACCCGTTAATGAATTATTACTTATACAGTACGGTCGATAATACTTAATAGTCTGTATATATATATATGTATACATATATATATATATATATATATATATATATATATATATATATATATGGTAAACCTAATCAGTAGGCGATTAAAGGTCCGTATATTACTTCAAAATATATCTATTTAAAAAACTCTACATGTTTCGGCTGTATACGCCTTTTTCAAGAGAATACAAAATATGAATGACAGGATATAAAAAAAATTTTTATATCCTGTCATTCATATTTTGTATTCTCTTGAAAAAGGCGTATACAGCCGAAACATGTAGAGTTTTTTAAATAGATATATTTTGAAGTAATATACAGAATTTAATCGCCTACTGATTAGGTTTACCATATCATACCAAGGTCACGAAGTTATTATATATATATATATATATATATATATATATATGTATATACATATATATATATATATATATATATATATATATATATATATATATATATATATATTGTGATGAGTCAGCTTAGTCATACAGAATATAAAAGAAAAATATTTTTTTTTTGTCAAATGAAAGTAATATTAATTAAATAATAGTGTATATATATATATATATATATAATCAGTTCCCTTCTACCGTTATGGTGTAGGGTATAGAAAATAATAAAATTAACATTTAAATTTGCATGCATTTATTTAAATTAACTATTTTCCCCTGGTGCATAAACTCAGTCCACTCCTTTCTGTCAATTGGCATTATTTTCGCTTCGGTGTATGTTTTTCCTTTTTTTGTTAGTATTTTCCCTATCGCATTATCCCAGATCTCCTGTGGTCTTCGTTTTCCTCGTTTTCTTCTTCCTACCTTTATAGCTTCCCATATCTGTTTTACTATTCTGTTTCTTCCCATTCTTTGTAGATGTCCCCACCAGCTTAGTTGCCGTTTCTCTATAAACTCCAACACCCATATGATTTGCAGTTCTGGTCTTATTTCGTTGCTTCTTATTCGGTCGTTCAGAGTGACCCCTTTTATTTGTCTTCCACTCTTTTTTCATCCTTGTCGACAGTATCCATGTCTCGCATCCATATGTGAATATAGGTCTAAATATTGCCTTGTATACATTTAATTTTGTTCTTAATGTTACTTTTTTTTTTTAATAAAAGACATTCATTACATAATGTATTTTTTCTACGCCCATGTCTGTAAACGTCAAAAATCGCACTGTCAACATTCCTTGTAAATGACATTTAACAATAATATGCACGTAATGAGATCTCATAACATATACGTGCGTTTTGAGAAGAAAACTTAAACTTCTCGGTTTAATTAAATTGCAATCAAATTTTTATCTAAGTAAAACTTTAGCGAGATATATTTTGGATTAAAAGAGTGATGACCCTAAATGTAGGCAGCACATTATGCAATTTATTTTAAAATAGGACACGTTTGTAACATGCTATGGAAATAAATGTCATGTCATTTATATTGTCAATTTCTTTAACAAAATATTATTGTATCCCAACATTTTCTCAACTTTATCTACGAATATGTCTGATAGTAGTGAAAGTTATGAAATTATGAGCACTCCACCGGAGATTTTAGAAAAAGCTCAAGCTGCCACACATAATTTGTTACCGCTAAAATCCAAAGAAAGGTACGAAATTACCTATAAAAAATTTATGGATTGGCGACACAAGCATAAGGTTAAATCCTTTTCGGAGAATGTTTTACTTGCTTATTTTGAAGAATTATCAAAAACTATGAAGCCGTCTTCTCTATGGGCGATTTATTCGATGCTAAGAACTACACTAAACATTAATAATAACATTAACATAGCAGATTATCCAAAACTAATCGCCCTACTGAAGCGGAAATCGGATGGATTTAGAAGTAAGAAATCGAAAATTCTTTCTACAGAACAAATTAATAAGTTTCTGAAAGATGCCCCAGACGATAAACATTTGTTGTCAAAGGTAAAGAATTAAAATGTTGTATAGTTATCATCACATAAAAATGAGTTTTTGTTTTTTTGTTTTCAGGTTATCCTCATTATTTGATTAAGCGGGGCTTGTCGTAAACAAGAACTTAGAAGTATAAAAATGGAACACATTCAGGACACGGGAAAATCCTTGATAATTGATATTCCAGATTCTATAACTAAGACGAGACGTTCATTTGTAGTACCAGAAACGTTTTATATCACATGTCAGAAATACATGAATTTGCGTCCTGCTGAAATGGAACTTCCTTTATTTCTTAATTACAGAAATGGAAAATGCATGAAACAGGTTGTGGGGATAAACACAATCGGTAGTACACCACGTAAAATTGCTGAATATCTTGAACTGCCGGAACCAAAGCAATATACTGGCCATTGTTTTAGGAGATCATCAGCCACTATGTTAGTTGATGCAGGAGGTGATATGCTATCATTAAAGCGACTTTGTGGCTGGCAATCTTCTACAGTGGCGGAAGGCTATGTGAATCAATCTCTTAAAAATAAAAATGACAACGCATTACGAATATCGGAGGCGATTACCAATTATCAATCATCGTCTTCTGATGTACCGTGCATTATAAATAACCGTTCATCACCATTAAGTAATAAGGCACAATCGATATACAATAATTGTTCAATTGTTATTAACAACTATTATAATAAAGTTTAAATAATTGCGATGTCTTTTACTTGATAGAAGAAAATGAGAGGGCGTAGAAAAAGTATTGTACGTTACACGAGTTAAGCCCATTACGCACTCGTGAAATTTACGCACTCGCCGCTGCGCGGCTTCGTGCGTAAACTTTTTCATTTCGTGCGTAATGGGTTACTTACAACTCTTGTTACGTAATATACTATTATTACTTTTCTCTAATCTTTCCGTTATATCTCTTTCTTGGCTTCCCTTTTCATCAAATATCACACCTAAGTACTTGATTTATTTGACTTGTTCAATCGTTTTTCCATTTAATTGTATTTTCATTTTATTTGGTTCTTTTGCTACTTCCATGACTTTAGTGTTATCTGCGTTTATTGTCATTCCTTTTCGTGTTAATAAATCGTTTCATATCTGTAGGTTTCCTTGTAGTTGGTCTTCCTTTTCGCCATTATAATAACATCGTCGGCAAATGCACATTCAGATACATAGAATAAAGAATAGTAACTAAAATGTAAATAATTAGTAAATTCTATGTAAACATAATGTATGATCTAAATTAGCTTTTTAATTATGATACCGAACTAAATTGAAAGTTTAATTTGCTTATTTATTTTATTTAGTAATTCATTAGTATATTATAATGTAATATCTCGTTAAATCAAGTATTTTAAAGCTAATTATGATTACAAAATTAATTTACACATAATTTTGAACGTTAGTGTTAGTTTAACTTTTGATTAACCCCTGTCGAAGTATGCGACCTTGATTGAATTCTAACGAAAAGAACGTAGCAATATTCAGAAAAATAATTTAATAAGATTGATAAAATTACTTTATCTATATTATTTCGATTTATAACAAAATTTTACAAATATAAAAATAATTATTGCTAGATTCCTTTGGTCGTTATGACAAAAAAAACAAAAGTTTATAGAGGAGAATTTTGCACTGCTTGTAAACGAAACGACGCTTTTTCCACGCATTAATTTCATAAATTCAAAAAAACTCAATAAACAAACATAATTTACTAATAGAAGTTGTTTTAAATAAATATTTAAAGTCATTACCTTAATTGAAGAAAGTTTTCGAAGGAAAAATTGATTTATTCTTTGTAATAATAAATATCAAGAACTATTTCGATTCAAAGCCGGTTAATTCCAGAAATATTCGCTAAAACGAATTAAATAAACATAATTTAGAAAACCAAGAATGACTTAAAATTGCTAAATTAATTAAAATTGGTACATTTATCCAAGAACTTATCCAGAAAGTGCGCCTTCCTAAAGAAAATCTTCCTGTCCTCAAAAGAGTATCTCTATAGACAAACCCAAGTAGTCGCAGCTCCAGTTATTACCTGAATACCGCTGAACCTAAATATCCTTCCAGAAAACTTCATGCTCTCCGTAAAACAACAGGTATACCCAGGTGGAACTAGCGGCGGCTCGTGCATCAAAAATGTGGGGGTTGCAAATTTAGTGAATAGTAATACTTTTTACAGTAGGTAAACAAGGTAGGTCACTAAGTATGCTTTATTAAAAGTTATTTTTGCTAAGGTACATATAAAGAAGAAGAAAGGCTTTTAAAACTCACTGATTCTGATCCTGATTTGATTGAAGCAGAAAATCCATGCGACGATCTTTCGCAGTAGCAAATTTATCTATAACCCTTTGATTAAAATCTGGAATACTTTGGATAAAATCCTTTTCTTGAGAAAGCATCCCCAATGCAGAAAGTCTTTGTTGTGCCATGCTGTTTCTTAAGAAAGTTTTTATTCTCTTCAAAGTAGAAAAACACCGCTCCGCTTCAGCTGATGACATCGGAATTGTAATTAGAATTTTTAAAAGTTTTAATGTTTCACTAAAAGTCGCACTTAGTCCACTTTGTGAAATGATGTCATAAAGAGGAAGCAAACCCGAGATTTATTTAAATTCTTCCGTTTCATAAATTCCGCTTAGTTCAGTACGGAATTTCCGTTCATCAAAGTATGGGTAACACTTAATTGTTTCCTGAAAGACATTTTCAGGAAAATGGAGGCTGTATTGATTAAATTTATCAGAATAAAATAGAGACGTTGCAGTTAAGTGTCCAGTAAAGCTAAACCTATCTTTGGCATGACAAATAATAATATCACAAACTTCCTTTGCTTCTCGTGTATATTCGTTTCCATCGATCTTACGTCGTTTTGAAGTTGATGAGCCGGGCCCACTGTCACTTGTATCCGAAGTGTTCGTTATATTATTTCTGATTTGAGCTAACTGAGTTTCAAATGATAATATATATTTATTGGCCATAAGGGGATCAATTTCTCTAGTTTGAAATTTTGCATATAATACTCGTATATCTACTTGAGGCATTATCTTGTAAAATAAATTTAACCAGAAAATAAAACTCTTATTAGTAGAGAACGGACACGCTTACCACCCAGTGCAGTACTGGCGAAAGGCTGTATTTCTAAAATATTTAATTTTATTTATATAATTGGAAAACGAACGGGTGGTGATCTATAAAATTACGAAATACATATTTATTTGTTGAAAAGTTGTATTTACAAAGTTTTTAATTTTATTTATATAATTGGAAAACAAACGGGTGGTGATCTATAAAATTACGAAATACATATGTATTTGTTGAAAAGTTGTATTTTTAAAGTTTTTAATTTTATTTCTATAATTGGAACATTTTTATTTGTTCATTTTGTCGTTCAAGTTGAGTAAAGGAGTATTAATATTGAATAGCAATAGTTTTTCAAGGTTTTCTTCTGTCAATTTTATTCTCTTTGCATTAAGTACATCCTTATAAATAGAAAACGTCCTTTCTACATCGAAACTGGTTATAGGTGCATACTGGAAATATTCTTTTATTTCTTCATATTTAGCCGTTAGATTTTGTGGAATTGTCTCCATACATAATTGCTGCAATGTAATTAAATCTGGATTTCTATTAAGAATTGCTTCAAACTTTTGCCGAAGGCCACATCCGAAGTCACTTGGAATACTTTTCAAATTATTAACAGCCACATCTAATGTGGTTAATTCGTCATTTAATTTGAGATTTCGATTTTCAAAATAAGTGATTAGTTTTGGCAATTTTCCAAAGTGTTCGTGAAGAAAGTGCAACTGATTTTTTAAATTTGGGATTTGTGTGAGCTCCTTGCACTCACCAATACTTCTAGCATCCCCCTTTAGAAATGTTACGAAATGTTTTAGACTATCGAAATTCACAGCATAATAACTAGTAGCTTCCAGCCATGTTCCCCATCTAGTTATTACTGGAGTGGGAGGCAGTGACAGAGATGGAAATTTTTCCTTGAAAAGAGCTACTCTCAATGGTGCTTTTCTGAAAACTTTTTTAAAAGCGGATACAAGTCTATCAACTTCCGGAAAAGTGTCTCTGATATATTCACAGATTCTGTGGAGAGCATGTGCTACATAAGTAATATGCAGCATATTAGGATATGTTTTCTTCAATAGTCTGTCTGTTTTTAACATATAGACAGCACTATCACTGACAAATAAAAGTATTTTTTCTTTGTACGTGGCGTCCGAATGAAGCATTTTTTGCATATTCTCCTTAACAACTCTATTTATAACACTTGTTGCTATTACATATGAGTTATAGGGAATAGTTGGATGTAGTACACCAGCTACAACATTTACCACACAGCGTCCTAAGATATCCACCGTTTCGTCGGCGCTTATCCATATGTATTTATTTAAAAGATGGCTTCTAATGCGTTCTACTGTTCTCGTATAGCACCTAGAAACATAATATTTGCGTAAAGTTGATTCATCAGGAACATTTCGACCAGTATATTTTTGAAGAAATATTTTTAAAGTGGGATTGCTAAGTTTATTTAATGGAATATTAGCCGCCATGAAAGTTTTACAGAGTTCAGATGTGTTTGCGATCCTAAGTGACGAATTTTTGACGATATTTTACGGATTTTGTAATAAATTTCGGAATCACTGACAATTGACATACAATCAGTATGACCGTCAATCCAACTCGCCATTGTTTTACAATGCCGTTCTCGACATTCTTCCATATCATGTCTGAAAAAGATCTAAATAAATGGCTCTAGATCTAAATAAATGAAAACTAAAAATGTGTGCGTAAGTTATTGAAACTGAACGAAATTCAATGCACACTTACGTCGAAATAATTGGTAGAAATAGATTCAATCAAACGATATTAAACAGGATCTATCACAAAAGTTACGATATAATTAACAGTTAAAACTATAAAACAAGAAACTTACTCACAGCACTTTATTTATCTTACGAAATAAACTAACAAATAAAATACATTATAAAAATCCCGCTTCTATCTACGCTCATGAAAACACTTTTAAAAACACTATATTCTCCGAATACAATAGCTGGCTTGTCCATTGTTATCGCGGCGAGACCAGGTGTCCGAGTAAGTCAAACAAATACTTCATTGAATTACGCCGGGATGTACTGAGCGACGTTATACACAATTCCAATTGCCGATTGCGTTTTATGGAAATTGCGTCCGTTCTCTACTTATTAGTAAGAAGCGTAATATAACCTGAAGCTTGATTGATAGTAGTGATATTTACAATTTTACTTTCATTCAAAATTCTTCGCATTGTTTCTATAATTTCTTCTCTGTGTTCAAACACAGTGGCGACAATTCTGGAATTAAAATTCCATCTGGTTGGGGCCGAACGAGGCAGCCGCTTTCTAACTGTTTCGTCCAATATTGCAACTCCTTGAGAACTATTTGAAAAAAAGGTACAAATTCCTTGTAAATTTGCAAAGAATATACGGATATTAGTGTTGGCAGAGGCAGCATTCAACATAACTAAATTTAACTGATGCGCGTAGCAGTGCACGTAGGCAGCGTATTTGTAAGTTTGTTTAATACGTGCCTGTACCCCATTATGCGATCCGCCCATGACGGCTGCCCCATCATATGTCTGGGCAATCAATTTTCTTTCGTTATCTTTAATGTGTGTTTCTAGTTCTGCAAGAATGATTGTAGATAACGTTTTCGCCTCATGATCTGACGGCGCTAAAAAATTCCAAAATTGTTCAACAGGCTTACCTTTAGCTATATACCTAAATACCACGGCCATTTGATATTTATTTGATACGTCTGTAGTTTCGTCAACTATTACAGATAAATAATCCGCTTCTTTTATTTCTTTAGAGATTTCTTCTTGACACACACTGAACATTGTTTGTAAAACTTCATTTTGGATAGTTTTAGAAGTATACTTGAAAACAGTAGCTTTTTCTAAATGGTCTTTTAAAGCAACGCCCAATTCAGCACTAAAATTTATTAAACCACGAAAAACACCCGGGTTAGAGGACGAAATTGATTCATCGTATCCTCTCAGCGCAAGTTCAAAAGCTCCACAAAAACGTACACAATTAATTATAATGTTCAGTACATATCGATTGTACTTAACTTTCTCGTTGTGCAATGCTATATTTCTTCGATATGCACTATCCATCTGAGCAGCAATATCCACATTCCCAAAAAGCGATAATTGGACTACATTTTTCATATGCATATGCCTTTGTGATATACTGTGTTTTTTAATTCAATCGCTTGAATGATTTAAATCAGTTAAACCCATTTTCGTCCATAATTCTTCACCTTCAAATAGTAAGCAAGGAAAGCAGAATAATGCATTATTTATACTACAACCCCAAATTCACAAATGTTTATTATAAATATCCTTATTAAATAGTCTATTAAAAGTTCGCGTCTTACTGGAAATCGTTTGTTTCAGATTTAAATTCGGAACAGGTCTGTCCAACCGCTTTATTTCAATTTTTTTCGGCATACGTTCTTTTATAGAACGGATCCACTATTAATCTCTTCACTGAATTCATTATTATTTAAAAATAAAGAGCATAAACACTTTTAAACACACAAATACAACTTTTTTATTCGCTTTTATACCGTTGCACCGTAAGCAAGAAATACGTCTAACGTTTTGGTTGCACTGCGGTTGCAACACTATTGTCGTTTATGGAGATATACCCGAAAGACGTTCGTCAAAGTTCGTCAGCCGTATAGGGATATATACGTTCGTGGATTGCAATAAGTCTGCAAACCAAGTGTGTTATTCTCTAATTTATTTAACGTATTCATATCCAATTAGATATATCTATTATAAGTAATTTATAATAGTTCATTTATTCTGTGAGGTAGTACAAATTTTTAATTTATAATTTAAAAAATGTAGAATTACGCTTTTTTTCATTAAATTAATTAAATTAAATCTATTAGTTTTGGTGGTTGCGCAAACTTGCAAACCATAGCAGAAACCGCCACTCGGTGGGACTATATATGCATAGCCTCCAAAATTTAATTTGTTTAACCATTTCATTTAGTAAATCATATTAAAATCACGTCCTTGGGGTAAAATATAATTTTTATCACAATATATTCGAATAGCATCATGGTTATTATAATTATTTGTAGTATTTTTTTCCATTTTTTTTACAAAACTCGATTTTAATAAATATAAGAAACATAGTATAGGCAACTATTAATATTATTAGTTAAGAGGTTAAAAGAACAACCCAATACTCTTGTATGCATATTGATTGAGGTGATTTTTTGTGTATTTTTGTAATTTTGGAAAAATTAATAATTGTTTTTCGAAATATATTTATTGATTTATGATTATTCTTTTATTTTATGTATGCTTGCTATACTGTCTGGTGTCTAAGAGCCGATCTACGACCCGGGATTAAGGAGTACTCTTACTTAAAGATTATTAACATATTTAATGTTTACGTAGTTGGGCAGTTCACATATCTTCTAGAGTATTTATTAATTATTATATTCCTTTTAAAGGGAGGCACGTTATTACATTTGACGCCTCAACGAGGTATATTTCAGTACGAGGGATCGCATTATAACTATATACAGGGTAGGGAAAAAGTAACGCATCAGTCGAATAATTCCGTAAATATAAACTTTAGAACAAAATGTTGTTAACAAAAGTTTTTTGACAAATTATTTTGTATTGGCTTCAATCATTTGTTTTTTCTTCATGATGATTACATATTACAGCCAGAAATTTTTTTTTTTTTAATGGAAATAATATTATTTTTTAGACAATTCGGAATCCTTATTAAGTTCTGAATATGAATATGTACTTTTTTCATGGGGTTAGATGATAAAAATATTGAGAAAAAAATAAAATTTAATAAAAGTAAACAAACTACAAAATTAACTTCTACGACTTGACAGTGTCCTAAACGTTCCCAAAAATGACAAATTGTATTTTGTAAACTATTAGGTGGTATGGCTTGTATCTCACGAGTAATTTTTGCTCTCAAATACTCTAGGTTTCTAGGTTTCTCCTTGTATACTTGCGACTTCAAGTGTCCCCAAAGAAAGAAATCCAATGGATTTAAATCGGGAGACCTAGCCGGCCAATCAAACGGCCGGGAAAAATTGTGTTTAAATACTGTCGAACATTAATAGCATAATGTGTTGGTGCTCCATCTTGTTGAAACCATAGATTACGGTTTGGCATGCTTGGTTGATTGTCGTTAGGAAATAAAATCAACAGATCTGGTACAATATGGTTACGCAATAAATGTAAGTAACCATCACCATTTAGGTTGTGTTCCAAGAAGTATGGACCTATGATTCGTTGCCCAACAATGCCAGCCCACACATTAAGTTTGTGGCGATTCTGTATATGATTTTCTCGCATCCAATGTGGATTTTCAGTCACCCAATAACGGCAGTTATGCCTATTTACAAATCCATTTAGACAAAATGTAGCTTCGTCAGAAAATACAATGTTGTTTAAAAAATTTCGATCGTTATTGGACAATTAAATTATTGTTTCACAAAACTGTAATCTTCTGTCCGGGTCATCTTCATTAAGTTCGTGCAGTATGTGTATCTTGTAGGGCTTGTATTTGTTCGCTTTTAATATTCGTCTAATAGATCTGCTACTCATATCATTTTCTAATCCTAGTTGAGTGGTTGACGTATTGGGATTTTTCGTTACAGCAAGTAAAACATGAAGAGATCGGTCTTCATTAGTGATTTCTTTTGGTCGGCCAGCTTTAGGTATATCTCTAACATCGCCCGTTTCTCTAAATTTAGTAAGCAATCTCGAAACTGTTTATTGAGCTATAGGATCTCGATCTAAATAAATATTATTGAATAAAGTGCAAACTTCGTGATGTGAACGTTGCCTGTCACCATATCCGACCATCATAAGAATTTCTATTCCTTCTTTAGTAGTTAATTTGACCATTTTCACACAAAACACGTATTAAAAAAAGCAAGTTTTACGTTGGAAATTATTTTATTGTGAAACGTCAATAATACAATGACAGTCAAAAAATCTACAATTTCCAAAGCAATCTACAAAACACTGCACTAGTCCAAATGTACGTTTATTAAATTTAATTTTTTTCTCAATATTTTCATTGTCTAACCTCATGAAAAAAGTACATATTCATATTCAGAAATTAATAAAGATTCCGAATTTTCTAAAAGAAAGTATTATCTCTATTAAAAAAAATTTTTTTTTGCTGTCATATGTAATCATCATGAAAAAAAACGCAAATGATTGAAGCCAATACAAAATAACTTGTCAAAAAACTTTTGTTGACAACATTTTGTTCTAAAGTTTATATTTACGGAATTATTCGACTGATGCGTTACTTCTGCCCAACCCCGTATATATATATAATACAACTGAAACACAAAATAAAGGAATCAATGCAAATTAATTAGTATTAACTGCTATAAACACTAAAGGTGCCTTCCGTAGAATGTTAGTCTAGGGCTTTCTTCCACTAAGTGTATCAGTAGATAAAGAATAAAACGATGGAAAGTTGAAATTAACTAATGACAATTAAGATGTTTGTGGTTGACGAATTTTGTTAAAAACAGTTGTTAGCCTTCTACGCTAAAATAGCAACCGAAAATCATGCTTAACAACATAATCAGGTGCTTGATTAGGGTGTGTTTACTCTGGTCAAAGAACTGACCAAGTTTAAAGTATAACTACTTGAAATCTGTTTGTATCTTCTCGAGAGTAAGTTGTTAATTATAAATTAGTTTAGACCCTACAAATCAAAAATATAAACACCTAAAGGTAGTTAAGTGAGTAAATTTTCTGTATGACCCATTAACGAAACCAAATGCAGGAGACGACGAATTACAAATAGTAGTTATATGGTCAGTAAATTGTAAATTAGTATCAAACAGCATCTCTAGATAATTAATTTTCGATCACCTAGAAACACCATTTAAACCAACGGTATAATAATTTTTTCAATTACTGGATTACCTCTGTTAGATAAGTGGTAGGTAAGACTGTGATAACATTCTATTGAAATTTGGAATAAAGAACATTTGCGTTAATTTAAAAATAATTAAACGTATTCTAATACTGTGATGAGTCATTGACGATATCACACGTCGCGCACAATCTAGAAAGATCTCGAAGCGGTAAGATCGAGGACACGAGAGAAGTACGGTAATAGTACTACAATATGCAACGGCCGATATATAAGCCGTCAAAGGAAGTGGTTAGGAATTTGCAAATAAATACTGCCAAATAAATGTTATTAGTTACTAGTTTTTAAGTTATTATTTAGTGTATTCTGTTTTTATTTTTAATATAGTGTGTGTTTAGATTACCGTTAGTTTTATTTAAGAACCCCGCAGAAAGACAAACATTACAATACATTAATTCTACACAGTGACAAAAAGGTTTCAAATTGAGTATATTAGAATCCACAGAAATTTATAAAGGAATTCAAAATTCGAAAGACATTGTTCGTAGATCGATTTAAAACTAATCTATCTTTTTAATAGTGTTATTAATACACAACAAACTCAATTTATTTTTCTTGGTACTATACACCACCGCAGCTATTACTTCAGAAATTCCCCGTGATAAATTGGGAATTTCCGGAATTACCTCTTAATTATATCTTAAAACTAGGTTTATTGGATTATTATTGATTGTAGCCATGTATAACTGTATAACTGTTCCATTGTTTCTCATACGTATTTCTAATTTCGTTTAAGAATGACATGTTTTTGAATGTCCAAACTGCAGTAATGTTATCTGTTATAATAAAGTAATAGTTTTTTTGTATATGTATAAATATGATTGCTATCACAAAGTATCGGCTTTCGCAAATCAATATTTCTGAATATGGATCTTGAAGTAAATATAACTTTTGTAGTTTGTTAAACATATTAAACGAATAATCTAAATGATTTTTTAAAAATAGTTTTCAAAAATTTTTTGTCGCTTAATATAATAAATTAATTCAATTGCGGTCTTCGCTCAGAAAATACTTTTTAAGATTTTAAGATTCTTGATTTCTATCTTTTTATCACTTTTTCCTTAACAGCATATTTTCAGGTATTTAATACCACGAGAAAGCTTTTAACGAATATTTGTGACGGTCACTGACAACATATTTTAAAACTCAATATTTCCAGTTCATAGTTTGTGTAACTTTAAACAAAGATTTGTCCTACCTTTAATATTTTGAATAAAAATGGCGGAATTCTATTTAGACTTTAATTGAAATAGTCTAAGAATGGAAGTCAGTGTTTTTTTAGATTATATTTAAGGCAAAATATAATCTTAACCAAAGCTCATCTTAACGGACCTCATTTTCATTTGCGAATTTCTTTTTTTCAGTATTATCACCGCATATACATTTACGGTTCGTTAAATTTTATTGACGTGCATTATTCTAATACAGTAATAAAGAAACAAATGAAATATGTATTGTTTTATTTTATGTTGTTTCAAAAACTAAAGTATTAGTATTCCTATTTAATACAACTTGTGTGGTTGGATTTTAACACGCTTTTTAAAGTCTTTTTTTATCAAAGCTAATCAGTCACGTAACGGTATCCTGATTTTGCTATTAACTTTACCATGGGTGGTACCCTGAATGTCGCTATAGCACATGGACTGGCAGCAGCAGACATCAAAAGTGATCTACGAATAATGGTTTATAAATATATAACTAGATAATGAATTTCATGCAATTATTTGATATTGATACATAAGTTTAAAAGTTATTTCTTGTGAACACACATCTTCAAAGTGAGCGCCGTTATTAAATTCATTTAATGGGAGATTACGAATAATAATTTAATAAAAGGTAGTGTATGTTTAGGATAAAATGTTTATAGTAAAATTAGACATAAAAAAAAGTAGGATAGGTTTAGATTGGTAAGAGTTTTTAATAAAAATACTATTCGAAAAAGGTAACAGACATTGATAGAGGTCAAGCTCTCCGATGAGATGACCAGGTCCCTGACTTTTTTCGCGGTGTCTTAAAGATAGTAATAAAAACTAACACTAAAAATCAAGTTGAAAATATAGGTATACGAGGGGGTATTGATATATATTTAGCCTAGACCGGTTCCGTGGATAAAAAAAATTGTGAAACCATAGCAACGAAAAATAACATATTATAAGTGTCAGTGTAAAGTATCACGTCAAAAGTCAAACCAAAGTTGTGCAATAAAATTTGAAAAAAAAGAATGTCGATCGAAATTGTGAAAATGGAAAAATTCAAGTATCGATCTATCATCAAGTACCTGTATTTGAAGGAGTTAGAAGATAAGCAGATTTAACGAAGATATGCGTAATACACTTGGCGATCAATGTCCTTCGTAAGCAACCGTGAAAAATTGGATTTCAAGCTGTGTTTGTCCCTGCAGTTCATGACATGATTATGTCAGATCGTCGAATTGGGCTAATCTAAGGCACTGAACATTTCATATGACCGCAACCATCATATTCACGTCGATTTGGACATGAAAAGAATTTCTGCAAAATGGATCAACAAATGTCGGAATGTTGACCAGAAGCGTGTAAGGATGGAAGCATCGCTTTCAATCTGTGCTCGGTTTGAAAGTGATGCAGACCTTTTAAGTCGTATTGTTACTATGGATGAAACTTGGGTACATTTCTACGACCCAGAAACAAATCAACAATCGATGGAATGGAGACACTCTGGTTCTCCAATGCCTAAGAAATTTCGCGTTCAAAAATCTGCTGGAAAATTTCTTGCTTCAGTTTTTTGGGATTGTCATGGAGTAATCATGATTGATTTTCTGGATAAAGATAGAATAATAACAGGTAATTATTATTCGACGTTACTGACCACTCCACGAGGAAAAGAAAATAATGGAGAGAAGACGCGGAAAGTTATCTAAAGGTGTTTTGTTTTTGCAGGACGCTGCCCGTGCACACAAATCGCATGTTGTCATGCAAACAATCCGTGATTAAGGTTCGAACTACTCGAACACCCGCCTTAGTCACCAGATCTGGCTCCGTTCGACTATCATGTCTTTCCTCAACTGAAAAAAAGTTTAAAAGGTCGTAAATTTTCTTCAATCGAAGATGTGATAGAAGTTGTGGAGGCCTGGTATGCAGAGCAAGATAAGAATTTCTTTTTGAAAGGTCTAGAGGCGTTGCAGGATAGCTGTATTAAGTGTATTAATTTACGAGGAGAGTATGTTTAATATTAAAATATTTTGACTTTCAAATTTTGTTTGTTTCTATAGTAGGAGAAGGATTTTTCAATACATCCTCGTATGCATATAAAAATAAAGAAACAAGTTGATTTAGAAAGAAACAACTTTTACGAGAAACATACAGGAACGGTCAAATTTAAGTGTACAAGAATATAGAAACATTTACGTAAATTTTAAATTAAAAAAAAACAGCGAATGAACTTGTAATAGCTTCATGAAAATAAAGAAAGAAGCAAAGTAAAGCCAGAAAAGGAATAACCCAGATCACGACACCTCCTTGGAAAAATCGTAGAAATTAACTCAAAGAAGCAAATTAACTTCAAGGACTCCTGCTAAAGTTGAATAAAATAAGCAGTGCGAGATAGAAGACATCAAAAAAATGTTATCAGAATCCAGAAAATAATTTAGAGAGGATATAGCGGACATTAGAAGCGAAATTAAAAGCGACGTTAAAGAAATTAATGATGATTTGAAGGAAGTAAGGGCAGACATTATGCAGAACACTGAGAAAATGAAAAATATAAAACAAGAAATTATCAAGACGAGAAAGGAATGGGAAGAGGAAAAGCAGAACTGATAGCTAGGTTGAAGGAAGTAGAGGATAAGCTAGAAAAACTGGAGAGGGATAGAATTCGTAACAATCTAGTAATAACTGGTATAGTTATCGATATTGATAAAGGCAAGTCATGCCTTTCTCAAAGAAGAGAAAGGCATCACTTGCCGAAACATGTAAGATTGTTTTAAATATATGCACCTTTAAGTAAAACTAGACCTTAAATCGTCAATTAATTAAATCGGCCATGACATACAAAGGTCACGAAATAATTATCTTTATATATATATATTGTTAAAAGGCCTATAGGTGATTAATGAGCATGAGAATTTACGTTAAATATAAATGGAAGGTTATGAATAAATTGATTTAGTGAAATAATGATAATTTAAAAATTCACAAGTGTAGTTACAAATATGACCTAAAGATGGAGTTAAGTTTAAATATTACAGTTGTCACTTGCATAAAATTCAGAACATAAATAAATGTATATAAACCATTTATACTTAACTTTAAAAGGCCTCTTCCAAGTGTAAAACTTATTGTTTAACACCTTATGTGTATCTTAATCTAAATGCCGGTAAGCTGTGTTGATACTAGGGAAATTATACTTTAATAGTAATAGTAGATGTGCGAGTTTGGTACCCGGTAGAATATAGATTTATGTGTTAAAACAAATTATTAAATATATGGTGATTCTGGATGTATAACTTAATAAATAAAACAAGAGAGTGAAAAGCATAAATAAATGGTATAATTGAAAAATTCTATTCAAAAAGGTAAGTGCTTAACATGATAGTAAGATGCATTAACCTATGAATAGTCACGTGATCAAATATGTTCATAATAGATAGGTTAACTAATTTTAATGAGATAATGCTTTTAGATTTAATTAAAGTTACTAAAATTATGAAGCAAGGGAACTGTATGTTTCAGTTTTAGAGGTATACTAATTAAGTATTAACATAGTTGGCATACATATAATAATATCAACGATTGTGTTCAAATTTAAATAAAAATTTCAATATTTTAGGAAATGTAAATAAATAAATACTCAAGTTGGTTTGACGGTGGATACAGGATGTTCGGAGGGTGTTTTGGATTCCTATACTCAGTATAAAGGCTCTGGTTGTGGAATTATTCAGGTATCGTCTCTTGGTATGGATAAATATGCGGGTAGCGTCACCCGGTAAATGGAATTTCGTTTTAAAATGACCAGGAAGGTTTTAGGTTGTGGAAATTTCGTCGATCGTTGCCTTGTAGGTATAAGATACGTAGGATATATTTTGTGGTGAGATTATAATACTTTATTTACTACTTTTCACTGAATTTCAGGAACACACTTTTTTAAATATGTCGACGGGTGTAAAATTTTTAATTACCCCCGCTAACTCTCGGTTGTTTTTCTATCCAGCCATCTTATTCGTAAATCTTGTTTGTATTTATTTAATCTCGTTATTAATGTTTATGAATGAAATAATTTACTATAACTAATCGTTTGGATATTTTACAGAAATTATAGTTTTAATTTTATGATAGACAAAACTGTTTTTGAAATGTTCAATATTTCGCTTGATACCTGTTTACAATTGGGATATTTCCCGCCGTATATAATTCAAACAAGGTACAGCTATATCCATAGTATGTGTCAAAAATATATTCAATCAATTAAGTTAAAAATCTTCGGTAAAATAATAATGTTGATGAAAATGACTTAAGCAAATGACTACAAGAAAATAAATAAGCACGTGATTCAAATTTGAGCAATTAAAAAGCGGAATTAACTTTATCCAGAATTTTTTTTACAAAAGAATACAAGCCCACAAATACTTTAAAACAGACGAAACTGCTTTATCTACACACAAACTACAACGCTATCACCATTTCGATTTTGAAAACACATAGATAATTGATAAAGAACAACACACAATCAAAAGGGAAATTAAAGAAATGATTAGTATTAAACAGAAAAAAAATTCAATTAACAACAGAAGTGATATAAAAAATTTAAGCAGTATATACTATAATTTAATTATGTAACGATCTGCAATTTACCATCTTAATATATGTTGCTGTTATATAGTTATATATCTTAAGTTATTTAAATATCTATACATTTGCTTATCATGCTGACAGTTCCGTGTTTTGATTCCTGTCTGGTTGTCCGAGTAGGTTTTCGTGGTTTTCCTTCTCGTTTAAGGCGAATGCCGACAGCTTTACATCTTAAGACGCTCCACGGTCGGATACATAATAATAACTCATGTCTTGCGTTTTCCTATTTTTGTTGTCTATCTATTTTAGAATGCTAAGGCATGATTTATTATTATTCAATTATAATGTTTCTTTGAATAATTTTATCCATAGCAACTCAAATGTATGACATTAATATACTGTCATTAATATTTTATATTCCTTGATAAAGGCATCATCATCATTTGCCGAAACATGTAGGGTTGTTTTAAATATATATATTTTGAAGTAAAACCAGACCTTAAATCGCCAACAAATTGAATTTACCATAACATTTTAACGTTCCGACTTTTATGTTGTCTTCATCATAATAAATTTGATTGGAATACTAGATGTTTTCAATTTGTATTCTTCTTTTTATTTTTTTAACAGTTTGAACTATTTTACATAAAATATAAAATTTGTACATTCAACATATGAAAGTAGATTTACTTGAGTCTACTTCCATATGTTGAATGTACAATGCAATATTATGTGTTATGTTATATATCTTATTTGCTAATGCATACTGTAATAATAACCGTCCTAGTTTCTTTCCTTGTTTTATTCCCAGCAATGCTTTTATTTATAATCTATTTATTTGTTTTTTATTTTAAGTGCTTTCTTTCTTCTTTTTGCTGCTGCTCTGAGATACTTCATTTCAGTAGCTTGGAGTAGGCTTCTATGGCTTTCTTTTAATTAATATTCAGCTTTCTTATTTATGTATTATAGTTTTGTGTATGGTCATTTCAGTTTTGTCCGATATTTATCTATTGTTTAAAAATCCTAGTTTAATATGTTGTTTATTTAATTTTTCATGCTCCTTCTACTATTAATTATAATTCCCAAGTATCTGTGTTTCTCTTTTTTGTTGTATACAGTTTCACGCGCTTCTTCCTTGTTTCTTGTTATTTTAATTAGTTGTGTAACGTAGTTTGCATGAGTGTGTGATTTATATTAGATTTTTTAAACAAATTAAAGTTTACAGTAAGAGATGAAAGTAATACACTTAATCTGAACCGAAAGTCGTCTGTCACGTACATTAAATAAAAATTTAATTAATTTTAAACTACGTGTATGACTTAAAATTAATTACAATTGAAAGTTTAAGTTGTAATAGCGTTACAACTTTCTTATCTGACAATTTGTCCCAATATTTCTGGTACCAATTGCTCTGGTGTATTCAACTTAATCTTTGTGTTACACAAATTTATGCGACACAAACTCAGATCAGTATCTGGTGACCGTTTTTTTCGGGTTCAGAGAATAGGTTATGTAGAAAGTAAGACGGCATTAAATAAGAATTTTGGCATACGGTGAAATATGTTGCTCTGTAATTTATTGATGTAATTAAAGTATGTGTTGCATTTTATTTAATTAAGAAAATATAAATACTTACATCCAGAATGCCTTGCCTTAATTTTTTTTTATTTCGATCGAGCTATTTTAATTACCACAGAAGAAAGTAAGTACACAAATTCCACATTGGTTACTCGATATACGTAACTTTTCAAACAAATAAATACACAGCTTCCTGTATGGTTTGGGAGAATGGACTTTGGTTTCAAGCACAGTGCGTTTTTCATTTTGTGCAGATAATAAGATAATTCGGTATTAATATTTTGTGTCATATATGAGTCTACTAATAAGTTGACAACCACGGACGTCTTTTTCTAGTTTCTAAAATAGAATATAGAAATAGAAAATAGAATTTAACAAACGGGGTTTTATGGAGAAATTTTTAATGCTTATTATTATTAAGATCATGATTTTTGTGTGTTTATGAATTCCATAATGACCAGCTAGTTTTATTTTGTTCATACAGATCTTTTATACATATTTTACTTTATGTTATTAGCTTTGTTTAAATATTCTTTATTTATATACACTTGAGTGATTTTTGATATCAGTATTATACATATTCGCATATATCTGCATCTCGTAAAATTTAAAACAGTCGTTCTAAATTAATATTTTATTCAATTAAAGTTAAATGATTGCAGCTTTAACAATAACACAAAGAAAACATTTAGATGATCGCCATGATAATTTATCTTCTTCATATTCTACTGTAAAAAAATGCGCAAAATGTTTCAGTTCCAGGTAAAATTTTCGTGAAGGTGGTGGGCGTCGGGGCAATTGAAGTGGTAATGCCACTAAAGATTTAATTTATTGTAGACTTTGTATTTGAAGATCGCCGTTCGAATGTGAAGGAATTCTAAGCAATGTCTAATATTTCTGAAATCTCCTTCGCATTCTAATGTAAAAAAATGTGTGAAATGTTTCTGTTTGAGGCAAGATTTTCTTGAAGGAGGTGGGGGCGTCGGGGATCAATTAAAGTAGTAACGCTAGAAAGATTTATTTATTGTGGACTTTATTATTTTTTATTATTTAATAATTAATTTATTAATTATTTTTGTTGAACTGCCTAAAATATTGGGAATTATTCCTGCTTCGGCTGTATACCGTCGGAATTGTTAGTTAAACCACGTGATAGGCAGGACAAGAGTTCACCCTTTTCCCGTTGCTGTTCTTTTAATTATCGATAAATTGGAGGAGAAAAACCACTTAATATCCTCAGAAGCAGAAAATAATTTCGGCGTGGCCTACTAAAAAAAAGAAAGCTTTTAGAAGGTTTATGCTAGCGTTCTCTACCTCAATGGCGGCATAATGGTGGCTGTATATCGTTAAATCTTCGGAATTGTCTTTCCTGAACTACTTCTGTGAAGACTTACTCAAGATAAGTTTGGAAACTGGTCGATGTAGTGGGCATGCTAAAGTAGGTGCTTATATTTTATTTCTTGATGTTGGATATTTCTTAACCTGTTGCAAACCTTTTCAAAATTTTATCTAATTTACTTAGTGTTTAATCACAAGAAAGGCACTAGAGAAGCTATTCACTTCTCTGTGCAACCTCATAATTTTGCTCGTAAAACTTAGATAGCAAACAAGGCAATATCTATAAATTTTATCAGTTAGGCTTATTAACGTCTGAATTCGAGCAATTGCTTATAATATCATTTTTTTAAATCTCGTTGTCTAGCTTCACCAGCAGCCAGTAGTTAGTTTAGATTATTATACGAGGCTTAGAACCCTCAGTCGGGCCTTCTTACCGATTATTAATTAACTTGGGGTACGTTGTAGATCTAGATTACCTTCTGTTTTACTCTGTAAACAATTTGCAAAGAACCACCTATTCCGTATACCTAATTTGTGTTCTGCTTAATTCATGTTTAGATCTTAATTCGAATTTGTTTATTTTTGAGCACAGTGTTACTACCTGTGTATACAGGGTGTTGATGTTTTGACAGGTGTACCTGTTTTATTGTAATCTCTGTATAGCGCCTAGAGTGTTACTTATGTGATTGGGGGAATATAACTGGGTGATTTTGAATTAAATTACATTTATATTCTAAGCCTATTATTTGCCTTGGCGCACTTAGTTTTATTTTGGCGTTACTCTAAATATTTTGTAATATTGCTATCTTTAACCTTTTATCATTTCTAACGTTAACTTTTCTTGCGACTACTGTTATTATTGATGTATTTTACATTTTGAGCCTACTTTGTCTTGACATTAAAACTTGTTATTGTTGACGACTTGAGTTTATTTATTACCTTTCCCACAAGTGTTTGTGTGAAGCAAAGTTTTGATTGTATCGGTAGCAAGTAATAAAGGGGCTTTCTCTTTGAAATTTTATTGAAGCTACCAGAGTCCCACCCGCTTCCGTCTTCGGGGGTACTTTGTGGGTTGAATACGGTAGCGTCTTATCCACCAACCAGCGACCTAGAAACTCGCGACACTCTCCCATACGATAGAGCTAGCCGGCAGAGTAAATCCTCGGGGCGACCATCATCAGGTAGGTTTGGGCCAGAGGGGGAGATCCTGCAGAACATCACGCAACCCCGTTATTGCTTGCAATATTTTGTTTTGGTCGTAAAAGCGTAGCACGATCCAAAACTGATTTTGGAGTCTATTGTCACAGAGTTGAAGAATCACGTTCCTCTATCCAAAAACGAACCGATGGATTGACGGCGACTAAATGAACCTTGTACCATAAAGGCAAATGTCGTTCAATTAATGAAAAAGATTGTGGTCACAATGTTGGGATTGTAGGGGCATTTTGCCGATTGACTTTAAAGATTGAGATTTGGATACTGCTTGACAATGAGGTCGCTCATACTGTTACAGTTGCGCAGACTGCAATTCGCGAATGTGATTTTAAAGAAATTAAACACCCACAGTATAATCCTGATATTGCTCCTAGTGACTATTATTTATTTTACTATTTAAAAAGGTCTTGAGGCAAGTCATTGGAAAAAAATAGTATTGGGCCATATTACGAGGGCGGATTGATATATAAGGTGTCAAATAACGCCAATGGGATAGAAATAAGTCTTAATCTACAAAATGTAATTTCAAGTATCTCGTATTAGTATACAAAGTTTACTTTTCCTGTGTACCGTTGTTGAGCAACAGTGCTATTTACCATGAATTAAATTTCTGAGATGCGTACCAACCTACAATCCGTGATAGAACTTTTAACGCTGTAAAATTGCGCGTCGTTCAAAACTCATAGGCATTTGAAAACTGTTTATGGCAACAGTTGTTTGGAATATTGTTGTCTTGATTCTTTACGTGTACGAAAATTCACATCAAATATCTGCCAAAAGGATCAGCCATTAATTAAATAAGATACTGCGAAGCTTTCTATTACCACATCTACCACATTGTATCAACAAAACTCTGATGACAGTGACGGGCTGAAATTTACTGTTGTTTTTCAAGCTCTGTACAGTTGTGATTTGGCACCGTCAGATTTCTGGTTCCTCTCAAAGTTGAAGGAGGCATTGAAAGGTCAATACCTTTCATCAGTAACTGAAGTTCGGGCTGCTGTTCCTAATTGCATCAATAGTAAACAAGAAATTTTTTTCATGGATATAATAAAGAAATGGACTATATTGTACTATACGTTGATAGTACAATAAATTTACTTTATTTTGTGACTGGTTTCATTATTTTGTCTTACTTTATTATTATATTATAGATTTGGAGACCTTATTTATATCAACCCGCTCTCGTAGAATATGTCATTTTGGTAAGTTTAACACTAACTGAAACAGAAAATTATGTGAAATAAATTCTTTGCAATGGTTTTCCTTCATTTTCAGCAAAGAAAGAGTGGTCAGCAGAATTTAAGCATCGTTCAGTCGTACGGCGATTCAAGATGGTAAGAGCCTTGTAAGTATTTAGGGTACGTTGAAATATTTAAGATGAATGAGTAAGATACATTTTACTTGAGCACTTACATACGAAAAGCTATCAGGCAGATAGGTACCGCGATTACTAACCAACTTTATCAATGTAATCCTTTTGAATTTTTACGTTACTTCGTAAATGTTGGTAAAGCTCAAAATCACATCCAACAACACTGTGACAAAATAACTATCTATATAATAGGAAAACGAGTATTCCGTAAAAAAAACACACTTAGTTAGTCGTCTAGGAAAGCTTTGGCTACTGTTTTTTACAATGCACCTGAACCCATTAAAAGATATTTTGCTAAGCCGAGTTTCGTACTGCATACACATACATCACTGAAAAATATTCAAACAATTTTTAAGTCGCGTCTATATTTTATTGGAAAACATACACATCTGACCAGTTTTAGTCGCGGAAGAGAAAATCTTATTTTATTTCTCGCGGTCTTTTATACTGGTCGATCTCTCGTCCGAGTTTGCACGAACCTTTCATTAAGGTACTTCCTCTATTCATGTCCACTTTCATATTTCGCTTTTTAATTTAAATTTTTCTTACAGTATTTGTAAATGATTTTTGTTAGGTATTTTTACGATGTAATTTTACAAATACAAAAGTATTTTTAATAATATATCCCTCCTCAGAGACGCAGATACGTATTTAATCTTTCTACAGTTTTTGATATCTCACAGAAATTACTAAGACTGAGTATAGAAGTACATTCAGCGCTGCATATTATCAAATAACCGAAGTGCCTACGCCCTGTCCACATAATAACTGCCGAACTAGCAAAGTGTTTCTCATCAGATGGCACTGCCGCATCTCTGGAAACTGTATCTATAGTGTCTTCACAACTCCTTAAGGGATAACCGCTAACGTAATGTAAAAGAATAATTTGAAACTTACATGAGTGTGTAAAACCTCACCAGTTTTGTATAATACAAAAGCATTTTTAATAATATAAAATATTATTGAAAATCTGGTGTGAAGAACACAATACAAGTACATTATTAATATTTTGTGAATGTATCTGAACGTATCCCTCCCCAGAGACGCAGATACATATTTCATCTTTCCACAGATTCGTCAGTACGCTCCTGTTGAAGAAGAATATATTCAGATGCATTCACAAAATGGAACACATCAGCAGCACGTCAATTATGGGGGATTGGCAAGCCATGAGTTACTATTATGTCTGCGCTCGTGGAGCGACTTATGATTTTAAGCTGTCGCCTTGAACGAGAAGGAAAACCACGAAAACCTACTCGGACAGCCCAGTCAGGGATCTAAACACATAACTGCCAGCATGATAAGCCAGTGTACAGATATTTAAATAATAAAATATTTTCATGATGGTAAATTGCAGATCGTAACATTATTAGGTTATAGTATATATTGCTTAGATATATAATCTAGATAGATAATCTACCATATATATATATATATATATATATATATATATATATATATTGATGTGTTATCTTGAGTGGTGTAATTGAAAAAGAGTAACATACATAAAATAAAATGAAAAGTTATGAATTAATTGATTAAGTAATTTAATAATAATGTTGAATTCGCAAGTGTAGTTCAAAATACGACCTAAAGATGTAGCTAAGCATTAAGTTATACAGATGTCGCTTGACTAAATTAAAAGACATAAATAAATGTAAATAAACAACTTGTACTTAACTTAATAGGCCTCTTCCAGGTGCAAAATCTTATTGTTAATACCTTATATGTATCTTTGTACGAACGCCGGCTAGCTGAAGTGATGAGAGTGAAATTATACTTTAATAATAATAAAAGTGCGGGTTTGGTACTTAGTATAATCTAAATGTGTGTGAATAAACAAGTTGTTATATATCGAATGATTCTGGATGAATAAAATAATAAATAAAACAAGAGAGTGAAGAGCATAAATAAATAGTTTAATAAATAATATTCGTAATCAAAAAGGTAGGTGTTAACATGAATATGTGATGCATTAACCTATAAATAGTCACGTGACCAAGTAAACTTATAATTGTTAGGTTAAATATTTTGAGTGAGATAATGCAACAAATTTTACTAAAATTACTTTAACTAAAACGCAAGGGAACTGTGTTTTTTCGTTTTGATGTGAATATATCGGTATTAAAAATGTTTGCAAAAATATGATAATATCAACGATTATGTTTAAAATTAATATAAATTATTTCAATGTTATAGGAAATATAAATAAAAAAATACTCAAGTTTAATTGAATGTGGATACTGGATATACGGAAGGTTTTCAGGATCCTTTCTCCTCTGGATAAAGGTTCTGGTAAAGGTATTATGCTGGTAGCGTCCCTCGGAATAGGAATTTCGTTTAAAAACTACCAGGAAGGAGTTAGGTTGCGGAATTTGTGCCAATCGTAGCTTTGTAGGTTGGTGATACGTAGGATATATCTTTGGGTATGATAATTGTACTTTATTTAATAATTTTTCACTAAATTCTTGGAACACTTTTTAGAATATGTCGACGCGTGCAAATTATTTTAACCAAAGACGCTAACTCTCGTTTGTTTTATATCCAGGCTTCTTATTCGTGATTCTTGTTTGTACTTTTTAATTTAATTTTAAATAATTATAAATGGAGTAATTTAATATAACAAATCGTTAGGATATTTTACAAAAATAATAAATTTAATTTTGTGATGCAAAAAATTATCTTTGGAATGTACAATCTTTAGCTAGATACCTGTACTAAATTGGGATATTTCCCGCCGTAAACAATTCAAATAGGTACAGCTATATCCAAAGTATATGTCTATAAAATATTCAGTCAATCAAGTTAAAAATCTTCGGTAATACAATATTATTAATGAAAATGACTAAAGCAAATGACTAAAAGAAATTAATAAAGTTCATGATACAAATTTAAGCAATTAACTTCATTGATATGATATGTGAAATATACAGTTCCAACAAAATCTTATCTTCTAAATTAATGTAATAAGCTTTAGAATTGTCCTGTATTTTTGTTCCGGGGCATCTTATGTAAATGGGTATGCCCCACCACAATAATAATAAATTATGTGTACTATCTAAACATCAAGCTTTTTCCACATACTCGTATATGTCGCAATTATATGTACATCGTTCAATTCCTTTTGTTCTTCTATCTTTCATACCTAATTTAAGTAAAATATATCGAAATATGTGGACTTGTTCAATATATTGAACAAAAAATTGTTTGCATGGTGAAATCAATTAATACTATATATGTAATCTTACTTTTAATTATAATTTATTTTTTAATTTTCTCTTATTTCTTGGGTTAGTTTTTATGTATGCAGGTTTTCCCTATTTTAAACCTAATAAAATAAAAAGGCAACATATCAAAAATGGAAATATGTAATCCCTCAATATTGTATCATGTTCCACTTATGAATTCAGAATGCGCAAAAATAATAAATATGTACCTCTATTGAAGTTGAACCTGTCGATGTTATAAAAACTATAACATCTTATAAGCTAAGTGAATTATTAAAAAATAAGATGTATGTAACATTAATTTACAAACCCATTTTAAAAATCATACTAAAAATATTTGTGGAATTTTAGAACTCACATCATTTCATATGTATTTATTGAATATAAGGCGGCAATGTTTATGCTTTTAAAAACTTTATAACATTGTGTCTAAGTTTTGTCGTGGTGAGAGTTCGATAAACTGGTACGAAAGTCGGCTGTTAAAATTTATACTTCCTTGAGAATTTTGAAAGATGATATATTAAAAGAACTTGTAAGATATGTGCTCTACGGAGATTTAACGTCTTGTTTGGTAACAATACATCTTTAATTGAAAAATTGTATCGAAGGTAGGCAACGAAATTTATATATTTGCTTGTGAATTATTTATGGACGAAAACATTTAGAACTTACCTAAATCACCTTCCATTTCTTGTATATTATGTGAATGTTTTTCTTTGTTACGAGAAGTAATAAAATAAAATATTAATATGGATGTAAACAAGCGCTCTAATGTTTATGTTAATGAAAACCGCTGAATGATAACATTGTGTATAGGTTTTATATGATAAGGGGTCGATGATCTGGTACGAAAGTCAGCCGTTAAGAATTTATACTTGTTTGTAAATTTTTTAACGACGATGTATTAAAAGAACATGTAAGATGTGTGTTCTACTGGCATTTAACGTCCTGTTTGTTAACAATATATCTTTAATCGAGAAATTGTATCGAACGTAAATACGTAACGAAATTTAAAGCGACATGGACAATAACAAAACCATTCTTTTTGTTGTTGTCGTTCAACTTCAAGATGTCGTCTTTTATAATATAGTGGCCTGACAATTTTTTTTTTAATATCTTGGTCATTTTTATACTTGTTAATTAAACGTGTTAATTAAACATTATATTTTACGTAAAGAACCCGAGGAAAAGTTTCATAAATATTATCGTGAATGTGCTCCAACCTATGAAATGATTTGTACGTGGTTTTGTGCTTTTAAAAGTGGCTATATGAGCACGGATGATGCAGAACGTCCTAGACCGTCTTTCACTGTAACTACTCCAGAAATAGTTAATAAAGTTCATGCCCTTGTAGGTAGCGATCATCGATTGAAAGTACGTGAAATAGCTAATAAAGTAGACATTTTAACCAAACGGGAATGCAATATTTTACATGAACATTTAAATGTGAATAAGCTATCGCATACAAATATTAGGAGACTGTTTGGCTATCTTCAAGCGTAATCCAAGGGAATTATTCCGTCGATATGTCACAATAGATGAAACTTGAATACATCATTATATTCCAGAAACGAAAATACAGTCGAAAGAGTCGATTTCTCCCAGGGAACGTGCTCCAAAAAAGGGAAAAACTGTTTTCTTCGGTCAATAAGAATTTGGTAACGATTTATAAGATTACGGGGGAGTTATCTTTATTAATTATATACAGAAAGGAAGTACGATAATTACTCAATGTTATACTGATTTGCTGACACGTTTTGATGTAGAACTGAAGAAAAAAATTGTCGAAGAAGAGATTGTTGCTCCAGCACGATAGTGTGCCTTCTCATTCGTTCGCTGTTGCTACAACAATATTTGTCGAGATGCGTTACGAATGGCTTCCTCATTCACTATTTTCGCCAGATCTGGCTCCTAGTGATTTATTTTTGATTTCTAACTTTTAAAAAATGGCTCGGTGGGAAGAGATTTCGGACAAATGTAGAGGTGACAACCGAGACCAATACATATTTTGCAGAGTTGTCGAACGATTACTTTTTGCATGGTTTGAAAAAATTTGAAACTCGCTAGGGCTAATTATGTGGACTTACTATGTGGAAAAATAAAATATATTTTTTATCCTAAAATAAGAATTTCATTGAAAAGTCACTCTATCACGATTGAAACAGACATATAAATAATTTACATATCTGTAACTGTACACATGGACAATACACCTCGTATTTTCAGCATTTACTTCTGCTTAAGACATATGTTTCTGCCATCTAGGCGTCTTCAGTCAAGCTAGTGAAGCAATGTTATACACATTGATACAAATCTTTTTAAAAATAGATTTGTATCTGTATATACATTTCACTGAAACCGCCTACAAGGTATAGCGGTTTCAGTGAAATGTATATACAGATACAAATCTATTTTTAAAAAGATTTGTATCAATGTGTATAACATTGCTTCACTAGCTTGACTGAAGACGCCTAGATGGCAGAAACATATTGCAGTGAATTTTTCCCCGAAGAAAATTTTAAAGAAACTATAAAAGACTATTTATTTATGTACATTTTATTCCAGAAAGATAATTATAAAGATTTGATATTTTATGTAAAACTTTGTTATAAGGAGTATTTTGATCCACGATTGTAGAAGGTTCGAGCGTGCCGCCGATGTTTGCAGTGTCCGCCACGTCAGAAGTTATAGTTGTAGTTGTTCTTTTGATTTTATGTTAGCCATGCTGATATTTTTTCATTTCCGGAGGGAAGAAGGACAGAGATTGACCAGCTATTGAACAGATAGGTCTAGTTTTCTTTGTCTGCTGAATAAAACTTCTTTTTATTCAGATATTTTGTTAAATTCGGTTTGCGTTGTTAGTTTTGATATTTTGTATTTTATTTGTATTTATTTGTATTTATTGTTTGATATTTTGTAGTGTAAAAACTAATTTGCGATAATTACGAGTCTGTATACTTGTAAGGTTGATTTGTAGGACCTATCTGTAATCTCTCATGTAATAGTTTTTGTGAAGTGACGTATACATTAATTAATGTATGTATATTTTTGCAATTATATTTATGTATTTAGAAATAATTTAGTAAGATAGTTGAACTCATTAAAGTCAACAATTTTTAGTTTATAAAATATTTTGTAATCAGAGGAATATTAAGGAATATTTTCAGATTTCTTTTGAAGTTTTTTTTTAGGAGTTAGATATTTATGAAAGTAGAATTGGTGGGAAAATTTTATTTGTATCATGTTAAATGTGCTCATGAATTAAAATTTTGTTGCGTGCGCTTACAGAGAGTTGTGCTGTTTGACGTTTAATATTGGGATAACGTAATTTGATAAAGTCTGACAGTTTTTCTAAATATTTAATTAGTAATTTGTTCGGGAGTCATAGTGAGGTTTTTCTTATAATAACTGTCAATATTTATTTAAGTTTTCCTCACGTTGTGACACAGTAGGTGTCTCAACACTACTTTATACTTGATAAAGCGGAATTTTCTTTTTTTTATATTTTATTATATGTTTGTGGTGTTAATGCTAGTTTTATTTCGTTTCTAATACCTTTTGTTTTACTACCGACCCTGTGAGGGTAACCTTGAAGATCCAAGAGCTCCTGGAAAGCAGTTGCGATTTGAGTTAAGCTGGGCAAGCTACTGTGTATTGTGAGCCAATTAAATAAGCAATCAACATCACAATTCACTGCAATATGTCTTAAGCAGAAGTAAATGCTGAAAATACGAGGTGTATTGTCCATGTGTACAGTTACAGATATGTAAATTATTTACTTGTCTGTTTCAATCGTAACAAATGCTTTATACGTGCATAACGTATTGTTATACATAAACACAACCTTTTTGTATAGTCACTCTATCGTCAAACCGCCCTCGTATCTATTGTATGAGACTGTATTGAATCTATCCTGTCAGTAGTCAATAAATAAATGAATAAATAAAATTATTGTTATATTTTTAGGCCGTCATTTTCTATGACGTATAACAGTTAGATTTATTAAGAACATTAAAATGCAATGACTTTGAAATAAATCTTTTCAGGCCCCTTATTACAATCACGGACGTTTATATGAGAACCATAAATAATCGAATGGAATAAAGGTTTATGGAACAGTTATCGAAAAGACATTATTATGTATGTGATCGAATTTTTATTAATCTAAAAAAGTACAAATATACATAGTCTTACACAATATACACACACCAAAAAAGTTACAAAAGGTTTTTACACATAACGTATCCAGTTTTTATACATTTTCGGCTACGTTACTTTATTATTTACAAAAAACATACAAACAAAATTTCTCTAATTAAAACAATAATTACATAATATATTAAATATTGGTAACCATACGTTTGACTAACAATTAATAATATAACAAAGTGCTTCCAATATGGCTGTGTCAGAGTGCTCAGAAGACAGTATAATTATAACCAAATTTAAAAACAAGTCTTTTAATTGTACAATAATTTCTCATTTTATTTTGATTCATTAAAAATGAATTTGACTTACAAACTATAAAAACAAAACATAAGTACATATCGAAGACTTACATATTTGGTTTTATTAACTTATATAGCCTTCGAAACGTGATTAGGTAACTAACAATAGCAGATTGCACTTATTAAAAAACGGATCTATTACAATAGGAACACATAATAAAGACAAAAAAATATATTCTAATGTGAGTAAAAACGAAGATAGTTCCTCTAATTAGATTTACAAGAATTAGGAAAAGGGAAATCAAATTAGATCGTAAAAGAGACTTACGTAATTACAGTTAGTATTGTTTGTAGTGCGAAAAATATTGGTGCTTCTTACAACAAAAGTTAATCAAACAAACACATAGGAGAAGTAAACAATTATATAAATATAATTTATTCGAAGGAACAATAATTATTTTAAATACTGATCATACTACAGTTAGAGATCACTTTTTTACGTAACGAATAAGAATTTATTACAGAAGCGCTAATTTCGTGCTTTTGCACGGCTTTGTAATTGTATCTTATTCGATATAACTATGGATGTATGTATAATCTTTTTTTAATTCTATCCTGTATATTTATTTATTTAACGATTCTATTGTCGGGTAATAATAACTTTTGTGTGACATAAACAGGAAAATAAAATTATTGTAGAACATATATTGCACTGTTTCTATTTTACATACATATTTACGCTTATTATTCGTTTCTAGTAGAAGTTTTTTGAAGTTTGAAATTAAATTCAGTTCGAATCTGGAAATAATTGCCTGGCTTTTTTAAATTAATTTAATTTTGTTAGATCGTATCAAAAATTGTTCAAAATTTTGAATACTTAAATAAAACAGAAATATAAGTATTAAAATTTCATGGTATTAGTAACGTCTGAAATATTTTCCATTGTATTACAAAAATTGAATATATTTTTGCTAATAACTGCGGTGCTATAAATGAAAGCGGGTCTGTGCTAAAAGAATATCGATCTTTTGAACATTAAATTACTATATATTGACAACAAGTTTGATTTATCTGTTACCATTAATGTCTAAATAGATAAATGGTAAATTTTAAGAAATGCTCACTTATTTCGGTCAACTAAAAAACTATTAACACTAAAAATATACTTGCTTTGTCTGGAACCTTCTTATATGATTTCCAATCTATGTTAAATATACAAATATAAATAAGAATAAATAACAACTAAACATCTTGCTTACAATAGAATAGAGATTCATTTAATTAATATTAATGTAAAGCAGTTCTCCATATATACTTTTTATACTTTCGATTTCTATCTATTTTAATGTTCTATCATAAATTTAAGATTAGTTAATTTAAACACTACTGTCCACAATTACCCCTTTTAGTGTCTCATAAATTTAAACAAATTAAGTACAGTGACATAATATTTATGTTTTCAACATTAAATTTTTTTTTATTTGAAATTATTACTTCCAATTAGAGACTTTTAACGGGAAAGCAGTAAATTTAGTGAGTATATTTCAATACATGCTATTAAATTATTACAATGGCTTGAACCGATGTTAACTGTAAATTAGGCTTAAACATCAATTAATTTTGGACAGGATTTTGGTCATTTAATGTGCTTAGTCTTTGAAAATTTTATGTATGGTAGAACAACTTGTAAAAGTTATTGAAGTCTTTTATAAAAATGGGCGTTCATATTCAACGCCTTTGCCAAAAAAAATCCACTTCCACGTCAGTGCACTTATTATGTTGCACTATATTAAAATTAAAATTTTGTGTTGACTTTGGGCTGGCGGAATCATTGGACCATTTTTACTTTCCAACATGATGCCGCCGAAAACTCCATTACTGTGAATGGTGAGCGCTTCCGTGAGATGATAACAAACTTTATTTGGCCCGAACTGGAAGCTATGGATATGGACGATACATGGTTTCAACAAGACAGCCCCATATTTCACATGAGCAACGTAAGAATTGGCTTATTGCATGAGAAGTGCGCAGATTGTATTATTTCATGAAACAACGAAGTTAATTGCTCACCGAGGTCATGCGATTTGACGCCATTGGACTTCTATTATGTGGTGCGCATTGTTAAGCTTTAAGTTTTTTATGTGATGTGATTATTATTTTTTATTTTATTCAAAGATATTCAGTGGGGTAAGGAACGAATGTAGAAGTTCGAGACGTAGTTTTTAAAATCAATATAATTCAAAATAATTTCCGACTATACCAGAGATTTGTGTTCAATTATTTATGGCCATTTAAAATTGATGATAACAAAACTAAGAAATATGTCAAGTGATAAACCTAAAGGCTAGATAAGTACAATAGATGGTGAAAAATCAAAAAAAAATAAGAAAATAGTTATTATTACAGAAAAAGGGAAATAAATTATTTATTCGCAATTTAACTGCAATTTAATTTGCAAATTATTATCTGTAATATATATAATTTCATTCAAAAGTAGTAGCTTGTCCTAATCATTTGATATTGTATTGGCATAAGATTGCATTAATAGTTAGAAATAATAAATTTAATTTTATGAAATTATTATTTATGAGAATTTATTGCTTTCTAAACACATGTTGCAGTCCATCAGATCGGGATTCCCTATTATTACTACTAATTAATTTAATACTTTAAGAGTTAAATTGACTATATGCTCATACCAAAGTCGTTCCTAAATTAAAAGTTGTAAAACACTGTGAAACATTGCCAAGTTCTTCTGGAAATCAACTCTTTTTTACGAAATGTAAACACGAGATATAATCATTTAGAATTTATTCATTTTATATTATACTTTAATTTGTATCTAATAAGATTAGTTGGAACATAATCACTTTAATGTTAGCTTATAGTATAAATTTTGCATTTCAAGTGCACTTACAAAGTTTGCTAGGATCTTCAATTGCAAATTGATTTAATGCAATATTTTTATTGGTTTTGATTTACTTTTTCTTTAATCCAATGTTTTGCTAATCATATGAGTTTAGTTAATTATTTTAAATAAGAAGACACTGTAATACATGAAAACCTATAGTTAAAGAATATAGTAGTTCGTCTTTTGTTTAATATTATTCATACATAAATTTTTAGTAGTAGGTCATGGATCCAGAAGTATACAAAAATGTTTGCGCCAATAGACAGGCTATTTTACAGTATCTAGTTGCAATTTTGCAAAACTAAAGTGAAAGCATATGGAAATACAAGTTTTTGATTGAATTTGAATAACCCATATGGAAATTCCGCTGGATTTTAAATGATATTTATCATATAACCAAAGTCATAAAAATTTAATCATAATTTCTGGTGGCAATAACTATTTATTAATTACAGTTAGTTACTGGTTTTTTGAATTTATACGTGGAAAGTGTATATTAGAAGATGAAACGTAATTTAGACAGACCGCAATAGCTGTTTGTGCTAAGAACATTATTCCCATAGAAAAATTAATTAAAGGAAATCAGAATAACAATTAAAGGGAGACTCAAGAAAAAATAGGCACTAGATTATTGCCAGTAGACATAACTTTACAGTAAGATCTGCATGTAAGGAAGCTGGCAAATGGATGGATTTTACATTAGTTAATTGAAGAACAAAAACTAGTAGAGTGTTGCAAAAAAACAAGTTGCATGTCGATGCGATAATTCACATCAAGCTTTGATACAAAATAATACAAATCTGTATAAAAACAAATTTGTATCTGTATATGCATGGACACACAGATTAGATTTACGAAGCCAAGGCTTCGTAAATCTATCATTGACAAAGTGGTTACACAGAAACGCATGCGTCTGGTAGTTGAAGCAAAAGCTGGTAAATACGTACTGTGTGTCCATGCATATACAGATACAAATTTGTTTTTATACAGATTTGTATTATTTTGTATCAAAGCTTGATGTGAATTATCGCATCGACATGCAACTTGTTTTTTTTGCTATACTACGCCACCTGGCGACGAGTTAATGGACTCATAGTAATATGCGTATTTTTCTTCTTTACCAGTAATAGCTTTGCTATTCGAGAAGAAACACTTTGCACCGGCGTGGTCGGTTTTGTCCGTCAGATGGCATGAGGTTATCTGATGTCTTCGGATAGAACAAAACTTACTACATGACCGCAAGTGTACCTATAGTCTTTTGCTTCGTAAATCTATCATTGACAAAGTGGTTACACAGAAACGCATGCCTCTGGTAGTTGAAGCAAAAGCTGGTAAATACGTACTGTGTGTCCATGCATATACAGATACAAATTTGTTTTTATACAGATTTGTATTATTTTGTATCAAACCTTGATGTGAATTATCGCATCGACATGCAACTTGTTTTTTTTGCTATACTACGCCACCTGGCGACGAGTTAATGGACTCATAGTAATATGCGTATTTTTTCCTCTTTACCAGTAATAGCTTTGCTATTCGAGAAGAAACACTTTGCACCGGCGTGGTCGGTTTTGTCCGTCAGATGGCATGAGGTTATCTGATGTCTTCGGATATAACAAAACTTACTACATGACCGCAAGTGTACCTATAGTCTTTTGCTTCGTAAGGCTTCGTAAATCTATCATTGACAAAGTGGTTACACAGAAACGCATGCGTCTGGTAGTTGAAGCAAAAGCTGGTAAATACGTACTGAGTGTCCATGCATATACAGATACAAATTTGTTTTTATACAGATTTGTATTATTTTGTAGTAGAGTGTTGTTGGTTTGTGTTAGAAAAATTCCATGACGGATTTTCAAAGACCATATTTAATATAATTACGGGTGATGAATTCTGGATATACAATTATAACGCCGAGATGAAACAACAATCAACTATGGAAAAACCAACAGAAGTTATTCGCGATAAAAGGGCAAACAAACAAATTGTTGTAGCGTTCATCAGATACAGAGGTCCAATTACAGTAATTGCTCTTAAAGATCGTAAAATTGTAATTGCCGATCGATTAATAGAAGTTTGCCTTCCTTACGCCTTTGGGAAATTGTGTAGCAATAGCAAAGATCTGATTTGTGTAGAATTTTCTTACAATATGACAACGCAACTTCGTATATAGCGACAAAAGCAATAATTTTTTACATGAATCTGTAATTCTAACCGCTCAATCATCCACTACACAGTCTATATCTAGTCTCAACAGTTTCCATATGCTAGAATTGGTTAAAAGTTTAATGCATAGTAGGAGATTTCTTGACATCATGCAGTGGTTGCTGAAATTCAGCGACATGATTTGTCGAAGGTTTAATTTTTGGGTCGGCTTCGAGAAGTAATTTCAAAGAATGAACAAGTGTATTTTGATTAAAGGGGATTACTTTGAAACCAATGAAAATACTTCCTTTAAAGATACTGTGGCTGCCATTTGTGCTAGTCCATTATTTTTTTGATAATTATGTCCAACTTTTATTTGGTATTACAAGTTATTTCATGGACCACAAAAAATGTAGGTTCCAAAGTAGACCCCTGATTTATATAAGTAGATATTCGTTCTATAGAAGTATTAACTTAATTTCTTTTGCTTGTTTGCCACTCCACAGTCATAATTAGCTATTTTACTTTACAGTAATTGCAGTAATTTACAGTAAAATAATTACAGTAATAAATACAGTAATAATTAAACAATATTTTTGTTTAAACATTTGGATCAATTTTCAATAAACGTAATGTGATGAAATGTTTGAAGTTCACTTAACCTAAAGTTCTCTCTCCGATCAAGTTTTTTCGTTTACTTTTCTTCGCTGGAGCATATAAATTTATCTTTTTTTTCAACTATTTGTGACTACATTTCCATTAAATCTCACTTTGGAAATATCAATCTAAGCAAAACAATGCATATTTAGTATACGCAATTAAATTTAAAAAAATTACTGTCATTGTAGCTATAAAACCCATTTTAAACAATAACCGGCAACATTTTATTATAAATTAAATCTTATCTCTTATACATGCTGACATTGTGGGCACACATTGGTCTTTAAGACCTACCCTTTTATACAATCTTCTCCATATCTACGGATTCAAAGTGATGTGTGATGCAATTGAAACACACAATGGTTGTTACAAATTTAGTTAGGGAGTGAACTCATTCTATGCACACGATCTGGTTACAACCATGAAAAAAGCGGAATTAAACATTTATACGTACATGGATAGATAGATAGAAATAAATGAAAACAAAACAAAACGAATGCGAGCAACATTGGTAAAGTAAACCGGACGAACCAAATAAGCGGACAGGCAAACGGCAGCAATAAAGATAGTTAAAAGAACACATGCTGATCATGTCTGGAGGGTGGGCGTTCGGTAAGTGCCTTGTTTCCTTATGGCCGCATTTGCATCACAAAACAATTTTAACTGTAGCGTGAATTACTTGGGATGGCGAGGTGAAGAAAAAACTGTATGCTTAGTACACGATTCTGAAGTCATTTACAACACCTTACTGTGTTCACACTTCGCGATCTAATCCTTTATTAAGGTGCATTTGTATTAGAGGTAATTCGATTGAAGATGTGGTCTTCATCTTCCCGGGGTTATATTTAAGTATCTTACTTTTCCAGACTAATATGTTTAATTAGCAATATTGTTCACAATATTGTAACTAGCTTTATAAAAAAATATAAAGTAACAGTAAAAAAGACCAGTGAATGCAAAAATAATCACAGAAAATATACGATGTGCCTCGCGAACTGAAACAAACTATTATACTAAAAGAATTCTAGCCAGAGAATGGTGGATTGGATGCTTCACGCACCAGACTTAGATGGGCAAGTAACATGTCAGAAACCTCTTCTCACAACAAAGAATCTCAGTCAAATATTCGCAGGAGAAAATAGTATGAAATTACGGGTACATGCATTTTCGTCACCGACCAGGTAGATAAACCGTGCGCAATAGTTGGGGCATTTATGACACATGCATTTTCGTCACCAAAGTGCTTAATTACGGATTACTCCTTTAAGCAACGGGCTATTACGAGGTACTTAGGAGGGCCGGGTTTCGATTATGTACCTACGTCCAGAAGAGGTAGGTGAATGCTTTGCCTTTGATTTAATACCAAATATGCCACAAGACGACCGACTAGTTAAATATGCTGATTATTTGGTTGATACGTATATCTCTGACGAATCACTTTTTCCGCCTTCAATCTGGGCAGAGCATTCAGCTACCTTAACTCGAACAACAAATGCGTGTGAATCCTTCCATAAACATTTTAACGAGTCGTTATACAAGGATCATCCAAATTTATTTGTTTTTATAGAAAAATTGAAGGAATTTCAAATAGATACCTATATTAAAATACAAAGTTTGCATATGCCTACAAATATTCACAATCGTAAAGTTAAAAAAAGGCAGCAATTTATTGAGTCTATGCTTACACAATACCAAAATAATGAAATAAGCAGGTTACATCTAGTTAAATGTCTCTCATATCATTGTTATTTTACATAAAATGATGTTTTACATATTTTTTATATAGCTCCGTACCTATGTATATATATTTGAATAAACAACCTTGTTTTATATAAATTGTTTCGTTTCATTTTCAATTGCTAAGTACCTTAAGAAAATGGTCGGTGACGAAAATGCATGTGTAAGTAACGTCTGCTTTTCAGGACGGTGACGAAAATGCATATCCGAGTATCACTTTTCTTACCTTGGTGAAGAAAATTCAAACACCCGAAATTACGTACACTCGAGTCTGATAATTAACTTCCATAGGCGAGATTTAATCAAGCAATTTGGATAGGATTTTCTATGAATATGGCCAATACCTGAATATGTTTGCAAAGCTGAATATTTAAACATTGTCACAAAATTTGGCATGTTCTATGTAGTGATGCCAATACTAACTAATACAACAAATATTTTTCATGAACACAAGACACTCGTGAAAAATTGTTTGCAAAAAGTTTGAATATAAATCCAACAGAGAAGAATTTTAAAAAAATGCGCTCTCCAAGCAATAAATTAATTTTGAAGGGATTTTTAAGAGAAATGAAATGCGAAAATAATTGCAATAAAAATGTTCCAAAAGTAAATTGAAATTTCATAGATTGATTTCAGTATTATTTATATGGGCTGCTAAAGATATTTTCTTGATTAACTAACTTGCTAAAAGAGAAACATTTATAACACACTAGAGAAAATGAAAAGAGAAACATTTATAACACACTAGAGAAAATGAAAAGAACTGTTGCAGAAATTATTTCCAAAATCAACACAAAGTGTTGATTACGATTTAATAAAGATTTGACGTTGGTCTATTATGTTTATCGCATTCGTCAGATTTAGACTTTGTGTCATAATTAAAAATAATACTAAATCAGTGAAGATACGAAATTAATAATAAAAAATATTTGCACAAAACAAAGACATACTGAAATGAACGAATTCTAGCTTCTGTACCTTTTCTACTAGTAATTTTCTCTCTATTTATTTAACTGTTTTGTTTTTGTTTAATATGTACAGCCATATAAAAAAAATCGCTGCTTTATTGCCAAAAAAATGCATTTTTTTACTTTCTGATTATCGTCTCTATTTTTTTATTATTCTCTCTAGTTTTCCGAGAGGTAATTTCATTTCGCCCTGCATTGACATGATCAAAATATAACTGCATACCATTCTAGAAGCGTATATATATATATATATATATATATATATATATATATATTTCTGGTCTAATTTTGACATCTCCGGTTCTCTATTCCGAAAGATTTTTTTAGTTATTATTGTCATATTATTATGAGAACAGAAAGTGAAAAATAAAAAGAATTCAGGATATACAAGCCCTGATATTAAATATTTAAAGAACAAAAGTATATTTTATAAATTTATGTGTACTATATGTACCATACACAGATTTTACAAAAACTTTTGACACTATAGTTTACTACTTCCTAAGTTGAGTTTGTTCGGCCTCAATTCATTTATCGTCAATTAATTGCATCTTGTCTAGATAATCGTTCCAGCTATGTTTGTTATAATGGATTTTACTCCAATACATTCACCGTAGCCACAGGCGTTAAACAAGGTTCGAACCTGGGTCCACTACTGTTTAATATTTACATTAATGATCTCTTCTATCTTCTCCGTTGTCGTGTCCTTGCCTACGCCGACGATCTAAAAATATTTGAGAAAATTTCTTCTATACAGGACTGTGAAGAATGTCAGAGCGATTTAAGTTCGGTCGATGTTTGGTGTCACAAAAACAAAATAAACCTTAATATTAACAAATGTGCCGTTATCACTTATACTACTTGCAACAATCCGTTAATTTATTATTTATTGTATTTTTCCGGGCAATAATCCATCACATCTGTAATTCCGTCTCACGTACACTAAGCTATCCTATAGATCCTGCAGATTATGCCGCAAATTTTCGAATATGGAAACGCCGAAGACACTCTTTCACATATTAGTACGTTCCGAACTTGAATATGCGTCGGTAATTTGGTACCTTTGCTACGTTTATCAGATATTGTTAATAGATAAAGTTCAGAGGAGATTCTTAAAATCCCTATCATATAGAACGTCTGCATATTACCCTTCAATGGGCGTCGACTACGGGTATTTGCTGTCAGACTTCGGGTTTCTCTCTAAGTCTGCATGCAGAGTGACTGCCAGTGACAATTTGGTGGTGAAATTAGTGAAATTAATAAGTACCATGGTCCCTAAATATGGTACTTCGGATGATGTTTTCTTCATTATCAGAGTCAGAGCAAACGTCTTCAACAGGGCACCCCTCATCATATGTCAAGAAACGCTTATAAATTATGCACCGATCCTTTTTACTTCCTCTCAACACCTAACCAAGTTTTACACAGATAATTTACCCTCCTCTCCTTTAACTATATTACTTACTTACTTATTCATTACTTATTTAATTATCAGTTTTTCTGTTTTTATTTTATTATATTTATTATTGTATATTATCTACTCTCTCAAATCTGTTGCGCAATAAAGATTATTATTAAATATTTTCGTTGTAAGAGGACCCTTGACTCCAATCTTCACCGATCCGGTAGATATTCCTCTTTTATTTTTTAAAATTACATTTCATTGTACATATAACTTATTTTATTTATTCGCTCCCTTCTATCTGCGGTTTCGAGGTACTTTATCATAAAAAATGGACTTTTATTTTTTTGTGTATCTTCCGATTAGATACTCGCGGTTATAACTTTACGCTTTCTGCGTTCAATTAGTAATACATTTCAGTTTTCAAAATTACCTTCGATCGCGAAAACTTATCTTATTCCATACGTAACTCGCAATTGCGGAAGTTAAGAAGCTATTTGAAAAATCTTAATTGAACCTTTGAAAATAATTCGAATTGAAGTGCTGTCATCGTGGTGAGTTTCCGCCATCTATCTAGCGACCTATGCGTTGATATGAATATGATTTCAAGCTGAGCTCTAGCATACATTTACGAGCAATAATAATCGATTGAATCGTTAACGTGCGTCCGTCTGATTAGATGTATGAATTTTAATTAGAAATCCATACAGGAGAGAGAGAGATAAAGTGAGAGAGACAGAAGCCAATTTTCATCGCTCCCGGCTTCTTTTTACTATACGATGTATTAGCGTAGCATCGGACGCGTTCGTTCTAAGCCCCATTCCTAATCTGAGATCTCGCAAATTACGACGTATAATTCACTCACTATATACGCGGTCGGCATATAGACGACGCGGCGGCCCTGATCAGATACCACGCACATAAAAGTAACATAATCCAGACCAGTTATCGCTCATAGGATCGCTCGTTCGCGTAACAGCACCAAGCACTGCTTCACCTACCAAAGATCGATCTAGTGGGCATGTGTTATCTGACATTTGCACATATCGTAAGCCCATCCCAGCAGGTCTCACTACACGTTTATACTTTAATAACAATTGATGTACATAATCGTGGTCAACTTCCATTTCAATAGAGAATGAAAAACAAAAATAAACTATATTATATATATACATAACAGTTTTTATTGCAAATAGATGCAATACATATATACTTTTGTCTTTGTTATAGTCATAAATATTTTTCAAATATATATATATATATTAATTCAGATCAGAATATCTATTTCGAAATTTAAACAGTTTTAGAGCAATTAATTTTACGATGTCTTTTTTATTAAAACAATAACGATTTATATTGTTTTAATAAAAAAGGTTTAATTTGGAGTATTTTAGTGAAAAAGAGAATTTTAAACTTTGAAATTTGAAAGATCATTTAAATTTGTACAATTTTTTGTATTATAAGAAATTTTTTTTATTAAACATAAAGAATTGCTAGCTTTGTATATTTTATAAAAAAATTAATAGTAAGGGCTTTTCTTTCCTGCTTCATGTATTTCATCATTTCGTAAATGTTAGCTTTTTATTTCATTTTGATAGTTCGACTTACTCTTCTTTCATTCTTTGGTTTATTTTGTAAATTATTTAATATACTGACAGTCTAAATACCTTTATTGTATTTGTTGTTGAACATAAGTCAGTTGTAGTCAAGTCTTATTTTCTATATTTCTTCTAGATTATCGAGCATGGAAGATATGCTAGGAATCAGAAAGGAAGGTTCCATCAGCCCGTTAATATCGATATATTCCAACTATAAGACAACATGAATAAAGAGTGTCGATTCAAAAGAACCATTATTTTTGAGTGATCGAGTTTAAAATCTACCAGTTTTCGCAAAATATTGCCCAATGTCTTTGCCTTCATTAAAGAAAGGACTGGAAACCATGGAAGTTCTAGTAAGGTTTTATAATCGATATCCTTCCTAACATGATACCGGCGGTCAGCTTTAAATAAGGTGTATTTCAAAATGCGTCCACACATTTTTTCGATGTTTAATTAATGACAGACGTAATATGGTGACCAGACAGTGCGGCAGTATTCTAAGCATCCCATAGTAAACACAAAATATAAGGATTTTATTTTGGAAAGGTACTAAATTGTCTGTAATTGGATATTATCACTTCCAAACGTGTAGAAGCTATTGTAGAAACATATTTGATATAATTTTTAAAGTTTAGGCGTCGATTACAAACCACACCAAAGCCTTTAACACGTCAATCTTAGACAAAACTTGTTTACTGATATAATACAGACAAGAAGTAGTTTCATTTTCAAAAGTTCTTCTCTCTAAAAATTTTCTTCTTGCACTTTAGTTTATTGCAGTATTTACCAAATTCAAAATTAACGTAAATTTAAATCCAAATATAAAAATTCAGGATCGAAAAACAAATACCGTTTAATTTCATAGTAAATGAGATTTTAGAACTTAATATAATAACAGTAAATTTGTCGAAGTACATGTATTCAAATTTGATGAATTTGATGATTTAAGAAAAGAAGGACAGCAATTTAAACTCTGTTTCTCCGAAACCTTCCACTTCATTTGAAAAGTGTTGGATGACGATTGAGTGCTTTTAAAATCCGTTGGCGTTTACAAAGAAGAGCGATGCGATAATCCATTATTTTCCACTTATGTGCTACATTGTATGTTACCAAGTGCAATATCGAATATTCGAGGAAGAGGAGTTAGACACTTTCCTTTATTGAATATTAACGAATTGGTAAAGAGATCATTAGAAACGTATAGGATTTTATTATTGGTATGTCTTTTTAATTAAGTTATAAAAGTCGAAAACAAATTTGCTATAGCGTTTTTGTTTTGTTTTGGCAATTTTTATATTGACATGAAATAAACAAAACCTCTGGTTAAACTGTAATGAACCATGTATATGTTTCAATCTGAAGACGTTGGCAGAATAAGGTCACACGCAATACTTTTATATAAAGTCCATAATTTGAATTCATGTTGTATATGAAACATGTGATATCTAATAGAAATATTAAGATTAAATATGTTATAATTTGTTAATATATAGGCTGTCCTTGAAATAAAGAGAAAACGTATGAAAAATGTAAAGAATTATATACACTCACCGGCACAAAATTCGATACATGTACTGATTTGGTTACTTTCTCTTAGTTTTTAAATTTGGGCTGTTTTTTTTTTTGTTAGTTTAAACGGTAAATAACAAAATAATTTGAAACATACATGAGTGGGTAAAAACCACACCAATTTGTATAATACAAAAGTATTTTTAATAATATTTTATATTATTAAAAATACTTTTGTATTATACAAATTGGTGTGGTTTTTACCCACTCATGTATGTTTCAAATTATTTTGTTAAATACGCATTCGGTTCGCCCGACAAGTAGTGAAGACACGATAACACGATACAGTTTTCTATAGATATGGTATGTTACCGTCTAGAGAAACACGTTGCTTAGTTCGGCAGTTGTTATCTAGACAGCGCTGAATATTCTTTCACGTTCTGTCTTAATAATTTCTGGTTGATAGCAAGGTAGTTATATTTGGTTGAATGTATCTCTTCTCCAGCAGGGGTGTACCGACGATCCTGTAGAAAGGTGAAATACGTATCTGCGTCTCTGGAGAGGAGATACATTCACAAATATATAACTTGTATTGTGTTCTTCACACCCCATTTTTAATAATATTTTATATTATTAAAAATACTTTTGTATTAAACGGTAAAGCCAATCATCGTAATGATTTAAACCAATTTAGAAAATTTAAAACCGGAATAACAAAAATAATGTAAAAAATGGAATAGTGATTAAATCAACAAAATGATCTTTTTTGTAAATTATAAATAATGGGGATTAATAGTGTGTATTGCCTCCCTGTGCTCGAAGCACACTCCATTCTTCTTGACATTCCTTCAACAAGTAGTCGAATGTCGTTTTCGTCACTGTTCTTCCATTCTTGGACTTTTGCCGCGATTAGCTCTTGTATGTTTATTGTTGCTTGAATTTGAGCTCGAAGTCGCCTTTCGACCATGTCCCATACATGTTCGATCGTATTTGGGTCGGGACTTCTTGCTGGTCGGATCGTACGATGGATTACAACTTCTTCAAAATATTCATTAACAACTCGAGCAACGTGAAAGTACATTAGCATAAAAGTGTCGTCAACAAATGGAGCAAAAAGCAACATATGTGGTTCTAGGATATCCATAATGTATCTGTTTGCATTCAAAGCTCCTCCATCTACCACCAATAAATCCGTACGAGCTTCCACATTAATTCTCCCTCAAACCATAACTGATTCACCGCCGAAACTAAGCTTTGGCACAATATTACATTGGGCAAACCTATCACCACTCTTCGCTATACTCTTTGACGTCTATCAGGAGAGGTGAGATTAAATCTCGACTCGCCTGTAAAAAGTATATGACTTCATTTCTCATTAACCCAGTTCTTAGGTTCACGACCAAAACGCAACTGCTCTACGCGATGTTCTCTGGTCAACTGTGGACCGTATGCAGGTCTTCTAGCAATCAATCTATATGCCTGCATCCTTCTGTTTACTGTTCTTTCACTAATTGCTACACCATGTACCTTTTCTAAATCGTTTCTGACACAAATTTCTGTAGTGTCCTTGTTTCACAGGACCCTCAATGTAACAAATCGGTCGTTCTGAGCACTTGTACACCTTCTTCTGCCAGAACCGACTCGTTTAGTGTGGCCACTAGTTACATGGAACCGCTCTACTGTTCTTTGAACAGAACACCTAGAAAGACCTAGGACTCGAGCCACGTAATATTATGATCGCCAATCTTTTAATCAAGGCTACTGCTCTGACAGTGTCTGTTGGATTTAGGACCATATTTAAATTTAAAAAAACAATAAATGAACTTTGTCGAACACGAATTTGAAAGAAAAAAGCAAAATTAACGATTAAAAATAAACCAAATTAAAAAAAAAACAGTTTAAATTTAGCTAACTCTTACTTATAACGGAAAAAGCTCCCTTTTAATGTTAAAAAAAGGTTTTAAACGGTTCCAAAAAATTTGAACAAATCGTAGTTGTATTTATGACAGATAACAATGTATTTATGACAGATAATAATAACCTTCGAAAGGAAGAAAAAAGTATATGGATCGAATTTTGTGCTATATAAATCCACAATATTGTCAGTTACGACGCCAACGCCAAAATTAAAAACCCTCTGAAAATTGTATCATGATCCGCCTATGAATTCAAAATATCCAGAATGTGTAAATAATAATACACATCTTCATTGACATTTCACACATACATACGCGTCAGCTTATGTTTACATGCGTAACAGCTGTCGATGTTATAAAAGCTTTAACATTGTTATATACTAAGGTCCTCCCACAAAATCAGTCGTTTATATATTGAGTGTCATTAAAATTTGATGTGTATAACGTATTCTTTTTTATTACGAGAAATAATAAATATAAAATATTAATATGGATTCAGAATGCCGCTATTGAATTTATACACTGCAATGTTTATATTTATTTATAAAAAACTCTTGATGATAACATTATTTAGACTGCTTTATATCTTAAGGTTTCATCTGTTAAAAATTTAAAGCGGGACCGACAGTAACAAAACTACTATGTTTATTATTGTCCGTCAGTTTTAAAATATCGTTCGATATCATCCGATAATATTTAATTTATGATATGATATATTCAGTCGCACAGTGGCGCGACAAAATTTTTTTAAATATATTTGTCATTTTTTTCTCACTTATGAGGGAGTTTTGCGAAAATATTCTATATAATATGTCTTTCCATTTTCCATTCGTTGTCTTTTTATTTCAAGGACACTCGGTATATTTAGAAATGTAAAAAAAAATAGGCACTTAGCTATGTATAAAATTGTTCCATGGAACAGTATAAAACATAAATTATTAATTGAGATAGTTTAGTTAATTGGCAAGCTGATCGACAGTTCGAAAAAAGTAAGGACAATAATGGTGTTAACGTTACTAGTAGCAGTAATAGAGATACTGAATTTCATGCATTTTTTGAATTAGATACTTAATGTAATCGTAAATTTATACAACACAATTGGAAAGACTATTTAATTCCTGAACATGTAATTCTTATAAAAAATGTATATTTTTAGGGTAATCTACAATTTTTGCTTAAATCAAATTTTTTTTTTTTGTATTAAATGTATATGTGGAATGCAATAAAGGCTTCTTTTCTTGTGTAGTATATATTTCATCTTGTTACTTACTGACTTGTTTCTTTCACATCTTACGAGCGTGTAAAATTAATCTCGGCATTCAGTTAGAAGAGTGGCCGTCTGCATGGGAGGCGCCATAATCGTTAAAACGCGGTCTTCTCATCGTTGTGTTAGTCGAAGAGCCCCGCGAACTCTACACCATAAAATTACCATATCGCATGAAATTATAAAGAAGCAGAAAAAATTTAAAAGAGTTGCTAGGTCGCCTACCTTTCAATATAAATTATTAAAAATAATAGCACTTAATCCCAGGTGGTTTGACATTAATTTGACGGTAATAGATTGTTAAATAATATAAAAACTGACAAGTATGTCTTTTAATTTTCATAAGTTGATGAAATATTGAAGTGTGAAGCGAAAAAAGGAAAGAAAAGAAAATTATTAATGATAATTGACTTAATATTTCCAATACTAATGTAATATCTTTGCGAAATCTATACATTACTGTCACTACCCGTAACAGTAGTAGGGAGACCGGGGTAAGAAGATCACCATAATGGTTTTGGCCTTAGATGTCACATCCACTGAGAGTTAGGAGTTCGTATTTTTACAAGCACCTAGTTTCATATATTGTTTATATGTTTTTTATATTTTTTATATTTTCTTCTTTAGTTGATTTTGAGATTTTAGACTGTACGTAGACAAATGGAAATTAATCGTTTTACCCCGCTACTCGAGGTAAAAAGTTAATCTACAATTTAATTAACTTTTTTTTTTCGTGGAATATAGTAACTAGTTTTACAATTAATATCACACATGTAATTGTCGTCATTGTCGTCAACACAGGCGCAGGCGTCATGAGCCCAGGAGTAACAGGAGGTACATTGAATCCATCCTTCATTAGAAGATGTTGGCCAGACCAGACATTTTTGGAATAGATCGTATGCAGGAAGGGCTTGCTACTGGAAAAACCCTTTTTGAAACTTCGCTTGAATCTTGACAAGATTGCAGAACGATTTGATTAGGATCTGGAGTGCAATTGCGTATTTCTGGTGAATCTTGGTAGGGTTCGGCTCTAGAATGGCAAGCGCTACTTGTACTCAGAATAGGTTCTAAATTATTATCTTGGATTGCCAAATCTTGAGCTAGCTCGCTTTCTGGAACAGGAGCCATATCCGGTGGAGTAATATTAGTCACTTCAGCTGGTGCAATATCAAGATCTGTGAAAAGGTTATCATTGTAAGGAAGTGTACCAGTTTTTTTTAAACCTTTTAGGAAATTTTCTGGAGTGCAAGATTTTAAATAAGCTTCACAAAAAATGGAACTTATCTGGAAAACAGAAACTGTTCGACCTGGATGATTATTGAGCAATTTTTCCAATGTCTGATCAAAGTAACAACTTAGGAGAAACATAACTGCCGCACCTATGGGCTGATGACGGTGGATCGTATGAGGAGGAAGGCATAGATACTATTGTAGCGTGAATATCTCTTGCCTTTGAAATGACTTTTAAATTTTTCATATGAGAATTGTGTCCGTCTAAGAACGAAAGGACTGCATCTTCAGGAATGGGGTTTGTTGGTTTAAAGAACCCCCGCACGAAAAACTTGGATTTCTGGTTCCATTTTTTCTATACCCCATGACTAACAGGCAGTCATGGGGTATTACATAATTACATAATTCATGACCATTGTTGCGAAGTTATGGTAAATTATTTTTATTTATAATTCTTTCCCTAATGCGGAAAAATAAGAAAAAATTACCTCCATACCTATTGCATATTAGCGGGGTCAGACAGTCCCTCTAATCATATTGCCCCATTGTTTAAGGGATCCTTTTGCACCTTTTGTTAGTGGCATAATAAAGTTCACCTAGCATTTTTTAACGAACTAAAGTTTGCAAAACTATCGACCAGTTTGTTCGCTACACTATACTTTCTCTTAGATACTATCGAATATTTAAATACCTAACTGTTTTTTTAGTGATAAACATGAATAAAAAGAAACGCTTATCTTATATCATAGCCGCAAATATCACAATTTCCTTTACATCGACGAAACGCTTACACACTGGTCACTCATTGTACTAAACCGCCGCATTGAAAGGCACATGCTGCGAAGTCTATGGCTGCCCTCGTGCGTACAGTGGTGCCAAACTATTGTAGGATCGTTTGACCCCGAGGGATCTGTTTGCCCCGGTCTCCCCTAGTAGACATATTGTGCGTCTAAAAAGAACTGCTTCTAGTTAGCCTTGATTTTGCTATGATGTTAAACTGTATTTAGCTGTCATTTGGGTATTTAGTTTCTGTGTTTTATCTCGGTTCGCTATATCAAATATTAAATGAAAGTTGAAAAAAATCAGTTATTATTAAAATAAACATATTGTTAATTGTTAATATTAGACGCTAACTCTAGAACACAAAAGTTTTATAATTGAATCGTATTTTCGAAATGGTCCAAGAGTTGATGAGATTTGGTTTTCCTCTTCTTCTTCTTCTGTTTTGGGTTGGATGCCAGCACGTCTAGGCATACGAGATTTGATCTTATTCAATTGATGAATAGTTCAAACTGAGTATCCTGAAATTGTTACAGAACACGATCAGTTTCGCAAAACTCTAAATCTTTGTGTGACTTTGTTTCCCGAGAAAAGGAGGCAGTAGATGACCTAAAAAACGCATAAAAGAAGCAACTGAAAATATACAAGAAATAATTGATAATAAATTAAAATCTTCAATACGTGCTTTAGCGCAACAAACTCAACTATCTATTGGAACCTGATATGCAGCTGTGAAGAAAAATCTGCGTCTAGGCTCATACAAAATAATATTCGTTCAAGAATTTTTGCAAATTTGCCTACCTCAAAGACTTCGTTATTGTGAATGGTTCATTAATACTTTGGACTATAATGATATTTTATCGAGACTATTTTTCTGCTGTTACGTTTGCGTATATGTACCTTAATTCACAATATATGTGCGTGGTCTATTGAAAATCCTCATCTTTATTAATTCACAATTATATCAGCAAAAAGTTTGAGTTTCGGCTGATATGTCAACAAAACGGATAAATGATCCCATTGTTTTGAAAGTATAATGAACATTAAATGTTATTTGAATGCTATAAATCTTATGTCTATTTTAGGAAGTATTTATGCGGAGAGGTGCGGTGAAGAAATTTTGGAGCCGTATGTGAATAAACTGCATGATGACGAACTCCACTTAAGATATTTCCAACAAGATGGTACATCACCTCATTGTACATTTGAAACATCTGACGGAACATCTGAGTACTTTAATGGGAATAATAAGTAGAAATTTCCCCAACCACTGGCCCGAAGGATTATGTGACAAACATCTTGTGATTTCTTTTCATGGCATTGTCTTAACAATATGTTTAAAACACCAATGCAGAATTTAAATGAACTGAAGAATTATTGAGCAATTTAATGAAATATAATAATCTATAAAATGTATTTATTAATATTCGACGTAGAGTCACAAAATGTTTCGATGTACATGGTAATCATTTCAAACATTTATTAAAAATAAGTTTGAACTAAAAAAGAATTGTTTTATTTTCATTAATGAAATACTTGATGCTTTACAACGCTATGTGTTCTGATTTCTTGTTTCTCAATATTTTTAAACATAAAAACTGAAATTACAACTAAACTGTACGTTTGCAAGGTGTTTAGTAATTTACCTTAAAATGGTGAAAACTATCTATTATTTTAAACGAGGAAATATATAATCTTTTCACCAGCGCAGTTGTTAAAGTTGCTTATAAAGCATTATATGTTAACAAAGGTTAATTGGACGCGTTTAAATCATTACTCAATTCAAATATTCATAAAAATGAAAATTAAATTTAAATTTTGATTTAGATATGTTTTTCCTAATTTATTACACGTATAAATAAAGGTGATAGCTACTTGACAAAAGTAGAATTTTATATTTGACTTAAAATATACTTGATAATTTTATGGCCAACTATGAGGCAATTTCTTTTTTGAACAAGCAATAGTATAGTTATGTATTTTAAGATGTATAATGGATTATCAGAAAATTCTTGCAAAAAAATTATGTACATGGTTTTTCAGTCGAAAACTATACAAGATAATTATTTGTTATAAAACTATTATCATATATTATAAATACTATTATATATGTTTCGACACACTGTGGCTTCATCAGGTGATGGTAATAGTAACGCTTTATCATCACCTGATGAAGCACAATGTGGCGAAACATATGTAGTGTCGACATTAAATCCTTTTGAGACTTAAAAAGCTGTGTTATTAATTATTGTAAAGAAGTTTCAGCATGTATCCTCTCAATCAATTAGTTATTATTACAGTTAATTGTCACACGGGATAAAATGAAATGCAACTTTCAAGGAACCGGACTAAATAAACGAATCGTTGGTTGAGAAACATATTTTGTCAAATAAAATAAAGGGAAAGCTTTGTATTTTTGGAAGACATCTGAGTTATCAAGATATCGTGTAATATAGAGATAAATGCTAGTATAAGGCTTTATGCCGTATGGTTTATACAGCACGATAATAGTTCTAAGGATGCTATGGAATACTTAAGACAGAAAGAGTTATAATTTCTATTAAGAAACACGAGTTAAATTATTTTCTGAGTCAATTAATTTTAAAATCTTCATTAATAATATGGACCTCTTTGCAGAAATCACGGCAACATATACTCATATTAGAATATTATATATACTTGAAATATATATATATATATATATATATATATATATATATATATACATACATACTAACTGTTGTAAGGTAACCTATGAAGAAATTAGTATATACCTTTTATTACTAAGTTATGTGCAACAACTCGTGTTTGAATACATTATTTATGTTCGTATCTTTCTCTTTATTCTATAGATAAGCCAATTGTAATACTAATATTGACTAACTATGGAACGAAATGATTTTTAAACTTGATAATAATTTAAATAACTTTACCACACCCAAAGAATTGCTGAAGCAAAACTAATTAAGTGTATCACTTTCTCCAAGTTAAATATCAACGCAATGCGGTTAATTCATATACGCAGGTCGAAATATACCAACGTTTAATTGATTAAAATTTTTAGACATAAAAAAAGGTAATTCGCTTGTTTCTACTGAAAGTATTTTGAAATTAAATGATATAAGACTGCAGTAAACCTGTGAAGTAAAAATCGAGAAAGTTTATTCGTTTAAAACATTAATTCATTTAAGCGAGAGAATAATTTAAAGATAAAATTTGGTTTACATACTTAAAAAGTGGATTTAAAAATTAAAATATGCTTTGCTTATCTGGTAAAGTGTATATTTTCAAAAGTATTTTTATTAACACAGAAATTGTAGGAAATAAAAGATAATTTCAATGTTTCGAATTTGTTAATCTAAATTATTCAAAGATACATTCCAATTTAAATTGGAATCTGTGAATAATTTTATCCATAGCAACTACAAATGTATAAATATGACATTAATATAATGTCATTTATATCTTATATTCCTTGACAAAGACCGAAATTTGCCGAAACATGTAGAATTGTCTTAAATATATACATTTTGATGTAAAACCAGACCTTAAATCGCCAAAAAATTGAATTTACCATAACATACAAAGGTCACGAAATAATTATCTATATATATATATATATATATATATATATATATATATATATATATAAATTGATAAATTATTGGAGAACGGCTAAGAAATTATCTAAACACTTATATAATATATAAGTGTTTAGATAAAAAGTTTTTAGATGTGGTTGTCCTGTGTTTTTTAAAATATAATTTTGAAACAACTAAGTGTACGTCCGTTGACATTAGTTTTATAAATTTACAATATTACAAACATATGAGTAATTTCTCCAGAAAAAACAAGTTCACATTTGTAAGTATTAAATTCTTTTGTTAATAAGTAATAAATTTATGTTAATCTACTCTTAAAGTGATCCTCTGAGGAAGCATTCGAATTCGATGCGAAATATTGGGCTAAAAAATAAAGAACTGACTTAATTAATAGAGTTTAATTTTGCTGGATTCCCCCCCAAAAAAAACGACTATCCCTTCAATATATATATATATATATATATATATATATATATATATATATATATATATAATAACTTCGTGACCTTGGTATGATATGGTAAACCTAATCAGTAGGCGATTGATTCATATTTTGTATTCTCTTGATAAAGGCGTACACAGCCGAAACATGTAGAGTTTTTGAAATACATATATTTTGAAGTAATATACAGACCTTTAATCGCCTACTGATTAGGTTTACTATATATATATATATATATATATATATATAAATACTGGTGTGAAAAATATTGCAGAAAATACCCGTTATAATAATACATACCTCTGTTGAAATATTTATTGGCTATAACAGAAACATAGACAGAAGGGGAAATGGTGCGGAAACGGGAAAAATCCTATTGCTAATTGAGAAGGATCACTGCAAATCTTAACTTGTACTTTATTAGCTGACATAAAATATATTGTTTTTCTTTCATTCGCTACGAATTTTATTAGGCTTTCTTGTTATTTCTGCTATATTATTTTATTTAATATCTCACATTTATAATCCAAAACAGTTTTCTTTTTATTGTTTTTAATATACTGTCATAAATAGCTTGTATAAATCCGTTTTAGAATAATCTGTTGGTTTGATTTAGAATTGAATTTTATTTTAAAAGGTTATCTATTTATTTACTACTGTTACAGGCTTGAATACTTAATACATAATTTCGAAGTTTATTAGTTTATTTTTCTAATACAACTGATTGCGACTATTTTTCTTTATCAACATTTAAGTAAAATAGTCCCTTTTTATTTTTATGTAATAATTGTTTACTTCTGACAGTAGCATAAAAGTTTCATTACAAGACGCATACGTATAATCATATTGGTCTTTAGCAGTCAACAACTTAAGATGGTCCACGTAAAGTAAGTGAGGAGTCCATAGAGAACCTCCACGTATTATAGGTTCGCATAATTAACATATTACATATGCCTATTACGAGCGGCAACTATATTTGTCGTATGTATTGAAAGAACCATCATTCTTACCATGCCGGTAAACGTATAGATATAGAATCGGAAAGACAGGCAGCAAAATCTATGTCATAAATATCGAAGGTTATATATTTTAAATGAAGTTTTTGCAAACAATTAAAAAAATATTTCATGATATAAAAGTCAAGGAATCATATTAGAAATCTTTCTAAAACATTAACCTATGTGGAATTATGATATATTAAACAAGCTAACTACTCTAAATAAGGTTATGAAATTACTTGTGAAAAATACTACTATTTTATAGTAAATAAAACCAATAATGTTGATCTCATAATAAGTTGCCAATTTATATGGTCTTAAATTATTTGATTACTAATAAATTTCATATATGTCTGTATTATGGATGTTAAAACTATTAAGAAATCCATTATCTGGAATTAGCAAAGTAATTATTGAATGAAAAAATATTATTGTCGCTTTAAAACGAACAAAAAAGTCACATAAAGATTTAGTATTTAAGGAAGAATTATCGCAAAAAAAACTATATCGTAGATTAAAACATTGTATTCATTTCTAAATAATATCTCCATACATTAATTTAGAATGCAGCATAAAATTTAAAAAATAACAATTAACCTTTTACGCTAATGCGATCATAAACTTCAACGATACATTCGTTAGGTGTATAGACAAGATAATTAAATTAAAAACTACGATATGAACGATGTTGGCGTAAGAAAAAAAAACTGAAGAAACGACATTCTATTAGTATGTAAGTATTTGATAAAAACCACAACCATTTCTATGAAAGAAGATAATGTTAATGGCGATTGTAGTCGTAAAGAATCTTTTTACGAGATCTTAATCGGGTCCCGATGGACATTAGTTCGGTGTGTACGCGCTTGTACATAATCAAAATGTACATTTTTCAAGGCGCGTGCAAGCATATAAATTAATTTTATTGAGGTTTCGGTCTTCGACGCATTAACTCACGCCAAGGTCCTGCTGTCTGTGCGTTGTGGGAAATTTAAACCTTGACTCACAATCTATGTAGTCTAGATTACTCTCGATCCAATAACGATTGAAATCAAGTTTAATGAGTGAATCTTTACGATTGATTTTCTTTTGAAATGACGCAATATATAATGTTTTATAAATAGATAAAGCAGAAAGAGCAGGTAGTTAAAAATAAATAGAACTCATAAGATATAATATATCTGCGTAGCGAGCTTTTTATAATTTAATTTGCTTACTTTCCTACAGTCTTCTATATTAAAAATTCGGTTTGAATTATGAAATGTAATATTAAACAAGTACTTTAAACGTCACGCAGTATTATTTGAATGATAGTGAACAAATAAAATCAGAGAGACGTCTTCCAAAATGAATTAGTTTGCTAGGAAGCAATATTAAATCTGTTTTGGTTTAGTAGGAAACCCATTAAGTAACCGTAATTAATTATCGATGTAGGTAAATTGGCTCTCGGCAGGTCAAATATGTAAATTTAAAGCCTCTTTATCGATAGATAAATTCGGTCCCAACATTTCAATGATTCTTTTTATAAAGCTCGCCTCAACATATTCATTTTTTTACAAAAACTTAAAAGAATTTCAAACGCATACCTATGAATAAATTACAAAGTATGCATTTGATTTCCAAAATACATAATAGTAAATTTAAAAACCGTCAAAAGTTTATCACGAAAATGATTGTAGCATACAGAAAACATGAAATAAACCATTTGCATTGTCATTAAATGTATATTCTTTCACTGTGGCGTTAAAAATTAAGGTAATTGTAAATTTTTAAATTTAATTTTAGTCTTTTTGTAATTTACTTTGCATTTCATTAAATGTATATTCTTTCACTGTTTATGTTTACCAAAGGGTCCCCGGGACCAAATTTACACATGCACTATAAGGCAAACAAAATTACAGGACCGAATTTACATGATATTTTTGAACGTCCATTGCTCGGGACCCAATTTACATGTACCCTTAATTATGTCGGCACGGCATGGAAGAATAAACAGGATTGCCCTTATAATTTGTAAATAGAAAGAAGAGATCCGGGGTTAAGCATATTCAGTTTGTTAATTAGTTCGGAAACAAATATTCTTTGTTCCAAGAAAATTAAGAAATGTAATTTTGATATTTATCCTTCACCACGACTTTAAAATGAATCGGTATACTAAAGACTGGAATAAGCTTTTTATAATAAAACGAAAGGTGGAGCAAAAACATCCAGTGACCTACAATATAGCCCGGAGCATGAATCGGTCGTCTATAATAATTACTAGAAATTCTGTTTGTACTGTGTTAAATGTTCTAAATGTATTTGTCTACTCATATATGTGGGATCTGAATAGTGTAAGAATGAAGAGAAGGGCAGTACGACAGAAGACGCAACAGAAAATAGATGTGAGCAGTGAAGTGTAGTGCATTTTTGCAGTTAAGACGAAGAATTTCATATTTAAAAACGCATTTTACATACCTTATTAATAGTATTTACCAGCTAGAATAAACGTCTTACTTTATTTGTCGATTTCTATGTTCTGAACATAGTGAACATCCTACATATATTTACTTTGTGCTCATTGTTTTTGTCACTCAACATTCTTATTTGTTTGACAATATGACCAATAATATTTGATATGTACTTTTCAAATAGAAAAAAGATGCAGATCTAGCAAGAAATAGATGGAAGCCTGCAGAGAAGATTTGGAACAAGTAGAAATACTGGATTAGGACACCGGAGCAAAGGATAGGAGAAAATAGAAAGTAGTGATAAAAAAATTGGACTTTTGGGCCTTTAGGGCCTGCAACGCTGTTTTGTATATATCCTTTCAAATACATAAATATTGTATTACACGAAACGCGAAATATGTAGAATATAAGCCTCCAAAATAGAAGATTTATTAGATATTCTGACGTCTACTTGAGTGAATTATAAATATACTACTATATGCTCAATGACATGGAAACTGCAACACCAAGAAGTGGTGCGAATTTTTTGACCAAACTTGGTAGAAACGTATAACTAGTCAAACGTAATAATTGATTAAAATTTTGTTGCGATATATCAAGTGGTCATGGCACTTCTGACACTTCATTCAGTTTTCGCTGACATTAATGTGTGGTGTATTTATTGTTTGTTTCAAATTTATTTCAACGGTTTTGTCTTATTATACCTTTGTTTAACGTGTTTAGAGAGTTTTATTACGCCTAGAGTGCGGCAACGTGGAAATTATCGCCAATTAAGCGAATTCGACAGAGGTCGAATTGTTGGTTTGCGAGAAGGTGGTTTTTCATACAGGGAAATTGCAAATCGCCTTAACCGGAACCAATCCACCATTATGCGCTGTTATCAATCATGGACTAGGGAGGGTCAGGAAAGACGCCGAAGAGGAACCGGAGGCCGAAGAAGAACTAATGGGATACAGGACCGCCGCCTTCGCCTAATGGCACTAAGAGACAGGTTCTCCAGTACCAGATCAATTGCTGACGTGTGGTTAGGTAATCAAGGTCATCCAGTAACCCTTCGAACCGTTTATCGCCGAATTAGGGGTTTCGCCTTAGAATCTTATCGTCCACATCTTGTGTTACCACTTACGGCTCAACACCGACAGCAACGTTTGGAGTGGTGTAGATTGCGAATGCATTGGATCGTGGAGTGGCATAAGGTGGTGTTTAGTGATGAATCTCGATTTTGTCTAGGGATGCATGATGGCCGTATGAGGGCAGACGAAGACGTGGGGAACGTAGTGATATTCAGTTTTCCGTTGAAAGGCATGTTCATCGAGCAGTGGGTGTTATGGTATGGGGTGCTATAGCATATGGGAGTAGGTCTCAGTTGGTGTTCATCCAAGCCACCATGAACGCCCAGCGTTACATTGATGAGGTGGTAGAACCCCATATTCTTCCATATCTTCAAATGCTCGAAGACCCACTTTTCCAGCAGGATAATGCCCCTCCCCACGTAGCGAGAATTTCTATAAATCGCTTCGAAGAGGCTCATGTCAATATCTTGCCATGGCCACCCAAATCCCCCGACCTCTCGCCAATAGAACATGTGTGGGACATTATGGGACGAAAACTTATGAATTTAGCCAATCCCCCGCAGACACTAATAGCTCTCCGGCATGAATTACAGGTTGCTTGGGACTCCATACCCCAAGAGGATATCGACCACCTAGTCGAATCAATGCCACGAAGAGTGAGGGAGTGTGTAACTAATAGGGGCGGCTCGACACATTATTAATAAAAATTATGTTAAATTGTGTTAGTCTTTCGTTTTTTTCTTTGAAATTTTAATCAATTATTGCCTTTGAATAGTTATACGTTTCTACCAAGTTTAGTCAAAAAATTCGCACCCCTTCTTGGTGTTGCAGTTTCCATGTCATACAGTATATATACTACTTCATTAATTATAATAAACACCAAAAGCAAAGAACCCAAAAATTATATTCTAAATTATTTCAGCAATTTTCAATAGAGTTATGTTTTATGTTGTAAATAATACGATTCAGAACTTCGTCAATTTGTTTATCCACAAGATGATAGAACAATTAAATCAACACTCGATGTCCCGATTAGATAAATTATGACATATTGAACCATCCTAAAAAAAACTTTAATGAGATTATTAGATTTTAATGAAGAACTGCTAGGCGAATGTATTATATTAACAGTAAAATACGGTGGAACTTTCGTTTTGGTCCGAGGTTGCTTTTCCTGCTCGAAAAGGCAATATTGTACATAGTTTTGGCTTTATGCAGGATCATGATTTGGCGCGCCGAATAGTATGAAATATTATTCATTAAAATTAAATATAGCCAAAGTTGATGTAAAAAGAATTAATAATTTCACCAAAAATCAAATTTACTAATTATCTCAGTTAAGAATTCTTGTTAAGGATACCATGCCCTGTCTAATTGATAACATATTTAAATATCCCTTCTGGTAAGGAGTTTGATGCGTTAAATAAGTTATTGAAAAATGCCATGTTAGAGTATTCCTTTCAGTTATATTATGGAATGCATATGTAATTTTTTATATTAAAGTTATTAATACCAGAGCGAAGTAGAATCTGATTGCATTATTTTCTTGTACGTATCGACCTTTTTATAGGTACGTAGACACTGGCGAAGGGGTCTCAATTCTTAATTTTCTAAAGTATTGGTTTATGACGTATGCCAAGAGACATGCCTTTAATTGTTGTTCTTATTACTTGGTAACAAAGCCATATACCATGCTAGAATGAAAGCAGAAATAGGTTTATTGTAGCCTGTTTACATATGATTGATTAAGTTCGTCTTATTGCTGACATGTATATGAGTAGTGTACAGATGAATCGTTGCATGTGCTTTCTAGAGAAGACAAATGTCCATATGCACTACAAAAATATGGAATTTTGTTTCTTTCTCCTACCATTTAAAGCTAAAAGTTCTACTTTCAGGAAAAATATGTGAAATATTCTTTCGAATAAAGTACGTAAAAAGTAATATTTTTTTTAGTTTGATTCGAGTACCATTCTATTCTGTTCTTGGTAATTAAAATGTCGTCCAATATGAGTAGTTAGAAAGACATTTTTATTGCTGAGATTTCAAATAAATTACAATACTCATTAATTATTAATTACAAATAATTATCAATATTTTCCCGAAACTATAAGAGAAATCTAAATACAAATTTCTAAAAACAATTATTTTAGCGATATCAGTTAATGAATAGAAAATTGCTGAAACATCTTCGAACTATACTTTTGTGTGTTCGACCAGAAACGCGCGTGGGCCGGAATGGGTCTGTTCTAGCATGTGGCCATTGTACGATTATTTCTCAGTCACTTAATTATTGACGGTAGAACGTGGATTAGCGTTTTGTAATTGGCTTCGAGTTTCTAGTTCGTGAGCGGTGCCGAGCAACTGCACTGCGTCTTTTTCGTATTTGTTTAATGAAGATGTGTAGGAGACTGTGTGCGTGTGTGTGGATAAATGGAGCCTAAAATATAACGCATGTCTAGTTCGCTTCGTGACGTAGTATTGATGAATTACCGTTTAAGTATCGTCTTATGAATAAATCATAATTTTATGGAGGCAGCACTTCGAATATTAATGAAGAAGTAATATAATTTAAGTTCACTTAAAAGTTATCGACAATAACGTAGTTCAAATAAAAAGAATTATCAATACTACTCTTGTTTATGACTTAGACTATATTTTACTATTTTTTTATTTTGTTGTTTGGGTTCTGTATTATATTTTTGAATTGTACTTTTATATTAAAATTCGTATACTAGGAGTCAAATGTCCCCTGTTAAGAAGCTTGCGCAATCGTACGTCGTTACGCCACCGTACACTGTTTTGATTCGCAAAACAGCCAATCAAACTGTTGCATTTCTTCTCCTATTAGCGGAGTTGTTGCAATTTAGTCGACACACGAACTTCCTTTTCTAAAGCTCGCTTGCTGCCGGCGCAATATTTTATCAATGGGGGCGTGCATGAATTGGGCACTATCCTAATCTCTAATTACGGATACCATTTCCCTACCTGGGGGTAACACATGAATTGGGCACTACAATTAAATCGGTCATTAGAGGATTATAAAATTAGAGGATTATAAAACATTAGCGCACTATTCCTTATAAATACCTTCCTGTTATTAATTTTAGTTCAATACGATAGTTCATGCGGTTAACGTTGTGTCATACAATATGGAATCTAGAATAATAGAGAGTGAACGTGGAAAACAACTGTTGGTGGTTGATAACTTCAAATTTACTTTTACAAAAATTTTAAAAAGTACGAATGAAAAGTTTTGGCGATGCAGTGTTAGAACATGTAAAGCGAAAGTGTGGACACTAGGTGATGAAAATATTATATAAAAAAGTGAGGTAAATCACACTCACGAAGCCGATTTGAAGAAAGTAAACCGACAAATAGGTAAGGTAAATTATTGGACTGAATTGTAATTGTTGCTAAGTTTTGCTGTACTATTCCAATTAGTACTACATCCAAAAGAAAGGCTGTGGAACAATTGACTGAGAAACCAGCAAAAGTTATACACAGTGCTATAAAGAAAACTGTTTATGTGGACGGGACTTTCGCGTATTGTTTAAATTATTTTCTTCAATTATTTACTATACATGTAATGGTAAATGGCCACTACGTTCCCCTTGTATTCTGCGTTTTACCAGACAAACGAGCCAAAACATACAAAGAGGCATTTGAAATAATTAAATTAAAATGTTTGGAAGAAAATTTAAATTTCAGTCCTCAGCATTTTGTTGTCGACTTTGAACAAAACATTCACAACGCTATTCAAACAGTTTGGCCGAAAACACGTTTAGTAGGGTGCACAGAATTAAGGATGCTGAAACAAGGCGTAGGCATGATTTTTTACAAAATAAAATTTCTCAGTATTCCCTGGGGGAAATTGATAGGCTGCAATATGTAAAATGCGTAGGATATTTTTATAAGAGATAAAATTTATATTTTATATTATTTTATAATACCTGTATGTATATATGCATTTATAAACTTTTTCTATATATTTTTATATTTGACTTATTTTTTTTAAGTGTGTACCTAGTTGACTAAATAATCGGGTACATATTTATTTAACACCGAAAATCTACTAAAAGAATATTACAGATTAATTAATAAGCAAAATAAACAGTAATTAGAAGTCCGGTGCTCAATTCATGTCTTTTAAAATTACCTTTTCGGACCTCGGTGCCCAATTCATGTGTAGAAATTATACAGCAGGTGGTTGGTGCCCAATCCATGCCCGCCCATCAATGGATGGGTGTATTATTTGATGAATTATCTGCTCTAGTATTTTATTAATAGTTCAGAGGGGTGTCACACGTCTCCAGTTTCCGCATTGTTTTATATATTCTTTCTTAGGTAACTTTATTATAACTCCCATTCTCCACTCCTTGGACATTGAACACACTCTTTTTCTCGTAGCATCTGTCAATTGTGTTATCATATCTATTGAGTTGTCTATATTAATCTTCCAGGACTCCACTGGGATCCTATCTATTCCAGTCTCCTTATTGTTTTTCAGGTGTTTTATGGGTAATTCAATTTCAATTTTTGTAGGTTTATTTATAGGAATCTCTACTTTAATACATTATGTAACCAGACCTTAAATAAGGAATAAGTTGAGATACCAAAGTTTCAAAATATGACAATTCTTCCAGAAAGTTCGAATAGTATATTGCTCGGAAGGAATACTTTATCAATATTAACAGTATAATAGCTCATATGTATACAAATTCCAAATTTATCTAATCTATTATTGTCCTTAATTAATATGTTTTTGTTAAGTTTTGAACTATGACAACTTCTATTCCATAAAGATATTCCAATTTTCAATAATAATCTATAAGTTTGGCTTTAATTGCAAAAGTGTCCAGTTTTTATTTTATCCTCTTTTTGGAAGTATCGTGTAATCTACCCTATCTCTTGATAAGTTTTAGAAACTTTATCTCAGCTTCTTGTATGTTATTTTCTTATTTCTTATCTTTCAACTTTTATTTCCCTACACTGATATGATCTTATAACATTACGGTCCTGTTTATTCCTGTATTCATTCTTTGGCGTTATACGAATCGTTTAATAGAACTGCGTGAAAATTATTAATATTGCTTGATACTTAAATGAGAGTTTGTTTTCATTTTTATTTATGGGATTGGTTTTATTTTTCGCATTTGTTATCTTGCGGGCCAATAAAATCATTTTTGATACTGGATGACTTTCTCACTCAGTTATCCTGCTTTTAATAAATTTTACTACATTTATACTAACAGCAAGTAGTCCTTTGATTTTATAATAATTTCCTGTTAATATTTTTGTAAAGGTGGAGTCCGACTTTAAAATAATATGGATTCTGCAATCACTTATCTTTATTTTTTTTTCATTAATTGACGTAGCAGACACTTCTTGGTGAAACATTTTGTAATTATCAAATTTAGTAAAAAAAACACACTTGGCTATTTCACAATTTTTTATTAGATATATTTCTAACATATTGTTGTGATCCTTTCCCCGAAGATAAATTTTAAATTTAATAATTTAATTATGTACATTTATAACCATGACTGTATATTTTGTATGTGTACTTTTGATTAGGGCGTTCCCGGATGTCGATGCAGCCTGGATCGTATTTTGATGTATAATGATATTTTTTACGTTGATCGTGTGCTATGCTTATTTCCGCAGAGATATTTTTGTGCTCGAGTGGATCCGTTCAGTCTGAAGATAAAAACTTATTTTTTATCTTTGATATTTTTGAGTAACTTCGGTTTTCTTTTGTTTTATAGTGCTTTGTGATTAAAGTCATTATCGATTTAATTACGAGTGTTTGTATCTCGTATTTTGTTGTTGTTGTTAATCCACTAGATATCTCTCTATATTTATTGTGTGTGAAAATTTTACGCTAGCGTAAGTAATTTTTCTTACTATTTGATTTTATTGCGTTTCATTGTAATTTAATTGTAATTTTGATGATTTAGATTTATGAATTTATATCTATTTTAGTTTAATAGATAGATGGTGAAGAAAACTATCATTTTTTATAAGGGAGTTTTTTATTGTCACGTTGTTCTAGAACATTTTGAATTAAGGTTGGTGGGAGATTTATGCTCGTGTTATTGCGCATGAGTGAATGTTATTCTCGCGTCTGACAGTTGGATCTGTTTACGTTTATATTGGGGTTAATGATATTGAAAGTTTTCTAATCAATCTATTAGGATTAATTTTGCTCGCGTTTCATTTGAGGTTTTCATTGTATGCGTGTTAATTATCATACAATCTTTTTCCTCTGTGCTTCTGTATGTATGATGCATTAGCTGTTTTTACATTTTGTAAAGAGTTTTTTTTAAATTTTTTTTTAATAAAAGACTACGTGAATGTGTATCATTATTAATTCATAATTTATTTCCATGTTCTTTTACGGGAAACCCTGGATGAAGAGGAGTCTCATTTAAAAAGAAAAGCTGGCTGAGTTCTAGTTCGGACATATTGTGGTGAATAGTGGAATATCCTTCTAATTAAACCCACTATACACAGCAATATGTTTCGGCTGTTATGCCATTGTCAAAGACGATCTTAAAACTGTAGTTTTAAGATCCTCTTTGACAATGGTTACAAATGGTTAGAAATATATCTAATAAAAAATTGTGAAATAGCCAAGTGTGTTTTTTATACTAAATTTGTTACTTATCTTTATATGATGTTGTCCATTAGATAATTATCCTTGATACAATTGAATAAACATTTGGCAGAGGAAATGAATTCTTCTCTTTCTCCAGGCTCAGATCCTTGTGCGTATTTTTTTGTAGTTTATAATTTATAAATTTCAATCTGGTTCTATATACAGATTTAAAAGAAAACAGTCTCAAATCAAATAACTCTGATGTATTATGACGAATATCAACACGTATGAGATTATATGAAAAAGCAAATTAATTCCGTTAATTTACGTAACGTAACGATAGTTAGTAGTCAGCAGCGATAAAGTATTTTAAAAGTACGTGTGAAGACTGAATTGAGTCAGATCCCTGCAAAAGAAACAAGTCTGATAAATATATACGTGAAAATAAAATCTAAAAAGTGATATAAATTATAGCAATAATATAAAGCCATCGAAGTACAGAGAAGAAATAAATACGAAAAGAAGTTTCCAGAGAGAAATTAATTGAAAAGGAATTGATATAAGCGGGAAACCAAGTTTTTTGTTTGTTGTATTATGATACCTTCATAACTGACACTTTCCTTTGGCGGCGACGTTCTAATGACATAGAATACGTAATCATCATAGGAAGACTTAGTAGTTATGAAAGTCTTGAAGGAAAATTTCAATAGTTATTAGTCACTACATATATTCATTTCTAGTTGATGAGAAAAAATAGAACTATCTTGTTTTTTTGTAATTTTCTATCAATCATTAAATCTGCCTAATTATTTCGCTCAAACTATTTATATTCTATTGCCTTTTAAAGAAAAACCATGAACGTAAAGCATTATTGTAATTTCTAATATTTGTGGTTATACGAGGGATGTCTCTTTAGTGTTGCATATAGTCTCATAGAGGGCATCAGTAATAAAATATCAGTTGTCAAAATTAATCTAAATCTTTCGTTAACCTAATCAAGATATGGTAAGTCATTTAGTCATAATGATTTTTAATGTTTATATGAGGGTAAGCTGAAAAATTCGGTATCTAACAATGAGATGGCGCTACGTAAAAGTAATCTTTGACGCTAGTGTATAGCTTGATGTTTCAATGATATACGCGTTAAACTTCATATCGATCTGTCAAGTAGTTTGTTGCTTACACTCATTCAATGCAGAGTACTTTTGTCGCTTCTTAAAAATGTATAATATCGAAATTCGCGCAGTGATTAAATACCTGTGGGAAAAGTATTCTTCGCCTAGTGAAATTCATGTTGATATGGTTGGGTTGTTCTTCTTGTTTTAAGACTATTTGCAAAATGGGTGAACGAATTTAAAAAAGATCATACGAGCGTAAATGACGATCCCCGTTCTGGACGTCCTAAAATCGCCACTTCTGCAGAAGGTGTGCAAAAGATTTTAAAATTTGTGGAAGCTGATCGCCGATACACATTGCAAGATATTGCTGAGGCTATACGCATCTCCAGAGAACGGGTGTCGTACATTTTAAATGTTGAATTAGACATGTCTAAACAGTGTGCTAGATGGGTGCCGCGTTTACTAACAACACAGCAAAAACTCAACCGCGTGGAATGTTCTAAGCCATTTTGGAGCGGTTTTGGCAAAATCCAACAGATTTTGTTGAGCAAATTTGTGACGAGCGATGAAAGTTGGATCCACCACTACACACCAGAAAGTAAACAGCAATCAAAACAGTGGATTAAACGTGGTTAACTGGCTCAAAAAAAGGCCGAATTCAGTCTATCGGCAGGAAAGGTGATAGCTTCCGTTTTCTGGGAAGTGAAGGGAATCTTGCTTATTGACTACTTGCCAAAGGGACAAACGATTACTGCACTATACTATTCTAAACTTTTGGATCGATCGAAGGCAGCTATCGTCGAAAAAGATCTGGAAGAAAGCGTAAGAAAATCATTTTCCATCAAGACAATGCTCCAGTTCATACTAGCGGAATTACAAATATTTTTCTATTAAACTATTATACAAAAGTAATAAATAAACGTAGTATAATGCCATAATAATTCGAAACATTCCACCAAACTAACTCAAAGGATCCACAACTTTGATTCTACTGGATATTTTTTATGAGCTATATATTCGCTATTATTTATTTCCAATAAATATCTTCGTATTTTTCAATCATTCAAGAGAAAGTTTGTTTAAAATCAAATTCTGATTTTGTGTATATTTTTCAATAATATCATTTTCTTGGAATGTTTCGCGTTATTTTTCCAATGGAAACCACCACTTGCCAAAAATGTTTTGAATAGTATTACATCTACAATATCATAAGATAGGTTGCTATCCGTATTATCAAACAAAATTTTGCAAGTATTACGATTTATATTTGAGAAGTGTTCAAAAAATTAGTAATAATATCACCAAATAAGTTCTCAACCAATGAATTAAGGGTGCCTTACATGATATATTTTATAATGAATAGTTTATAATAGGTTTAACATCGTTAAGGGTATATATATATATATATATATATATATATATATATATATATCCTAATTAAAATTACTTTTATTACACTACCGCTAAATACAGTTAATAAATCGTGAGACAGGGCCACTACCCCACACTTTTTTTTACTTTCGATATACATTCCTAGTATAAATTGTTTCAATATACAGGCTGTCCTTGAAATAAAAGCACAACGTATGAAAAATGGGAAGATGTAATTATATAGAACATGAAACCAAAATATTGTGAGCTAATTACGACGCGAACAAAAAAATGCATGATGTTCCGCCTATGAATTCAGAATGTGTATAAATAATAAATATGTACCTCTATTGAAGTTACACACACATCGTATGTTTACATACGTAACAGCTGTTGATATTATAAAAAGTATAACATCATATATGCTAAGTGAATGACTAAAAATTAATATGTGTGTTACATTAATTTATAAACTAATTTTAAAAATCATACTAAAAATAGTTTGCTGATTTTTAGAACTGACAATCACTTCATGTGTACTTACGTGAATGTTTTCTTTTTTTTTGTTAGGAGAAGTAAGAAATAGAATGTCGCTATTGAATTTAAAGGCGGTAATGTTTATGTTTACAAAAACGCTAGAAAATAACATCGTGTCTAAGTTATGGTAAGGGTTCGATAACTGGTACGAAAGTCGGCTGTTAAAATTTATACTTCCTTGATAATTTTAAAAGATGATATATTAAAAGAACATGTAAGTTGTTCTACGGAAGTTAACGTCCTATTTGGTAACAATCTATCTTTAATCGAAAAATTGTATCGAACTTACTTAATGGTTGCCAACTGTACAAAACTTAAAGCGAGATGGACAATAACAAAATTATTCTTTTTGTTATTGTCGTTCAACCTTAAGGTATCGCCTTTTACAATATAGTCCATCGCACAACGGCGTGACAAAAATTTTTTAATTATCTTTCTAATTTTTTTCGCTTATGAAAGGAAATTTTGGCAAAATGTTTTGGGTATATATTCTACTTAATTAAATCTTTTCATTTTTCATACGTCTTATTTTAAGGACATTCGGTATATCATTCTCAACATAGCAGTTAAATTTTAACACATGATGTAGTGAAGCCGAAAGCAAAAATTAATTTTGTTACATTTTATCTCTCTAATGCATTTATATATTTAACAACAAAAAAAATGAAGCCGAAAGGATGCCAAAATGAAATTAATTTAAAATTAAATTTATTAATTTAACTACACGACCAAAAAATATTCCGTAATATTGACCCGATGTGTACATACATATGTATGTATATATCAGAACCATGTAATTAATTTCAGCTTAACAACGAATTCAACTCCACTTATCTCGCTCGAATTTCGCACTTTCTATATTAGGCCTTACGTATAAGGCTCGTGTTACTGTACTGGGTACAACCGATTTATGGTTGACATAAATTACTAAGTTGCTGTTCTTCTGATAGCGGTTATTTAAGATAATTATAATAACATCAAGGATGAATACATACAGAAAACCACCCAGTTTCTTTTACCGAAGGATATTATGAACGCGTGAGGCCATAAATGTTGCTGAATGAGAACGCTTCTTCTTATACGATTAAGGTGGAGCACGTATTTCGTGGAAAAATGTAATGAAAGGAAGAATATAAAAAGCAAAAGATAACGTATATAAGTGATAAATCAATTAGTATACTTGGTAAGTATAAATTACATACGTTGTGGTACTTTTACAATAACTATACTCACATATAATCTTTAATAAACCTGCATCACAAGGTAATTCACTATGATTTCTTTTAATTGATAACTATTTTGAATGCAATATTATTATAAAACTAAATCAAATTAAAGAATTAGAATTACTGGTAAAATATTATAACTAGTAACTGCTTTCGACAATCTCAGAACAGTTCTTATAAACGATGCAAAAATAAGAAAATAAGATAGCCATATTTACCACGCTTTAAAAGGAACTATTCTAGAAAAAAGAAGATTCAGATGATGATAAAATCCAGGGTTTCTAATACAATAGTGATTTCGAATCAATTATACGCAAGCAAGTCTTGGGCGCCTTTCTCAATGCCCAGCTCAACTTGAGGCAACTGAAATGAAGTACGTATTGCAGAGAAAATAATATAAACTAGAAGAAATGAAGAAATAATAAGAATAACGGAGCAATGCTCTCTAGAAGACAATTAAACTGGTTTGATCACATAATAAGTATGGACTACAACAGATTAACAAGAATAATATCAAATACTATCAAAGAGAATGAAACACAATGGACAAACCCTGGAAAGAGAAATCTGAACGGAACTTCTTTCAAAACTTTTTGAATTTCACTGCAAAAATACAATAGGCTGGGTCAAAAAAAATTTTTCTTCATTTCTTGAGAGGCTCAGTGATAAAAAGGTGCTAAATGGTATAGCTAATCTGCATATAAAATTTTATTGCATTATTTAAAGTTTTACTGCCTCCGGATAGCGATAGAAATTTCAGAAAAAGTAGATTTTTGACATCACTTGAATAATACTTTTTAAGTTACATATCTATACAAGTTTTATGCAAAATAATTCTAAGTACCGGTATATAGAGGTAATCCCGATATAAAACTGTACTTTTACAATGTGGATATTCACACTGTTAAATTTTCCCAGAACACGCATTTACATCTCGCTACCTTAATATAGAAAGTCCCTAACTCAATTTTTTACAAATCGAGTTTTTCTTTTGGATATTTCGATATATTAGAAGATCATCTATCGAAACATGCAAAACCCTCGATTTAAAAAAATGAGTTAGGGCATTTCTATATTAAGGTAGCGATATACAGCACTGATTCAGTCTAAAGGTTCAATTAGACGTGCCACAGCCGTAACCATATAAAACCAATCGTATGTGCTACAATGTTTTCGATTTTGGTAACATGCCGTAACGCCATAGCCGTAACCGTAGATATTAATTGAACTTTGGTTACGGCTATGGCACGTCTAATTGAACCTTAATACGGACAAATAAGTCATTAAAAGGAACAATAATATAAAATTCTTCTTTTTTATATATTACAAAAACTAAAAAACGTGCTGCTTTTGTATATGTTATCTAAACTGTTCAAGGCAAAAACAAAATAGGGAAATCCCCGTACAATCTGTATTTCTGACAACACGGAGTTAGATGAGACAAGTGTGCCGCGATCGTTAAAATAATTAGTGTTGCGTTGTAAAGTGCTGTCATTTATTTGTTTATTTTATCATTTGAGAAATGGAGCGTACCAGAAATAGTTGGAGGTGTCCTTTGTTTGGTGTTTTATGTGATTTGAAAGATAATTTATTATCAACTTATTATTAAAAATCTGGTGTGAAGAACACAAATACAGGTTCACTATTAATATTTTTTGTGAACGTGTTCGAACACATCCCTCTCCAGAGACGTAGATACGTATTTCGCCTTTCTACAGGCTCGTCGGTACGCCCCTGCTGGAGAAAGGATATTCTCAGACACATTCACTTACATTCACAACTTTGAAAGCCGTTGTTGACCCAGTAATTCAAAGAAACAGTTATTTTGCACACCCTGAAAACTTAATACTTGCAATGTTGACAGATCCCCAGCAAGACATTCGTGAATTAGCTGTCCATCGAATTTTGAAAAGTAGATCAGCAACATTAAAGCAATTACGGTTTTTTCAGATACCAACGATAAACTTTAATGCATCATATTTCGACCTTTTGAATTGGGAAGAAACTATCACTGAACCACCTATATTAAAATCTGTAAATGAATAAAATCTTCGACTGTTTATTGAAGAAGAAAACAATGGAGGAATTGAGCTATTACACCTTCCCTGTCACACCCAATCGGTAGAAAGAGCAGTCAAAGCTGTGAGTTAAGCATCATCAACTTTGTGCAACAAAACAACAAGAGAAGGTGTCCTCAAAACGCAGATAGAATCAAGAAAATTAATTCCGAAATTCGATAGCAAAAAGGATTTTGTCACAAAATAAACTCATTATATTCATTATTTTTATGATTATCCTTTCTTGCACTTTTGTAAAAAAATTTTTGTCATGCTTTTTTTCTCTAAATAAATATAATTACAATTGATTTCTAACTTTTCCAAATAATAAACTTAATTAGAGTAATTTTATATATCATGCTTTAAGTTCTTTTTTAAGTACATTTTTGAAAGATTCAACATTAAACCGGAGGCAGAAGATTAACTCCGATTGCTACCAAACTTCGTAACCTAATAACACTTATAATTTGGCATCTTTTTGTCACCGTGTCCATAAAAAAAATTAATTTTTTTTTTCTCCATACATATGTGACCCAGCCTAATATACACCAACTTGTTAAGTACGTTTTATGAGAAATATTTGTACCCTGTTCTAGCGTTTAAAATGTACCGTTTGTGTAAAAGTTCCTGATGTATAATTTTCGCAGCAGTGTTGTGTCTTTCAGTTTAATCTATTCCAACAAATAGCTTAAACATGCCCTTGGTATTTATTAAAATTGATTATTTGAATTGGTGGCAATGCAATTATCGTTTTCTATTAGCTTCGTAATTTTATATCCTCTATAATTTTATGTGGTGTTTGCATTATTTTGTATTGCTAACGCAAATCCTTCTGTTTCAAAAAATAATTATCCTATTTATGGCCATTGGTGGGGTAGTTCTCTTTCTGTTTGTGCATTATGTTATAATAATTTTCATTCAGTACTTTTCTGGTCCATTGTTTTAGATATTGTGTTGTATATTGTTTGCCTGCTAAAACAACTGCTTTGTGCATGGGTTTATTTTTGTGTAGGAAGTATTTTCTTACATTATGTACGAGGGTGGATCAATAAATACCCGTGTTAGGAAAGAAGACGCAAGTTTTTCACAATTTTTTTATTTATTTTTCAACGTAATCACCTTTTAGTACAATACACTTTTCCCAACGTTTCTGCCATTTCTTTAACCCCTCCAAAAAATACGATTTGTCAAACTCTGCAAAATACGCTTCTGTCTCGACGATAACCTCCTTGTTTGAGTTGAATCTTTTTCCCCCGAGCCACGTTTTCATGTTGGGGAACAGAAAGAAGTCGTAGGGAGCCAAGTCAGGCGAGTACGGTGGGTGCGGCAGCAATTCGTAGTGCAGTTCATGCAACTTTGCCGCGACAATTCTGGTTGAATGTGCTGGTGCATTATCGTAGTGAAACAGCACTTTTTTCTTAGCCAAATGGGGCCGTGTCTCCTTCAATTTTATATCGAATCGGTCCAACAATTCACTGTAGCCCCGTGACCGTTCTTCCTTTCTGCAAAAAGTCCATGAGGATTATTCCGTTGGAATCAAAAAAAATCGTGGCCATGACCTTTCCGGCCGATGGGACCGTCTTTGCCTTCTTCGGAGCAGATTCACCCCTAAAAATCCATTGTTTTGACTGTCGCATGAACTCTGGCGTATAATAATGGATCCAGGTTTCATCAACGGTGACGACTCGACGCAAAAGCTCCTGGGAATTTCTCTTAAAGAGGTCCAAACACTGCTTCGACATTGACAACCGTATCCGCTTGTTGTCCACCGTAAGCAATCGCGGCACCCATCGGGCCGACACCTTTCTCACCGATAACTTATCATGTAAAATATTAATTGCCATTTCGTACGACACGCCTACGGCCTCTGCTACTTCGCGCACTTTCGTTCGGCGATCAGCGAGAATCATGTCGTGGACCTTTTCAACGATTTCCTCGGTAACCACGTCTGCCGGGCGGCCTGAGCGCTCCTTATCAAAAACAGATGTACGACCACGTTTAAATTCGTTGAACCAATATCTTACGGTTGTCATAGATGGTGAAGGGTCCCCATAGATAGCATCCATCTTCGCTTTGATTTCTTCGCATGTTTTTCCATCCAAAAATAAAAAGCGAATTACGGATCGATATTGCTCTCTTTCCATTTTATCGAGAAACACGTGTGATACAACTGGCTGCCAAATAAAAACTAACCTATGAATCAGTCTGAAATTTATTATGGCGTTGTCTGACAGATGGTAGTACACGACGGTAATGCCAACTTCCCTCAGCAGCGCCACCTGTCTTCAAACACGGGTACTTACTGATCTTCCCTCGTATTTATGTATTGTATGATATTAATACGTTTATTCGGTCTCTGCATCCTTCCTTTTTGGCCATAGTAATCTGCTTATAGTAGAAATTTGGATGAAGGATACGGTAATCTGTCCTGTTTGTTCTGTTAAGACGATTCATCTCTTTTAGTTCTGTATTTAATAATTTAATTATACTATGTAAGGACAGGTATTGCAAATGTATTAATAGCTTTAAGCGTATTTCTAGCATTAAGGCTGGATTTTGGTACACATAATTATATTTTCTTTAAAGCTGTTGTTTTAGTACTGTTGTTTTAGTAGAGTGATTTATGCTTGTATTGTTATTATTATTTCTAGTAATAACTAATTACATACTACGGTGAACATTATTTGAACCAAGATTGAAATGCCAATGAGAAATTTGAGATCTTAAAAGGCAGAGTTTGTTGGACATATTACCATTGATAACATAACATAATTTGGTGTGTTTTCAAAATAGGAAACACCGATATAGACTGATTGATTGTATTAAATACGCGTTATTTGTTTAAAGTAAAACTATATCTTGAGATATATTACATCATTGTTAACAATACTAAGCATTTTTGTTTATAAAACCGCGGTGTGTTTTGTTTAATATTTGTTGTTTATATAATCAAAAGTTTATACGTTCAAATATAATTATGATGGATATAGTGCCATTAACATCATTCTTTCAATGTATTTTCCGTGATATCCTTTTTGAGATAATACATAATTTTCCAACATTTTGCACGAACAGCTCGTTCACCTTCGCAAGCACAGAACTAGCGGCAGTCCTCGGGCAGTAATACTCAATAAAGATACACCTACTTCCGTTCATCTCGGGCGAGATCTAATTTTTTCTGCTCTCTCGCCGTACGTAAGTCCCGGCAAGTGAACGAAACACACCTTCGAGTTAGCCGTTGAAGAACATAACTGTTAAGCAAATAGTAGCCAGAGGTTACCATAAATATACGGACACAGGCACACACAGGTATGCAACAAAAGATGCACATTAACAACCGTAATACGAATGCAATATTTTCGCTTGGGAAAATTAAGAGGTACAGTTATATATATGTAAGTGATGCGAGATGTAGATAGGAGCTGATATATTTATCTCCAGCCATCGCGACTGCGGACGTTGATAAAGGTAATAAAATTTATGCGAAGATTCTTTTTCTTTTACGATGGATTGGTGTTACCTTTGTTGGTATGCAATTAATTGGCCGAATAAGGATTTGTAGTCTATTTCGAATAAAATAAAATATTCTTGCGTACGCGGTTGCACTTATAGATGTTTAATCACACCAGAGTATTTTACTCTGGTGTGGCATCTGCAAATGCTACTCCTTTTCAAGTGAATTTAAGTAGCTCCGAACGATATTTGAAATCGAAATATTTCCTCGCTTTTCTGTGTCTGGAAAGGATTAATATTTAACTTTTCGAACTAGTACATGGTTTTTGCACAAAGTCATAAATAATTAATAGTATTCACAGCCAAAAACTAAGATTACTTACATTGCAGGAGAAAATATCAGATAACAAAGAAGAGTGTTTTTTGTATAAAATCGTAATTGGCAACAAAAAATGGATTAGGTTTTAAAGTTTTAAATGCAAAATATCATAGGGTAACTAACATTGTCGGCAACAAAATTCAAACTTTTTGGAGGAAAGTTCTTTTCTACATATTGCCATGGATTTTTTATATAAAAAAATATATTTATATTTGAATAATTTATAAATTTTCATATTTTGTGAGATCAATTGTATATTCAAAATGTATTTCAATTTTGCGAAGTGAAAAACTTGTTATTCGAGGTCGCTCTCATAGAGAGGCCAGGTAAATTGAAGGAGACCAAAATGATAGCTTGAACTAGGAGGTTGCTTTGTGAGATAGAATTAAATATATTTAATTAATTCGGTTAATTGATTGATAAGTGATTTATAGATGTATTAGAGAGTTATAGAGATAAATTCTCGTATGTTATTAGATGTTTAAATTTATTATGCACCTTCTTTGTTCTTCGTCTCCATTTTAGTTTTTGTAAGTATTAAATTTTTATGATGTCATAAATATTTAAAGTATATTTCTATTGTATCCAAGCTGGTAATTAAGAGATTTAATAATTAGAAATACAGATAATAAAGTTTATTGTTAACATTTCTATGTTAATATTATAATTGAAAAGTTTGTTCGAGAGGATTAAAGGGTTTTTTTTGTGCGTGTCGATTGAACACGTGTTAGTTTTGTTCGTGTATCAGAATCTGATTATACAGTGTGGTTCTCGTGGGAAGAAATTAACAGTAAACTTGATTATTTTTAGATAAGTTTGTTCGGATTCATAAAGAGGATGTTTTCCATTCATTTAGCTGTCAATTTACAATGAATGTTTTTACCTCATGTATTTTTGTATAATACAGCATCTTTATACTTTGTAAAGATAGATTTTTTTAATTTTTTTTTTTATTTTGTGTTAAATATTCATTTCAATTTTATCCTGCCTTTGATTTTTGTACTTATGCCTATATTGCTGTTTAAACTTAACTTATATAAGTAATTAAATTTTTGTGAACATTTCACTGGCGCTAAATTATCATTGCAGTCACGCATTTCCTAAGTGGAACCCGAGAAGTTAGAAGTCTCATATTTGAAAATTCACCGGCTGAGACACCTAGTTGGGAAAACTAGTTGTGGATGGTGGTCTGCTAAATTTTCAAACCATTATTCATAGCAATATGTATCTATTGAGATCAGAATACTCCTTGGAATAGGCTCAAAGAAAAAAAAGTAGTTTAAGGAATACGATTACGCAATTTATTGTATATGGCAGCCGTTATACTGGTGTACAGCATACAGAAGAAGTAATAAACAGAACCATCTTCAACTGGAAAATTTTGCTACAGGCACCTCATCTTTCAGATTTCACTCCATCATGTTTTAGTGTGATATTTTGATATATTTCTTTTTACAGATGAAAATTTACGAATGACTATATGGCCTTGATACTACAAGAATATATCGTAATAGACTTTGGTGACTGATTATAACAAATGATGCTCGGCCCATTTCCAAATAGAGAATGAAGATTTTCGAAATTCAAAAAAGAATTACTAGACCTAAGGCACAATAATAATAATAACACAAACATTCAGAAAGATAGCTGCAGGATATGAGATTTACACCCCGAAACCATAGACTATATAGCTGCAGGATGGAAAACAGGAAGCAGGAACAGAATATACTAGTAGACATAAATATTGCCGCTAAAATACTACACCAAGCAATAGCATAAAAAACGCAACCTCATTAATGATACATCTACATCCTACACCTAGAATGGTTTTTGAAAACCAAAGGTACAAACTCACTTGGAATATCAGAATACATATAGACAAATAAACTTCACTAAATGAACAGGACATCATACAAGAAAAATTGGAACAGATCACGTACTTGATAGACATAGCTGTACCAGCAGACAAACACATTAACAGCAAACCTCAAACAAAATTTAGAAAATATACACCGCAGAATGTAGAACTTTAGTGTATCTGGAAACAGAAAAATGTACATATAATATCTTTCATTATATAAGTTATCAGAATTACATTCCACCATTTCTCTAAGGGTCTCAAATCATTAGAATTACCATTCAAAGTCAGCTAATTAATCAATAATACTCACATGTAGTATAGTGCGTAAACTTTTACAAATAGATTAAATTCGAATCGCTGATTAAACACCGCGATATAAACTTCTATAATCTATAGAATTATGGAAAAGACAAAAAAAAAACAATAACAACAAATTACATTACAGGACTTGCAGTAAATACCATGATGTATACCAATACCGCAATATCAGCCGCGTACCACCGGGTTCATACCCTCAGATATGTAGAGTAAACTGTTTCCCAGCTGCAAACTGAGGAAGTGCCAGATAACTGGACGCCATAATAATAATAGTAGTAATAATAATAACCCTTTAAGTTATTTATGTAATTTGTGTTAATTCAAATAGCCTTTTTCAAAAATAGTTATAAATATATACAGTAAAGTCAAAAAAGAAGCACAAAACAAAGGAAAATGCATTTTAGCTGAATTATTTTTGTTTCTTAACAATTACGAAGCGCCGTAGAGATGAAGTACTATTTTAACCCATTTTAAAAATTTTTATTAGCATACTACTTGTGTCTTCATGCAAATTACTAAAGAATTTAAGAATTCTTACCATGGAATTATTTCGCATACAATAATTGTGAGAATCTGACGAGAATGGAAAATTACAAGAGCTTCCTTCTTGTAAATACCAACCAATTATATATAAATAAAAATGGTATGGTTAATATCTTTAAATGTTTAAAATGCGGTTTGACTCTGGTTCCAATCCCGGCCATTATTATAATTTTCTTTTGTATCATAAATGCCCTAGATATATGTCTCATGCTTACAACAGTAAAATGCTGTTGTTAACATGTCGAACATCGAATGATACAATAATTTAGCTGTTTCTAATATTTATAATAACAATGTTTTTTTTTAGATTGATATATACTTTCAGAGCCCCATACGTAAATATACCCAATAATCAGGCAGCTTTCGTCCCATTCGGTTTGAGGTTAAAATTATTTTTTTGAATACGACCGTTATTCAATTTTAAACAATTTGCTTGAAACAAATCTTCTCTAACTTTTAAACCAGATTCCTCAAGCCTTTACGTAATCTATTGAATAACTATCAATGAAAATAACAAAATGCATGAAAAAGAAAGAAAAAAAGAAAATTGTAAGAAAATTCAGAAATTATCTTAATACCTTTGACTTCGTATTTTAAGAAGTGTTGGCGCAGGTATTACTTTTATTATTATAAGAAACGTGTTTATAGAGTTATAAAACAAAATGCAGTAAAGCATTTCATATAAAGGTCATTTGAATTAACACAAATTACATAAATAACTTAAAGGTTTATGCGCTTATACGTGTATCTAGTACTTAATAAAATTGTAAATGCAATATTTATACAATCTGATATACGATACATCTTATTCGTCAAATACTTAATCCTACTTTAGTACCAGTGAATTATTTACAAATTATTTGTTAACCATACACACTGAACTTGAGAAAATTTTAAAATATTAGATCATTCGAAATAAATGAAATATAGGCGAATATAGTTTTACAAAATCATTCTAACTCTGCTTTAGTAAAAGACGAGTATTAGATATAAATATAAGTAGGTACAATCAAATCTTTAATGAAAATAAAGTAATTACTTGAGTAAAAAGTAGAGATATCTTTTTAGTGCTTCAAAAATACAAAAGGAAAACATGGGCCAGAAAATAACATTAACCATATTATTTTACTTGGTAGAAAAATTATCTCTCTCCATAAAACACATTAAGTCTGAATGGTAATTATGGTACTCCATCTTTTTCGGAGTCTCTCTGTGCTTCTGAATATAATTCAAAGTTTTCTAGGTAGTTTTCTATATAATCAACATACTCCTTTCATCGAATTCTACACTATTTTAAACTGTGGTTAAAATTGTTGATTTATGCGAATTTTTTTGTGTGGTCTTTTCTGGGTCATTCTTTAACTCTTCATAAAAATTTATCTTTTGGGCTTATATTTTCGTACGTTAAGGTACAGTTATTTTTTTACCATCTCTTCTGTATCACTTAAGTTATCGAGAAACGGTTAGCAACTAACTAGGAAATACATTTACTCTTTGTCGATCTTAAAAATATTACAACAGCGTTTCTCAGGTAAGACTTTGGGAAACGCTGAGAAATATACGGATATCGACAATAACTTGATCAGAGTTGTTAAAAACCTTTACAAAAATGCCCAAGCCAAAGTAAAGATAAAATTACTAACAACCAACGCATTCAATATAACTAAAGTGTTCAAGCAGGGACGATGCCTCTGGCCAACATTATTTAAAATATATTTAGAATAGGTCCTAAGAACGTGGAAACGATACTGTGAGAGTATGGGTATCCCGTTGGCAGAAATAAGTATATACATACTATGCTTTGTAGTGTTAGCTCAAGATGTGGACAATATAGAATATATGATGCGCAAATTGGTCGAAGAATATCACAAATGGGATTTAGATATGAACACAAAGAAACAGAATATATGTACGTATAAGTAGCGTATAAAAAGAACTTATCTTAAATGATGGACAAAACATTAAACATTGCCACACTTACAAATATCTGGGACTACATGTCTCACAACACGGTACCTTGTATAAAGCCATTCGCTGGGATAAAAAGACTTCCAAAAAGCTAAAATCCTAATATACGAAACAATTGTTAAGAGCATAGCGACTTATAGCTTTGAAGTCTGGTCACTTAAAGATATAACAGCGCAAACTTTGCTGGTAACTGAAATGGACTTCTGGAGAGGAGCTGCAGGTAGATCTAGAAGGGACAGAGTCTAAAATGAGAGGACAAGAGAAATTATAGGAGTCAAGCATATCATAGTAGCTGACATCAAAACGAAACAACTTCAATGGTATGGACACGTGCAACAAATGACAGATAAACGGCTGCCCAAGCCAGTAATGGAATGGACTCCAGAAGGAAAGAGCAGAAGAGGGAGATCTAGAAGAACTTGGAGGAAATGAATAGACAAAGAGATGAAAATGAGACATTTGGAGAACAACTTATGGGAAGACAATGACCAATGGGGATTGGGCGTCAGAAGACGGCGTAGAACGTTTTAAACCGATACATATAATAATAGAGTGTCCCAAAAATATACGATAACATTAAAAGGGGTGATATGGGACATCAAAACAAACATTTTTTGTTTAATAAACATATGTCCGCAAATAAGCCCTTTTACCATAAAAAAGGAAAAATTGTTTCGGTATTATTTTACAAAAAAATGTTTACGAGTACATCAATAAATCACTTTTGTACATATTTAACTTTTGTTTTATTGACAAATAAATGATGGTTTACAAAAGGTATTGAAAAGGTTAAAAATTTGCTTGAATACAAAGATTGCACGGTTAGCTCATTGACTCGCGGACCCTATGGAATATTTCAGGAATAGCTTCTACATCTGTACAACGCGCTGTTTTATATATATAAGAGATCGTCCTCGTTTCGTAAACTAAAGATTTCGGATAATCCCAAAGGAAGAAATCCATGGGCTTGAGATCGAGAGAACACACGGGACTTCCTCTTCGAATCCGTCGGTGGAGAAGTTGCTGGTCCAGATACTGGCGCACGTTTAAACCAAAATGTGGAGGTGTCCCATCATGTTGAAATCACATGTTATTCATAATGTTTAAAGGAACATTTTCCAATAATAGGGGCAAAACATTTTACAGAAAACTCAGATAAATGTCTACATTCAAACGAGCAGGCATCGGGTGAACTATTAGATTCTCTCCAACAATACCAGCCCACATGTTAATACTAAATTGTTGCTGGTGTCTTCTAGAGATCACAGCATGAGGATTATGCTAAATGTGACAGAAAACAATACTACTCTACTCTCCCAGAACACAATACTACTCTCCCGAAATCATGTCGGTGTACCGTCAGCTTGGAGGTTCCCACTTTCTCTAAGGCGACAATAGATAGAAGCAAAATTTGTGTGATGAGGTTGCTGACGTTCCAGATATCTCTCTCTATCTATCATACAAGCGTGCTGCGTCTCTTCTATTACACTGTGCATACCGACAAGTTCTTCAAATGAGAAATTATCATTCATTTTCAATTAAATTTTAAATTAACAATCAACAAAGCTAATGTTCTGATGACAACTAAATGTCACAAATAACTACTATGATCCCAAAATCGGCATCTGTGGTATGTATTGTGATAAAGAAATGCTTCTACTGCATAACAAAAACCGTAGTTGCCACAAAAAATGTTTAACGAAAGACATTGGTGTCCAACTAAATCAAGAATTATCTTAGTTATTTGGAGATGATTTAAAACAATTTATTTATTACACTACAGCACAAGCGGCTCATTTGCAGACATACCTTTATTAAACAAAATATTTTTGTTTTGATATCCCCTACCACCCCGCCAAGTTTGTCGGTATGGTTTTGGGACATATTGGGTATTTCAGAAAAGTTTTGATTTGTTTCTTTTTTTGGTTTTCTCTTCGAAGTTCTTCTTATTCAATTTTCTTTAACATTTTGATTATGTTCATTTGTTGTGGCACAGCGATATTAATCGAGACATTTCATTAGTTTAAGACTTTGTAACAACATTATTAATTTTTAGAGAATTGTTTGTATTCCTGAGATGTCCAGTTTCGTATTTCCACAATGGAGGAACGGTTCAAAAATAAATAATATGAAACATAAGGAAATGTACGGGTATCACAATTTCATTCTCATTCAAATATTAATAACAATAGCTCTAATGTTAATATTATTTATGATTTATATTTAAGCTCAATAGAAAACTCAAATTTCATGCGTAGGAAATAGCACGTATTTGTGACAAAAATCATGAATTTATTAGAACTAATACTGTAACATTCTCCATTTACGTAGGAAATCAACTGTTTCGAAAACAAGTTTTGATATTTGTAGAATAACTGAATATTCACTGTTGCAAATTGTGTTTATTGTAACTGTTTTCGCAAATATATAAAAATTAAACTAAAACGAGTTTTTATTAAATGAAAGTGCTTTGCGAGATTAATTTACAGGAAGATCGTATTTCTTGTCATCATTATCTTTGAAAACATCCGCCCAAGATGAGAAAGAAGAGTTAAACATATCGAATCGGTAACAGTGAAAGTATATCTTAATGGTTTGTTACCTAATTTCAGGCAAAATAAAAAACATAAATAAAAAGTTGAAACACCAAAGCCAGATAATAAAAAGCGTACAAGAAATAATGTCTCCGGGCGACGATCGTATTACTCGTCCTTTCCCTACATGTGCATATGCGGTCGATTGGCAATCTTGCGGGCTAAATTTCTTCTTGTTCGTTCAATTAGCGTAATTTTTTTCTTGTCTCCTCTTTCTTTTCGAATGTTTTAATCGAAGGTGTATCTTTCGCAACGTCTTCCGCATCTTCCAAACAATTGTGTAATTCCTTTTAATGGGCCTGCATTCGAAAAGGCGTTCTGGCAATAAGATAACATTGACAAATTGAAAAATCTGCGCGACGTAACTCTTTAAAAAGGTGTTTCAAAATCGCGCCGAATATTTTTGATGTGTCGGTAATGTAATAAATTGGAATAAATTTAAATGAGAAACGATATACGAATAACTGTTTTTTTTACTTACCAATCGTTGAGATATAGAGAGGTAATTTTGGAAAGTACTGAAACACATTTCGTAAGTATACTATAAGAAGAAATTGTATAATGGCCAATTATATATTTAATGTTACTGATTTTAGCTTTAATTAATCTTCTTGCAGACTACAGAGAAGAATGTGGGACGTAGCATTATTAGAAAGGTACTATAATAAACAAATAGTAGAATGAAGAAAATAATCTAAGCCAAACATTAATGTAAATGAAAATAATGAAAAGACTTTTATATATAAAACTCAAAAATTAAGTTAGAAAAGTATTGTAAAAGCAGTATATACCTAAAAATGAAAATAATACATGTTATAGTGATTAATTTAGAAGTAATAGAAAAGACGAACGAGAAAAGAAATAAGATTACGGAAAAGACATTATGGAACACAAGGAAAAAATTGGCAAAAGAAAAAGATAGCAGAAACTAAAAAATATAAAGAATCATAAATTAAGTACACGGAACAAACAGAAATATCGTATAATATGTAACATAGAAAACTGAACACCTATTACGTATGATTTTATTTCGATAACTTTTGGAATACTTATATATAGGAAGGATATAGGAAGGAAATAGTTACAATTTGAAACCAATTTGATAATAAAGACATGAATTGAATTAGCTTATTGGTCTGCTATGGTGTGGTACACATTCATTCGTGCTACTAAAATTGTTTCTACTGAGATAATCAGTATCTATTTGGTGTATTTATTCCAGACGCGCAATATCTTGAAGCAAAATGCTGTGAAAGACTGAGGGGCATGTAGTAAATTCCAGTATATTAAAGTTGGGGCGACTTTGTTGGTAATGACAACATATTAATTAGAGTTTGTCAAAAGTATTTCAATGTTGCAAACATTGCATTACAACATATGATTTGGTATTTATTTTGCCGAAAAACTGGATTTGAAGTGGGGTATGAGGTTGTATAATTTATTTGATATAAACTTGGGCGGTCAAATTATCTTTAATAAAACCGAGAGCAGATCCATTGCTATATGCAGTAATTACTCAACTGTAGGATGTTTTGCCCTCTCGGAATTTTTTGACTATCATTGAATACTTACTGCAGATATAGATTTTTTTGATCACCTATACAGGCATTCAAATAAAAAGTACAGTAAAACTATATACTGCACCGATAACTATGATAATGTAAATATGTTTACATAATTAACAAAATTACAAATTCTGTGTCAGTATAAGTAAGTAAAAAAAAAAGTTTATACAGTTTCTTGTGATATAAAACCCAAATAAAAAGTAAAACTCTGGAAATAAAGGGTTAGAACGAGAATAGAGAAAAAACAACAAGCAAATAGGAAAAAATAGATATGAAATCACTAATGAATTGTTAATAATAATTGTCTATATATTATCGAAGTGTAAAATGAAAAGTTTTTTTTGTAGGAAAATTAATTCAAAAGGTATTAATTCTATTACCATGAAATAAATAAATCGAAAGCAGTGAAGCATGAACTTCATTTGACAATTTTGAAGAAACAAAAAAATTTAAAAAATAGCAGGTGTTTGTTATCATGATAGCAATTATCTACTAGTACTATTTTTTGGTTTTTCAATCAAATAATTTTTTTCTTTCTTCATATCTACCTCTTAAATATAAAACTTTTCTAGATGTCTGATACTGTGACCAAAGTATTTAATTGTAATAGCAATTTTCTTAATAGTAATAAAGAGATGGTATTCTTCTCTAATATATTATGTACTAAATTAGAACATGAATTACTGATCATATAATTTAGATTATCACGTATTATATATTTGATAAAAAGCTTGCTCGTCGACAGATTCAACATATTCATAAAATGAATTATAAATGAAAGTTTCAGTATAGCATCCATCGTTAACACCACTGGTAACCCTGAGCATATCTCTTATAAAAGTGTACGAACAGTAGGCAAAAGGAGAAAGAGTGCCAAAGTTGCGGTCGTAGTCCTAAAACTGAAGAGAAACAATGGATATAAGAAAAACGATGCCAAAGATGCGGTTGCAGCCTGAAAACTGAAGATGAACAATAGATATAAGAAAAAGAAGTTAAACTACATCCCGCTTATATGCTTCATTTTCCAGAAAATTGAAAAAGTAAAACTACTCTTAGAAACAACCGTAGAAAATTAAACAGAACCCAAACTTTATGGATTTAGGAGAAATCACGAGATGTAGTAAAATAGCTGTACAGCAAAAAGAAGAAATAGCTGAGAAAATACATATAGGTAACAAATTAATAGTAGTAATAAGAAAGTTTGGAGAGAAGAAAAATCACATCAGAACTTAATTTCAGAATCCTAAAACCATCGAAGGAGTAAGACAAGGAGAAAGTCTGCGCCCTGTACATTTCATAAATAATAGAAGTAAAGAGCTGTATAGTGTGTCCAGAAATATACCGTTGACTTTTAATTAAAATTGTAAGCCTATTCAATGCACCGGAATTAACGCCGCATGAGGTCTAACCCTAACAGAAAGAGGTACATCAGTGTACCAGGATCACTCTTAGTTTAAATTTGTTTGTACTAAAATGTCATTAATGCACATAATAAAATTCCACGAATATTTTTGAAAAGATTAGTGAATATCAAATTATATATGCAATATTCCTATTTATATAGCCTTAAATTTTATAAAGTGGTGGGAATATGTATGTTTGAATACGGTTCGGTGTGGTTACTGTACGTCGACAAGGTACAGCCCTGTCGGTGTATACGAGTTGCGCCACAGATTCTATAAATTACTAATCCCTCTTAAATCCGTATACGAGTTGCGCCAAAAATACACCTCGAGGGTGGTAAATGTGAAAGTTGGTCATTAAGTAGGGGTAGTTAATATTTTCCTTAAATATTACCTACATATTTATGGATGATATTCATTTATCGTCAAGTTAGTTAGTTAGACAATCATGGAAGTGTATACTATGTTTAGTGAGAAGGGAAAGTTATTATTAGTAATAAATAACTACAAATTCAGAAAAACTTCTGAAAATTTAAATGGTGTTCGGTGGAGGTGTACAAATAAATCTGGTGCGGCAAAGGTTTATACAAAAAGTGGAAATTATTTCATAATAAACAAAGATTTGAATAACAACCATCCAAGTGACAACACAATTGCAAGGCAAATACTTAGTAATTCAGTCAAAAGGAAAGCACAAGGTGACATGTACGAAAAACCTGCCAAGTTGATTCATAGTGAAATAAAACGTTTAAAAGAATATAATTTTTCAATGCTAACAATAGAAGATTTGAACCGAACTCGGATAAATATGTATTATGCGCGTCGAAGTATTTTACCTCTATTACCGAAAAACAGGGGCGAGGTTTTTGACTTAGTGAAGAATTTGACACCAAAAACAAGTAAAGAAGAAATCTTTTTGTTAGTAGCTGATAATGCAACACAAATTATAATATTTTCTTGTTTTACAAATTTGAATTTCCTATGTTCGACGGATTCAGTCTACATGGACGGTACATTTGAATTTTGCACAAAATTTTTCTTTGAACTATTTACAATTCACGGTTCTGAAAACTGACACTATGTGCCTTTAGTATTTTGCTTATTACCAAATAAAACCAGTGAAACGTACCTAAACACTTTAAAATTTATCAAAGAAAAATGTATAACTTATAATATCAGTTTTAATCCTAATGAAATTGTTATTGATTTTGAATCTGCAATTCATAAAGCCGTCAACACATTGTGCCCAAATACAAAAATTACTGGATGTCGGTTTCATTTAAGTCAGGCTTGGTTTAGAAAAATTCTATCACTTGGCTTGAAAAAACAATATACCACAGAAAACTCTGAAATTAGCATTTTTTTAAAACAATTTTTTGGTTTGTCATTATTAAAACCATATGATGTAGGTGAATGTTTTACGGAGATATTGGAATCTGCACCTGACGATGATAAGGTGATAAAATTTTGGGATTATGTACTAAATAATTATATTGATGAAAATGCTGCATTTCCTCCCAGTGTGTGGGCTTGTGTCTCTTGTTTAATGACTAAAACTACAAATAATTGTGTCATTTCATTCCAAATTTGGCAATTTTTTTTTATAATTCACATCCGAACATTATAAATTTTGTAGAAATGCTTGTAAATTTACAGTTAGAAATATATGTTAAAATTAATACAGCAAATAAGTTTGCGAAGAAAATTAGAACTGACCTAAAAGGTAAGCAAGCATATATAAAAAATAAAATCGATGAACTATATGTGTATAAGACAATTAGTAAAATAGATTTTATCAAATGCGTTTCACATAAATTTTTGCCTAGCTCTATAATATAATATTGATGTGGGTGTAATATATATATATATATATATATATATATATATTTGAGTTTGTTTTAATTGTAATTACTTGTAATTATTTTAGTTCATTACTTTTAATTTCAAAGTGTAATAATAACATAAACATAAATAAAGTGTATTAAAGTTTAAAAGTTTGTTATGTCTACTTTACTTCACCTGAACATTTACCATCCTCGAGGTGAATCTGGCGCAACTCGTATACGGATTTAAGAGGGTCGGATAATACCTAAAATTGTATTTCTAGGATTAATTCAGGTACTTTGGCGCAACTCGTATGCGTTCAGCCCTGTTAGGGTTAGACCTCATGCTGCGCTAATTATCGTGGAATTAATAGGATTTAAATTTTAGTTAAAAGTTAACGGTATATTTCTGGACACACTATAAAAGTAAATTTCCAATATATATACATATATAGATCATTTGGTAGTAGAAAACGAAGGGAACGAATAATACGAAATTATAATAATATATAATCCTAAAGACGGATATAGAAAATTCATACAATTCAGAAATATTCAAACAAATATTGAAAAGATTAACGGCTTTTGGGAATTAAATAAATGCAAGAAAAAAGAAACGTTGTAGTTTAAACATAAAATTAATACGAGTAACAATGGACGTGTAAAAGCATACTGGAATATAAAAGATTATAAAAAGAAACACAAAGACTTGATTGCACAAGATATCTAATATTGCCTGTACATTACATAGAAAATATAAAACACCGGGAAAGAAAAGAATTTATTAGTAGGGAACAGAAAATTTAGTAACAACTAAATACATTTCGAAACCATGTTATAACAAAGAAAAAGCTATGTATTTAAATTAGGAACAAGGAAAATATTAAAGGAAATAATGAATGAATATAATATGATAGTTTAGTTCTGTTGGATGTTGAATGAACAATAATTGAATATCAAGAATATGCGAGAAATATTTTTTTTTAAATATGTATAATTAATTAAACGTGATTTTAAAGTAAATATATCGTCAAATTTACTACGAATTTCGTAGCAAAACGTTGTATTATTGCTTTTGTTTGTGCGTGCATTCTAAAAGTTGTTTTGAGAACTTTCGGCCATATTTGTATCCAATTCGTCTAAGACTACTAATTCATCAGTCCATTTTTGGGTAAGTACATGCCAGTATAATCATGTCCTCCTTTAAAATTTCAACGACAACTTCATAAAATTAAAAGCAAATTCTTTTACCGGATTGAACAACAAAAATCTTTTTCACATCATACCTTCTAACGTAAAAGGACATCGCTATGAAACAGACCATCATCGTGCTGATTACACCGGCTAACCGAGCGCATACGCATGTAGTTGTTAATTATTAAAATTCTCGTATAAAACTCACACATACGGAAAGAAGCTCGATTAAATAGCAAGTGGTTGTGATGTAATTTCAAATAAAAGAAAATGAGCGAGATCCATGCCATAACAATTCTGGAATGCGAAAATAATTATTTAAAAGACATTTCAATCGACTTAATATCCGATTTCAAAGATTAACCGTATACGGAAAAAATAAACGTCAATTATTGTCTTCGAAATAGTAAAAAAAGTTGCGCGTATTGTGAACGGCTGGATGAGTGCTTTCCCAGTAGTATGGCTCCGTCTGTAATATCGTATCGATCTCGTCGAAGATAGAGCGACATCAATAACTAGTTCTACTTATTAGATTTGCTGATTCGTTTCTTAGACGAATGCTAAAGAGTATGTTGTATTGAGTTGGGAAATTTTTAGTTTTCCTTTGAAATATAATTGATTAATTTATAGGTTATCTTTTTCTTTTAAATGCCCATTAGAAATGATACCGAAAAATATATTTGTTATTCTGTAAATACCTTTTTGATTGATGCTATTTAAATTTCTGTACTATATTTTAATTATGAATCTACATAGGATATACCAGGATTCATGCCTCACATTTTAACACAAGTATACTTTAGAATTCACTAAGCTTTTAGAAATATAAAAATAATAAATAATAAGTTTTACTAATCTATATAAATAAAAATGTAAATGTTTGTTTGTTCAACATCCTAAATCTCCGAAACTTCTTCAACGATTGCTTTGAAATTTTGACACAGCATTGAATACGAATACGCACGTGTTTTTCTATATCTATTGTATAGATGTCACACCTGTGACAGGTCCAAATTTGTGTATATCGCATCTGTGACAGGTAAAAACATGCTTTTGTTTTAAAAACAGTGCCATTTGTTGGACGTAACAGTAACACACGCAATATAAAAAGCGTTCAAATAAGCTTTGCCTCTAGTAGGCCATTCCTTTAAAAACGTATGATTATTAATAATTTAAATTTGCATTAGTTGTCAATTAGACAGATGCATAGTTGACTAAAATTGCTTTGTAATTTAAAATTGATTTAACATGGTTTTTACTATACAACACAAATCATTCATGCTAGAATCTTATTTTCGAAACGGACGTAAGATTGACGGACAATGGCAGTAATCTCTTCAAGATTGTTTAGAAGAATTTAGAAATGAGTTCCCTAACGTCATCTTTGATTATGACAGTTTTCGGCACACAGTGACACATTCCGTTATGGTTTTCAGAGAAACAGGGAGTGTTAAACAGAAAGAAGGCGCAGGTCGGGCGAAAAAGCGTACAGAAGAGCTAGTTAATAATGTAAGAGAAATTATAAATAATGCACCAAGAACTTCCGTACGAGCATTATCACAACAAGTGGGTGTGTCAATTGGCACATGTCATACAATTTTGAAAAAGGACTTACATTTATTTCCATATCACATGACCTGTTATCAAGAAATCAAGGAAATCGACTATCCCAGAAGAATAACGTTTAGTCAGTGGTTCTTAAATAATTTTGATAATGACCTTCTTGACAAAACCTTTTTTTCTGATGAGTCATGGTTTTATCTGAATGGATATGTGAACTCACAAAATATGAGGATGTGGACTAATGAGAAACCACATCATTTTTTTGTTGAAACCGCACTTCATCCGCAGAAAATTGGTGTATGGTGTGCGATTAGTCGAAGGAGAATTATTGGCCCTATTTTTTTTAACGGAACCTTAACAGGAGAAAGGTATCGACAAGAAATTATTATGCCATTTATCGAACAGCTTGACGACGCAGAAATATCACAGGGTTACTTTCAACAAGACGGAGCTAGAGCACACACAGCAGGTGAAACAATTAATATTCTGCAGCAATTTTTTCAAAATCGGTTGATAAGTTTAAACACTGAACATGAATTTCCACCAAGATCTTGTGACATTACCCCATGTGATTTCTTTTTATGGCCATTCTTAAAGAACTCAATTTATCAAGTACAGATACCTGATCTTGCAGTCCTTCAAATCAGAATTGCTGAAAGAATTAATGGAATTGACAATGCGATACTACAAAACACTTTTTCCTCCATTAGAAGAAGATGTGAGAAATGTTTCGAACAAGGTGGTGGACACTTTGAACAATTTTTATAAAATTTTGCTTGTTTGTTGGAAATAAACATATTTCATTCACTTAAAAATGTTAGTTTTATTATTTTGACATTTGTCATTTCAATCAAATATCACATTTCATAACCAACAAAATTCCTATTAAAATTAGTAACAAGCTAAGACATAATCATAATTTCCAAGGGCTACTTTGAGGTAAAATTTATTTGAATTCTTTGTATAACATTGCTCATGCCGGACAGCGTGCTTCTTGATAGCTACTGTCAGCATTTTCAATGTTTCCGATTAAATTGTTAAATTGAAATTTTAATAGATTTCGATTTATTTTCATTTTGATTTAATTATTTCGTGTGACAATGCGTTGGAGTTGAGCTGTGTCGTTTACCATAGCGTTAGTTTCGTTAGTATAGTTTGTTTTTTTAATTGTTTTTCATAACCTGCCTCATTTAAGATGGTCACTTATTGAGAATGAACCCATAGGAATGCCTTCCAGTGACAGTAATGACAACTTAATTTTTAGTGGTTTGCACAATGGAACTGTAACAAACGCTAATAATGTGATTTTAGATTTAGTATTACTTAATTCCGAAGCTGTTTTTTAACATCTATGTTTGAGTTTCGGGTTGAAATATGATTACATTGCGGAAATGACTATGGATAGCTCTTGGAAATACAATTTTAGGAAGGCATCCTGACCCCTGACCAGATTAATAATTCTCTTTCTTCTGTCGATTGGTTTATTTCACTATCAGATCATTTGGGATATGGTCTCTCCTATTTGTCTCAAACTTTACACTTCGCTATCGACAGATTTGTCCCTAAATATCTAGTACATTCTGATAAATATCCTAAATGGTTTTCGTCTCCAACAAAGAAATTAATAAAGAAAAAAAATAAATTCTATAAGAAATTTAGAAAGGGCAAGGACAATAATAACTATCCCAAATACAAGGAGTTAAGATTACATATTAAGCAATCTATCGACAAGGACTACAAAGCTTGTTTCCTTCTCGCAGCAATCGACGTCTGGAGATGTTCGCGCTTTCTGGAACTTTGTTGATTCGCGAAGGAAAAATCTCAAGTCTACCCCAACGTCTCAGTTGTAATGGGATTGAATCTGATAAACTTGAACAAGTGTGTGATATGTTTGGAGATTTTTTTGTAACAGTATATGTCAGTTATTGATCTGTCTCATTTCACAAATCCATTTACTCTTAATAATGTAATCATTTTCTAAACTTTCCTCTATGAAAGGTCGTTTCAGTCCTGGACCGGATGGTATTCCGGAATATTTCCTCAAAATGTGCAGTTGCACTTTATCTCTTCCTTTATCAATTATGTACCAGCTCTCTATAAAATTAGGATGTTTTCCCGATCAATGGAAATTTACTCACATTTTTCCAGTTTTCAAGTTTGGTGACAAATCGCTTATTTAATTACCGTCCAATATCGTTACTATCAAATATTTTAAATGTTTTTGAGTATATTGTATCTAGTTCTATCTATGACACCTTGCGTGAAGTAATTCACGGTTCAACATGGTTTCTCTTATCTGGCTGTAGCACCCAAACGAACTTATTGCAGCTTTGCTGCTATATTAACGACGCGCTGGAGCGAGGATCTCAAGTTGATACCGTATATGTGAATTTTTCAAAGGCTTTTGACCATGTTGACCGCAATCTGTTGCTCCACAAACTTAGCCTGTATGGAATTAGTGGTAGCATGGTTTTGTGGATTGCCTTTTGCCTATCTCATAGGTCTCAAATAGTTAAGTTGTCATCGAAAACATCCAGACCTATATCAGTTATTTCAGGTGTTCCTCAGGGCAGCCACTTAGCACCAATTCTCTTTCTGCTTTTTATAAATGACTTATATAAATACTTCATCTGTTTCAACTTCTTGGCCTACGCAGATGATTTGAAAATATTTAAATGTGTGGGCTCTTGCAATGGCGGTAGAGCGCTTCAGGATAATATTGATATGTCTCTTAATCTTGGTAAATGCCATATTATCACTTTTTCAAAGAAAACTAATACTTGTGTTTTAAATTACATGTTGCAAGGTACAGCCCTGAGAAGAGTTGACTTGGGTGTTATTTTTTATGGTAATTTATCATTTACTTTATATAGATCATATTATAAATAAATTCTTGCAGTTATGCGGCTTCATTAAATGTGTATGCAGTGACTTCACGAACATTATCTATATTATACAAATTTATAACGCCCTAGTCAGGTCTATACTGGAATATTGTTTTGTGGTATGGTCTCCTTATCATGGGGTTCATATAGATCGGATTGAGCGAATTCAGCGTAAAATGGCTGACTTTATACTCTTCAAATTAAAAATTGACGAAAACTTATATAATTACGCGGAGAGATTACAACTACTGGGTATTGAATCGCTGGAGAAAAGAAGGCGTAAAGCATTTATTAAGCTTGGATATCAGCTGTTACACAATAACATAGACTCTTCTGCATTTTTCTCTGTTGCTTTTCCATGTTCCACCGTTTCGTGCTCGCTCAGGTGACTTGTTTCATGTTCGTCTCCGTCGAACTGAGTATAGTAAGCATAACCCCATTGACCGAGTTTTGTTGGAACTGAATCTTTTTTCTTGAGTTGATTTGCAGAATATTTCAATCCACACCTTTCTGCAATTCCTAAACAATTTGCGGTTTCCTTGATTCTATTTATTTATAACATCTATAATTATAATTTACAAACTTGTGGACGTTTCATTTTTTATTTTGTATGGAATTGTATTATTTGAAATTTGTTTTCTTGTAATGCACAATGAATAAATAAATAAATTTCCTTTTTTTAATATTTTTTATAGTATTCAGTGCTGTGTCGATTGACTTTCATTTAAATTCAAATTATATCGTGAAATTTACCTCTTCGGGGTGATTTGCACAAACATTGTGAAATTAAACATATTAGAAAGAAGTGCTATTAATTTTCGTTCTTTTCAATTTAACCAGACTGAGCCACAGCAACGCGTGGCCGGGTGCAGCTTGTATGAATATAAATAGCAAATAGCAAATTTAAAGAATAAATCTGTAAAGTTAAGATGTGACAGAACAAAGACAATGCAAATTTTAAGGAATTATTAATGAGAAAATTTTAGCTAAATTTTTGATTAATCCTTGTACAAATAGTGAGTATATCTGTAAATTCCAAATGTTTGCTATTACTGTAGAATGGATGATGTCTTTTAAGTTCTGAGAAATGATTATTTACATATTCTACTCGTACTGATATTTACAACATTTGCGAATTTTCAATATAATACTCTCTTATGTAACTTGATCCAGCAGGAAGCTATTTTCGTAGGTAATCTTTAGCAAACATTGTGTGACCTTTCCTACATTCAGAATCCGTTTTATATCTTAGCAATAGTAATCTCAAGCGAATAACATGATTGTAATAATATTGCGAAACTTGATTAATATTTAAATCTTCTACTATCTTAGTTGGAGTAACAATCGGCTGCTTATCCTTCTTCGAGTCTCTGCTTTATATATGATTTACTTTAGGAGAAGGTTTATTAAACTTATTCCATTAATATTCGATAATACTCAGGCTTATTGCAATGTTCAAAGCTTCGAAAAAGCCGCTGGTTTTTACTACAGCTTGTGAAACATAGATTTCTTAGAAAAAAAAAGATTAAAAGAACTTCTATATATTATTTTTGGTAAAATCTATCAGCCTACATTTCAGCCGTGGATGTCGTCTGGTAGAATGTTCTTTGAGTAGGAATTTAACAGCATAATCAAATAAATAAAGTAGAGATTATTTCGTTTTGTTGTAGTGTTAAGAGAGGGAATTCAATAAATGTAATTCAAGATGAGTCCTAAGATCTATACTTATTTTACAAAAAGATCCACTACATTTAAAAGTGAGATACTTCAAGAAGAAGCGCGTTAGAATATTGTTACAGTTAATTGAAGATTAAAGTAGCATGGTCACCACATGAGGGCCCTACTTCAATCTATTTCTTCGTAAGTATAATTAGTAGAAGGAATCACTATCTAAATAACTTAAAAATTGTATGCAAGTGTAAAATTGAGAACTGTAGAAGCACAAATTTATTTACGCAATGCGTGTTATTAAACCGATAAAGTTATTATAGTCACATCAAAGTTATGAATGATACAAACATTACCCTGTATAAATAGTATAAATAGTACTTTAATTTAATTAATTTTACAAGAAAGGACTAGTAATTTGTTATTTATTACGAAATATTTTTAAAGATTGTTCGTACACGCGCACAATAAGAAATATGGTTCATTAACAAATTGATATACACTTTCGTATTTTAATAAGTATATGATAGACAGAAAGAGAGAAAGAAAGAGATAGATTAAATATCTGTCAGTTTTGTAATTTATTTTTCGATTTATTTGATTTATTGTAATCGTTTTCGTCTATAATTAATTAAATTTGCGGCAGAAAATTTAGAACGTTTCAAAGATTGAATTCAAAATTTCTATCTACTGTATTTAATTTTTTTGCGCCCATTTACTGCATATCTACACGACAATGGTAGAGATTAATAAAATTCGCTGAGAAATTAATTGTTATCTGACGCCTGATTTATGATTATTACGCCAATAGTATTAGAAGTAATTAATTTTACTAATAAATTAGCAATTCAAATTCATCATCTGTCGTGGTATCTGTCCATACTTCAAGAAATAAGACGTTGACTAATATATTCCTAGGCATTATTTCGGAAGGAATTTTTTTGGTAAACAACATAAAACCCAATTTGAATTATGTCATTTAATTAATTTATTCATGATTAAATGATTTAGCATAATTTATTTTGTGAATAACATCATTCTACTTTCATTAACATTTTAAAAATTAAATGAATTGATTCAGAAAATGAATGACGGTGTTCACAAAATTAAAATAATATCAAGCTTTTGTATCGCATTACAAAATTTGTAAATATGGAAGATATGCAATGTTTAAAATTAGATAGTTTAGATTTGCATATAAAATTGAAATTATTGTTTGACGCATAAACTATTCGAAATTTACTAACAGTGCGTAATAAGAACCAATTTGATAAATAAATTACATCAAATAAGATTTACTAACAACTCCAATAAAAACAATACACACAGGCAAAATCTAAACCTGCATAAGCTGCTCATCGATTATAGCCAAGAGGCTCTGTTAAAATAAAAAAGTAAGGTGCTATGCTGCGAATATCGAAAAAACTTAGGAAGTTAGTGGAAAATGAGAAAAACAGGAAACAAAATAACTTAGAACAGGGACTATCAGAAAATTTCCTGTAAAAATGGACTAGGACAAAGTGATATAATATCTACAATTTTCTTAGACTTGTTCCAAGTAGTAATTTTAAGAAGAACTATAACAGAAAGGTTCATAATCCGTCTGTGGCTTATATCGATGATATAGTACTTATGGCTAGATCCAAGAAAGAAATAAGAAAAATATTTATGTTACGGGAGAGAGGAAACAAGAGAACATGTCTTAAAATTTAGCGAAAAAGAAATAAGGTATGTATGGTAAAGAAAGATGAAGATAGTAGAAGAGCCGTTAAATTAGATGCAAACAATGCAGAAAAAAAGAAAATATTCCATAGAGACAGTGGAATAAATTGATTAATTGGGAGTGACGACAAAATGCAAAGCAGAGAAAGAGAAGAAAATAGGAAACAGATTAGCTAAAAGAAATAAAGCTGCCGAAATGTTAACAAAAGTTATATTTATATTTGAAACAATGAAGAAATTTGAGAAAATAAAAATCTTTATGCAGTAAGACACAAGAGGATGCTTAGAAGGCTTAAAATTAGTAAATTTTATTATGCACTCAGTATATACCTCTAGATATTCTTCCCAAACTATTTTCTTTGTTTGTGGAGGAAATTAGATCAGTCAATACACATGTAGGTCCTTTTCAATCAAGATACACATGGAAGAAAGCTCAACTTTAGCGAAACTAATGACACTGCCACGTTCAGGATACATACTATTGTGTGTATTGCTTGCAACATAAGAAAATAAGTAAATATCCAAGATCAGGTAAAAAAAGAGACATTAAGTAATCAATACCTATGTTAAAATTTAAATATGGAAGCAGTTACAACGAAAAGCAAAATATGTAGCCAGAACTATGACAGGGCAACTAAGTATAAAACTTGGAGGCAAATTTAAAATAGAGAACTTAGGTTTTTAAGAAAAATTGAAGGAATCAGAAGAAAAGAAACACTAAACTAAACTAACTAGACATAAAATTAATAGAAACGGTAAGAGAAGGACAGCTAAGTTGGCTAGGGTATGAAAGACGAAGGAATAGTAAGAAAATTATGAAATAAGAGTACAAAGAAGAAATAAAGTGGGGTAAAAGAACGAGCAATTGGCTTGAAAAATTCACTGGGTTGGAACAGGGCAGGAACAGTTAATGATTAATTATAACTATATATATATATATATAAGGTAAACTTAATAAGTCGGCGATTAAAGGTCTGGTTCATTACTTCAAAGTATATATATTTAAAACAACCTTACATGTTTCGGCAATATGCCTTTGTCAAGGGAATACAAAATATAAATTATTTATATTTTGTATTCCCTTACCGAGTTTACCTTATCATACCAAGGTCACGAAGATATTATATATATATATATATATATATATATATAATTTAAAATAAATTATCGATCGTACTATATTGGATAAAATAAATTAAAAGCGGGTAAGGGGTCTGTCAATTAAAAACTCAAAAAAAAATTATTATTATTATTACTTTTATTATTTTTTTAACTCTACAATTTTTATCTCCGAAAGAAGCAACAAAATTGTTGCGAAATATAGAGATAATTAATAAATGAGTTTTTAATTGACGGACCGCTTGTCCGCTTTTAATTTATTTTATCCTATATATATATATATATATATATATATACAGTGAAACCTATTGTTGCGGACACATCTAATAGACGGACAACTCTCTTGAGCGGACACTTTTTCAGGGTCCTGATTTCATTACATTAATTTCTCATATACTTATACGAACACTTTCTTGGACGCACACGGACACCCAAAACTGATCCAATATAACGGTGAAACCCTCTCTTGAGCGGGCACGGAAAAAATTTTACCCGTACGAGCAGACATAGCGCGGCAACGCGAATGGGATTCCCCCGATACTACGGTATTTCCCTGCCGGTGCTGCGTCGACAGGATGTTTTGTTCGCTTATCGCTTTTAGTATTTTAGCTACAGTATTACGGTAACTGCCGATATGTCGTCGAAACGTAAAGTTTTAACTCTTAAACAAAAAATTGACGTAATTGAAGAAGCCTTTGATAGGAGAAAACTTAGTGTATGTGGCCTAGCAAAATGCTTTGAAATAGGAAAAAAAAACAGAGCTGATATCGTTAAAAATAAAGAACTTTTACTGAGTAAATTTCACTCAAACATCAACGTGAATGAGAAAAGAAGCTTTCTAAAAGAAGAAGGAAGAAAAAAGATAGATTATGTTATGAGTGGTTCACTCGGGCTCGTAGCAAACATATTCCATTATCAGGTATGTAGTTTTAAGCTTGGTAGTAGTATAAAACTATGGAAATATGTATCTTTTTAGGCACATTAATAAAGACAAAAGCCAAAGAAATCGCTGATGGTTTAAGTTATAGGAATTTCAGTGCTTCAGAAGGTTGGCTAGAAAAGTTTCGTACCCGGCACAGTATCGCTTTCAGAGCCATAAGTGGGGAGGCCGCGAGTGTAAACTCTAATGATGTAGCGACATTTTTGACCAAAATTCCATATTGTAAACAACTATTCTCCCAAAAATATCTATAATGCAGATGAAACTGGACTATTTTTTCGTGCTGTTCCAAATAAAACATTACATCTAAAAGGTGAAAGATGTATTGCAGGAAAATTTCCGAAAGAAAGACTTACTATACTATTTTGTGTAAATATGGAGGGAGAAAGGAAAAAACCGCTAGTAATAGGAAAAACAGCAAAACCAAGAGCTTTTAAACATATTAATACGAATAATTTGCCTGTTACTTGGAGATGGAATAAAAAAGCATGGCTGCCTGGTGAACTGATGGCAGAATGGTTGATGCAATTTGACAGGAAGATGGTCCGTGAAAAACGAAAAATTTTATTATTTCTTGACAAAGCATGTTCACACCCAAGAGACATAAAGTTACAAAATATTAAATTGATTTTTTTTGCTTCCTAACTGTACTTCTGTTGTTCAGCCTTTAGATAAGGGCATTATTAAGAGCTTCAAAGCATTTTATAAAATATTTATTGTTAAACAACTCTTAATAGCCATATATACTGCTGCATCAGCACAAGAATTATTAAAGAAAATACACATTTTAGATGCAATTTACCTCATAAAAAATGCATGGGATCGAGTAACAAAGAATACAATTTAAAACTGCTTCGTCAAATCTGGAATTACACACTCTATTAACTGTGAAAATACAAGAGACAACCTAGAAAACTCGGATAATGAAGACGACCTTCCATTGTCACGTTTAGCTGAAATATTGAGGAATAAAGATAAGTTTGGGATCGAAAATGGTAATGAGATTGAGTACTTTTTTAATGTAGACAATAATTTAATGTTCGAAGAAACGGATGACTCTACATGTCTGGAGGTTCCCACACAAGAGATAGTGTCCGATGTTGAACATACTCAGGAAGAAGAGGGTATTACTACATACCAACAGGCAATTAATGTAACCCAGCAACTAAAACGTTTTGTTGAAGCTCATGGTGACCTATCTGCTTTTGATTTAATATCTAAGCTTGATCTTCATTTCCACGATGCATTAGTTAACAAGAAAACTCGGCAAACGTCTATGTTAGAATATTTTAAACATAAGCAAACGTCTTAAAGTATCTATGTGCATCTGTACATATATAATTACATTTTATTAAAATTAATTTAAAAATCATAGCACGTTGTTTAATTTCGCTCTTATGCATATTCTCTTGGACGGACAACTCCCTTGAATGGACACTTCTTCAGGGTCCCGTAAGTGTCAGCCCAAGAGAGGTTTCACTGTATATACATATATATATATATATATATATATATACATATATATATATATATATATATATATATATATATATATATATATATAGTAGATTAAATTAGTCAGCGATTTAAGGTCTGTTTTACTTTGATATGTATATATTTAAAACAATCTTACATGTTCGACACATAGTGCCTTTTTCAAAGAAATTTTGTTGAAAAAGGCACTATATCAGACAATAAAATAATTAGCTATTACAAATACACAAGTAGAGGTCGTGGAAGAGCTAAAAGTAGAAGTACGGAAAATTGCAATACAGGAAAAAAATTACTCCAGGTTAGGTCGTCAAAATATTAAATGTGTTCAGAAAATGATAATCAAACATTTAAATTTTTTTTTGCAAAGATGAAAGACCTAATAATAGATGAAGATTAACCTGATAAAACTATATAACAGAAATGAAAGACTTAGGTAAACATAGGGAAACATGTAAACAAAACAAGTTGTGCCACAAGACACTAGCAAAAATAAGAAAGAAGAAGAATAAATGAAATGAAGCTTAGAGAACAATACTATGGATTCCAACAACACTCAGTCTTACACCAATAGTGATTGTACTGTTAAAAACAGATAGATTTGGTAGAGCTAGCTCAAGAAGATCATAAAATGCTAAAGTAATTTTAAAATTAAAACTTTTCTCTTATAATTAAAGCTAATTGAACAATAGACTATTACCAGGATGTGTTTATGAAATTTCATAAAGCAAAATGATTCGTTATTTCGAATTGATACAATTAATTAATCCTTTGATTATCATTCAATTGTTCAGGTATTTTAATACACTTCCTAGGTATAAGTAGGTATAATAACATATTAACCTTTGGGAAATTTTAACCATATTATTAATCCATAACAAATTAATATTTGGGACAAGTTATTACTGTGCAACGTTCAGAAATTAGAAAATAAAAGTAATTAATTTAGTAGCAACAAGTCTACGGATTCTACTTGCGCGAACGAACTTGTTTGATTGCCACATTTTCCGGATGTCGCCTGTAGCTAACTATTTTCTGTTATATTCAGTGTTCATTTGAAAGTTCGAAAACAAATTAGCTATGATGGATGTTCGTTGCTACTTTTTTCGAGATGAATCGCTCTAATTGCCAATATCGATTCATCACCAAACACCAGAAGAAAGTATTATACACGGACGTCGCCTGGAATAGAAACAGTGCAATATATCTTTTACAGTACAGAAGCAGATCGCATCTAATTTAAATAAAACGTCTTCGTTAGTCATTAGAGGAATTGAAGTAAAACAAAAAACAAACTAATGTATAACAAATCAAGGCAAGCAAATGGATGTTTACTAGATGCTTATTTTTCTTCAAAATGTGAGATAAATTACTTAATTTTAAATAATTTTGAAAAAGTTAACGAAATACTATTAAACGATTGTCTTTTTCTTAAATGAGAATTGTTAGTTATTTTTGCTTAGGAATGATATCTCCTAGCTTTGAAGAAAACAAAGTGTTAAATTAACAAATATAAAATTTTTCTTTACATCCAATGTTGCCATGTTTCATTTATTTGTATTAAATAATCTCATTATTTTAGAGCCTATAAGGCTTCTTTATTATTTTTCTCATTTGAACAACAATAAGTGGTTTTATTTAATCCTATATATCGTACCATATATATGATGCATTTGTACCAAAAAAATTTCATTTCTATATTGACAACCAATATCACCGAATATCACAAATAAATTTAAGAGTGAATTTTTTGAACATGTCTGTGATCACCCCAAAATCAAGTATTATTACCACTAGAATTTTCCGATTCTTCCTGCTTATCTTCCACTTTGTAGTTCTCCCCAGAATTATTGTCATTGTTGTCTTCTTCCTTGTTGGTCGTGGAAGTTTCCGAAGTAGTTGACGATCCAGAAGAATAATTATCTTTATCGGAGAAGTAGGAGGAGTCGCGTTTATTTTCATCTGGAGACATTGGTGGCAGCATTTTTTCTTGACTTAACTTCGAGTTTTCGTACAAATTCGGAGTTAAAGATATGGGGAAATTGGGAAGATTTTTAGAAGGTTGCAGATGTTGAAGTAATCTACCATCCGTTACTTTTCCCATAAAGGAACGTATCTCTTCGAAATATGATTCCTCTGACATACTTCTGTGGGTCATGTTTCTCCTTTGCAAGTTTCTTTCGTCTAGAATAGTTGGTCCATCTGCTTCATGTTTCTTTAAGTGTCTATCCAAATTGGTTTGTTGGCCGAAACAACGTTCGCACAAGGGACACTTAAATGGTTTCTCTTTGTTGTGTATATTTCTAACGTGTCTTTGCAAATTACTCGATATACTAAAAGATCTCTCACAATATCTACATTTGTACGGTTGCTCTCCAGTATGTGTGCGTAAATGTCTCGTTAAATTAGCACTTCTTGGGAAAACTTTACCACAGAACTTACAAGCGTATCTGTCTTTCATTTTTCCGCCCGCTGTATCAGAAAAAGGTTTTGGCGGTTGAGGTGCAGGTGGTGTTCTGAGCATATCAAAAGGAACAGAATTAACGGGCGGACTTATTAGAGTATGATTCAAAAATGGATATCTAGGATGATACCCCGTTGGTGAGTTAGGATAAGACAGAGGCAATCTGGATGACATTTTTTCATTCTGCGCCCTACATATTGCCTCGTACATTAAAGGATGAATTGGCTGAGGAGGAAACAACACAGGAAAGCCCGGTATCTGAGGACTAAACTTGTTCAGATCTCTGGAAGTAGGTACGCTAGCTGGACTTGAACGTTCCTCTACCACATTAACTTCCTCTTTGTCGCTACTTACACTAGCAGACGGCGAAATTAAATTACGATTTTCGTCTTCGACTTGCCGCCTCATAATCATTAACGATTTTTTGTGATCGACGCGAAGGTCCAAAGGTTGATCATCGTCGTCTTGAGGACCTGGTGGCGGCCTTCCTGCTGGTGACATATGCGGGCCTGGAGATCTAGTATTACGTGATAGATCAAAAGGACCATCGTCTCCGGGTGGAACTCTCACAGATAACGGATAGATAGCCGCTTGTTTCGGCGAACTGTGTCCGCCTGTCGTTATAAGCATCTTGCGTGGGGATGAGTCTTTTTCGCGCATTGTTAGTGGACGACTTAAAGGTAGAGGTGGGAGGTATCGGAGCCAGGGTAGCCCCGAATCCACTACGCTCATCAGAATGTCGGGAAATTACTGAAACAATAAAAAATAGTAATTAGAAATGTGTTACAACTGACATATGTTAATATGATGTGTTCAAGAGTATTCATAGAAGAAACTGGTCAAATATTTTAATATCTTATATATGTATTTCAATAATTATCTTAGCATCTTCTGCAGAAAATGTGTTTTTAATGTTCTTAAACAGTGCTCTTTATACTGTACGAAGCGGTTTTACATGGTCCTGAATTTTTTTTTCTAGTGAAAATGATAATTTTGTTCCCGAAATGTGTATATAGGACGTAAAAAATTGCTACACTAGAAATCACGTTTTTTCAGTTTTTAATATGTCGCGCATTCTCAGTTATTCTGCTATAGAATTTTAGCTCAACATATTTCTTAAGGAAAATCATATACCTTAACAAAAATCAAATGTTAAATTATAAGTGTTAAACAGGGATTTAAAAACAACAAATAATTTAAAAATATATATTAGGCTGTGGTGGTATTTATTTTGCAGTAACCTGAAATAAAATTCCACTAAATATACTTTTTGTGATATGTCTACCAACAATTATTTGTGAGAAAGATGCTAACTATAAGGTATCCAGTTGAAAAAAATAGGTTAAGAAAGAGTATGTAAAAAATAGGTACAAAAGATATGTTAACCCTTTCCGGACGAAGTGGGATACATTTGTGTCCCAGACACCAATTTTTTGCTGTTGTAATGTTCATTTTCTTTTTTCGTTGGTGCTGGTATTTTTTATTGCTACTGTTGCTGCTGTTATTGCTGCTGTTATTTATTAACAATTACAGTAGGTTCGCTTTTTGCACTTGTTGGTTCACAAAAATAAATAAATTTGTGTACAGCTAGCGACGTTTATTTGAGTAACCGAACAAGTTTTTACATTTCGCATTTCGAGCTTATCAGTCAGGGTTGGTAATTATCTTACAGTAAGTGTCGTTGGTAGTGCAGTTAGTTGCTTGTCAGAGTGCAGCTCGCTATTGTGTGTTGTGTGTAAATTTTTGAATCATGTCTAAAATAGTTAGACTCGATCTCACTAACGAAGTTGATCAAGCAATTACGATACAGTGGCTGGAGAAATCTGATGAAGAATTTATATATAACGAATGATATTTCAGAAGTAGAAGATTTACTGGAAGTTGAAAGCAACATAACAAGTGTGGAGGAGGCGAATTTTTGCTTATTTACTTCTTTATATAAAACATTATTTAAATTATGAATATTATTCTATTTTATCAGTACAAATCTGAGGACGACAGAGATAACGACTCAGATCGTAAACAAAAAGATCCTTTATTTACATTAAAAGATGGTACAAACTGGAAAAAAAGCACCGAAAATGCGTTGGCGCTTAGTTCAGAACATAGTAACTAACAAAGCTGGCGTCAATGCCAAAATATCAGAATATTGGAAATATTGTCGATTGCTTCAAGATATTTGTTGGTAATCAAATTTTAGATATTTTGATTGAGAATACTAACCAAGAAGCCGAGTTGTTTTACAAAGAATATAGCAGAAAGCAGCCCGAAAAGCAAAAGACCTGACTTGCAGTAAATCCTGCTGAAATGTATGCTGCTTTCGGCATTATGATTGTAATGGGAGCCATTTTTATTATTTAAAAATATTTTGGACATTGCTTGTCCAAATACTTTTACAGTTTGGACAACCAAACATGCAGAATTAGGAAAAGAGCGCGACTATAGAAAAAACTTTTTATTAGAATTTAAACGTGAACTTATAAAGGCTAATTCGATTGAAGGACTAAAGAACAAACACTTGCACAGACGAATAGTTAAAGCTATTATAACGTTAGATCCAATACAAACTGAAGCCACTAAAGCCCCTAATCCATCTTCATCTGCAAGACAATGCACAATACGCCCCAGGAGCAAGGACAAGCGAACAAGAAACACTTTCCACAAATGTAGTGAATACGTTTGCTGAGACCATAGTATTGCATTTAAAACAATTACTTGTACTGTTTGTAACGATAATGAATAAATTATAACTATTAAATAAGTAGGTAACTTTATTTCTTCTACACAGTTTGAATACCTAAAACAAGCTGAAAAAAATATAACGTCTTGAGGTACATTTGTGTCCCATTACAGCCTTAATCTAACTTTTGTAACTCAGGCCGGGAAGGGTTAAAAACGTCTGGTTCAATTATGTATTATGGAAAGATCGGCATTAATTATATTTCCTACATGCCACTTACTAAATGTGTGAAGAGACAATATGTCTCATTTGCTGAAAGGCGATAAAACTCAAGAAATCAAGAAAAAGACGGAAAACAGCCTTTTTCACTCAGAAGTTGACTGTTTAAATCAGTTGGTTTGGTTAGAATATGATTAAATACGCAATATAATAATGGTATGTATGAATAATAACATTTGAAGAATAGATTAATCTCAGTAGTAACATTACCGGTGATGTTAATCTATTTTCGTGGATATACAGCACGAAGATTACGTGATATAACTACTATTCCAGTCAGCTATGTACATATTGTGATAAATTTTCAGTTCGGGTTCGATTAATAAAACACACGGTAATTAAAAAATAACTATATTAATAAAATATAAGTAATACTAAATAATAGCTAACAAAAAATAACAGTATTTATATTCATTTATATACACATTTATGTTACGATATTATGTTCATGACGATTACTGCTTGAATGAGTTATCCTTCTCTTGACTGCTTATATATTCTTTGGGTGGTTCTGGAACGTTTGTTTTTTAGAAGAACCACGACGTGCACAGCCGGTAACGTCATCGCTGAGGTCACGGGTTGATGTAGCGTCCCATGTTGCACATCAGAAAATACATACATATGTGTTATACGTGATACAAAATGCGATTAAAGCTAAAACAGACAAATAATAGGAAATAGACAAATATATCCTAAGTACTAGTAATAATAGTCTAGTTTCAACATTTCTATGTTCACTAATTTTATATCATTGTAGTTTTGGAGAATCGAACGACCGTACAAGTGATTGAAGGTTTTTCATAAAATTTAATAATTTAGCGAATTTACAATCTTAACACGCGATAAGCATTGGCACATACGACATCTCCGACTCTCCTAATTGACATGTTATCCTTTAAAGGATCATCAGTCATAAATTCCGGACCGTTCTTCCTAGGAAATACGCCCCGGTCGCAGAATACACGCGGGAGACATCGTAAACACGAACGCGATTCATAATTGCCCGTTTTTTCCAGCATGATTCGATGTTCGCCCGTCCACTTCTGGTCCGTAGGTAATCCAGTTTATGCGAGAACAACGTTCTCGAGATAGAGAAAAGTGTACGAGAAAAAAATCGTAACGAACCCACTCGCTGACGATGCGTAGACTGCGAATGGCTCATTACCGAGTTGTTTACGATATTGTTATAGATGTTTAAAATGATCGGAAAAAGTCACGGTAGATAGAAGATTTAATTGCTGGTAGATATCTATAATGACCAAGTTTCACGCGTATTATGGCGTTCCAGTTTCGTTTCTTTGCCTTCTTTTTTATTAGTCCTTTATATATTCATGTTTTCCTCTTCCACGTTTACGCAGTTCTATAATATTTGCAGTTGCTTACGCGATCGCTTCTGCGTGAATACTAGCTTTCTTTACATTCATCGTGTGGGAACATCGTTTTCCTACATCTTACTATGATAATAAATACATTAATGACATGTTCGTTACATTAAAATAAGGCAAAAGAACATCTCTGGTTAGAATTGCTTGCATAATATTAATCAACGGCATACGAAAAGTTGTATTCGATTAAATAAATAACTTTCTTATTCTATGGTTGGAAATTTAAAACCCTTGACAAAATACAAGTCATTAGGTAAACCGAAATTTGAACACCAAGAAAATAACTAGTGGGAGTAATCTTTCACAGGTATTTAGTAAATTATATATCATCATTATATCATGATTATATAACCATTAATGAATTACATTTCAAGCAAAGACAACAGTATTAATTAGGCGTCTAACTGATAGGACTAGCGTTTCTTAAACTGTGTTCCGCGGAACCCCGGGGTCCCGTGGAGATCACTCAGGTGTTCCGCGAAAGTTACGTGCTTTTTTTATAACATTCAAGGAAGTAACCAAAAAGTAATAAAAATTTAACGGCACAACTAAATTCCACTTACTAATCTGGATAGTCGGCGCAAATGCGACAGTCCGACGTCGCGAATTGTAACGGCGCCGTCGGGACAATTTTTGGTATTTAAAAGCAGCCGCCCTGGTATAATCACGGGAAATCCCGGTATCGGTGATTCCCCGGCTCAATTCTTTATTGATCATTACACTGCGAGTATCCGGGCATAATAGTCACTTTCCGATGTGTGTCTTATAAATAAAGTGATTGAAAATTAAAATAAAGTGATTGAAAGATAATCAAACTGATTGAAAGTTATTGATAAAGTGATTTTGTTTATTGATAAACTTTATTGGTTCTGTCTAAAACCAATTGTTTAAAACCAAACTGTCTAAAAACTGTGTTAAAACCTAGAAATTGTAATTGTTTGTGTTTATTATTTCACTGTTAAAAATAATATCAACTTAAGTAACCTTTAAACTTTATTCGGTCTTGAGGGGGAGTTCTCATTTTTTGAATAAAAACACGACGATTTTTAATAATTTTTTTTTAAGAGGATTGTTTTTTATATATAGAAACTTTTTTTTAATGCGTTACGCATATCTTTGCAAAAACAAATTGTGTTTTAATTTGCCATAATTTGCCTCTGTAGCAGAGGGCGTTAAAGTTGACGCCCGAAAAACGAGATACCAAACGGCAGCAAAGATTCTTTCTGTTGAGTAAAATAGGATCTTTTCAAAAAATTAAAAATTATAAGAATGGCGCGCATTTTACTAAAAATTTGAAAAATCGACCTTTTTAGATTAGGAAAAGTGGAATTAAAACTGAAATATAGCATTTTAATCAAAGATCCTAGTTTGCCTACAGATGTACACGTTTACAAACATAATACAAAAAGATCTAGATCTAGAATGGTCAATTAACGTCTGAGAAATTCTTGTTACCGATTTCAGACATCATTTTGGGAAAAATTTGCTTAAACTTTATACGAGTGATGTATACAGCTTGTATACAAGTGATACATAAAGCTATAACATTTATACGGAACCGAGTACTTATTCTAGACTTATTCTAGACACATATAGCATTAAGATAATAAAAGAAAAAAAAACTTTTAAGTGAGGCTTCTTACTTAGTCAGCTATCTGATAGCTCAACGCGGTGAAGCATACTCAATTGCGGAAAATCTTATTAAACCTTCATGTATGGTAAAATGTGTGTTAGGTGAAAAATCTGCAAAAGAAATAGCTAAGATTCCACTTATGAATGACACGGTAGCTCAGCGCATCAGATATTTAGCAGCCAATATAAAGAATGAACTTACTTTTCGTCTCAAATCATGTAAAATTTCATTACAAATGGATGACTCAACCGATGTATCTGGACTCGCAATATTAATTGTAATCGTTAGATATCAGCACGAAAACGCATTATTGGAAGATCTTCTTTTATGCAAATCTCTACCAACACGTACTACTGGAGTCGAAATATTTGGTCTTCTAAATTCTTTTCTTGAAGAGAATAAAATACCATGGGACAACTGTATTGATATCCGTACCGATGGAGCAAAGGCCATGAGTGGCATAATTAATGGGGCTGTGCAGCTTATTAAAAATATAGCTAAAAACTGTTCTAGTAGCTACTGCATGATCCATAGGCAGGCAATTGTTGCTAAAAAATTATCCTCCAGTTATAAGAATACTTTTGATGAGGTCATCAAAATCACTAACTTCATAAAATCTCGACCGCTATAAATAATCGTTTATTCAAAATACTCTGTGAGGAGATTGGAAGTGTACATACATCTCTTCTTTTACATACTGAAGTCAAATGGTTATCTCGAGGAAAGATACTAACCCGTTTTGTTGAGTTAAGGGACGAGGTGCATGCTTTTTTTTAGAACACAATTTTGAATTGAAAGGTCGATTATTTGGTAGAAGTTGGTTACTTAAAATTGCCTATTTAAGCGACATTTTTACAAAGATAAATGAACTTAATTTAACCCTCCAGGGCAAACAAGTAAATATATTTATTTCCCACGAAAAAATTCTTGCTTTCAAGAAAAAAATAGAATTTTGGACAATTTGTATGCCCTCCAACGAGTTTGATTGTTTCCCAACAATAAAAGGCTTTTTAGAAGAAGAAGGGGTTGAAATGGCAGAGGCATTTATTGAAGAAATTATTCAACATCTGAAAGGATTGAGTGAAGCTTTTAATAAGTATTTTCCAAATGAACAGCAGATTAAATATCAAAATGAATTGTGGATTAAAAACCCATTTATTTTCAATGTACGACATTCGACCATGTCAACGGAAGAATACGAAACTTCTATTGAAATGACGTCTGATTCATCATTGCGAAATAAATTTAAATTAATGCCATTAACGGAATTCTGGTGCAGTATAATAGATGAATATCCTCAATTGTCGCAAAAGGCCGTGTTGGTGCTTTTACCATTTGTAACCACATATATGTGCGAAACGGGGTTCTCAGCTTATTTGTCGACAAAAACTAAATACCGGAACATACTTGATGCCGAACCTGACATAAGAATTCAACTTTCATCAATTAAGCCTAATATTAAGTGTAAATGGGATTTAAGTAAAACACTAATATTAAGTATATTTGTGATAATAAAAAGCAATATCACTCATCCCATTAAAATTAAAATTTAAAAGTCCTGTAAATGTAAATTTAAGTTGTTTTAAGTACTTTTGTTTTAATTTTTGAATTACTTTTTGAAGAAAATAAATCTTTTTTGAAATAATTGTCATTTTTGTTGCATATAATCCATTTACAGAATGTTACATTAAAAGCATACTATTGAAGCAAACCAGGGGTTCCACAATAAAAGTGACTACTAAAAAGGGTTCCACTTATCAAAAAGATTAAGAAACGCTGGGGCTACTTGGTCGATGTTGAATTATATAGTATATGCCACTAGAGATTATCTCTAGTTGCAAGCAACGATTGTTGTCGAGCAGGCGCGATGATATTTCAAAGGGGGGTTGACTTATTCCCCAATCGCCTAGAGTAGGCTGTGAAATAAAAAAATATATATCACAATTTGACAACAGATGCCTTGTCAGTTGAGTGTCAGTGATTGATAAATTTGTGATAAAGCGTGATCCATAGAATTTTTTTTTAATTTCATCTTGCTACTAATTAAGTGTAAATAGATAACTTCGAACATTGTGCAGTGATCAAATATCCTTTAAAGAAAGGCATGTCCTTAACTGAAATCCATAATGATATTCACGATACACTGTGTGATGATTGTCCTTTGTATACAACCGTTAGAAAATGGGAAAATAAATTTAAGCGTAACGTGAGCATCGTAGAAGATTATCCCTGCAGTGGACGGTTACAAGTCAAGAAACGATGGATAAAGTCCATAATTTATTGCTAAGTGACCGACGATTGAAATGGGTGCTATATTTTGCACGAAGAACTTGATATAAGAAAGCTTTCGGCAAGATGGTTGTCATGTTTACTGACGGCAGAACAAAGACGTGTTCGCTGTCAAATATCGATAAATACTTTAGAAATTTTTAAATGTAACATAACAAGATTTTTTTTGGTGATTTGTTACTTGTAAAGAAACATGGGTTCAATATTATATATCCGAATCGGTATTTTGGGATGTAAAAGGAATATTGTTAATAGACTATCTTCAAAAGGGCAAGACCGTAAACGGCGAATATTACGCAAGTCTTCTAGATCGTTTGAAAAAACAGCTATCGCAGAAAAGCGTCCAGAAATTGCTGAATAAGTGGTCTTTCGCCATGGTTATGCACCTGCTCATTCCAGTACGTTTGTTGCAAGAATTAAGGTTAGAATTAGGACCGTACCCCCCATATTCGCCAGACCTAGCACCATCTGACTTTCATCAATTCCCTAATTATTAAGATTTTCCCGTAGGCAAAAAATTCTGCACAACTGAAAAACTAACTTCACCAGTGAACAATTATTTTGCAGGGTTAGAAGAAAATCACTTTCTAGACGGAATAAAAAATCTTGTACGCATATGGACCAAATGTGTCTAACTACGAGGAGAAGTTGTTCATTTAAATTATTCCTTTGTTTCTGTACGATCGCGCGAATTAATCAACGCGCCCTCGATTTTTCTTAAATCATGATAAATCCAGAAGAGAACATGCATATTTGTAGTAAGGCGAATGAACACACATTCTGAATCACTTGTAGTCTAGTGTTATCCTGTTGAATGCTGGATTTCCTCATGGGAACGATATCATTCTGGTCTATATAATCAGTATTATGTAGCGCTGTGTGGCAGGTAAGCCTTGAATGCGTATTAGACTTTGCGATTCATTATTAGGTCACGCTATGACGCCGTATAAACTATATAATGTTTGGTTCTGTCAACCCGATCTGCTGAGAAGGAACAGACGCTTATTCAGTGATCAAAGTGAACTGGATCTTATCGATGATACTTTGCGTATATCATTCGGTGAATGTTTTGGGTAAGTACAGGACTTTTCCTTTATTCATCGTCTCGAAATTAATCTTATAGAATAACATTTATAACATTAACCTTCTTCAGTATATTATTTTATTTCAACACAGACAATTAATATTGAACAGAACAAAGTTCCACAAGTATAGAATGTTTGCTGTCATTTACATAACATATTGCTATGGTTTTTTCCCAAATAAATATTAAAAAAATTTAATTATATATCTATGTACAATTGTTTTGAACTTATATGTATATTTCATGTGGAGAAAAAAATTTGTATGTTTGAAGGACGGCTTTATGTGCGTTGCCGAGGTCAGACATAAGTTAACAGTTAGATGAGAAAGTTCAGTTTATTTAAAATAGATAATTATCTATTGTAATGTAACTTCGGTTTGATTTTGAGTTTAATTAGTTGCTGGTGTTGTAATTTCAATTACCGATATTTCTACGAGTTTTTAATCTCGTAATTTTTTGATTTATTACGCTTTCTTGTCTACGTGTCTCATATATTTTTTACGTAAGTAATATATATATTTTTTAAAAAGATATTTTTTTTTAAATTTACAGATTTGAATATTGTATTTTCAATTGCATTTATATTGTAATATTGAGTTTTAGTCTTAATTAATTGAGATAGATGACAAAGAGGATTTTTAGCATTTCTAAGTAAAAAAAAACTGTAACTGTAAAATTTTTGCGCGTTTGGATTTCAAGGGCATTTTTTCTTGGACATGTGAGTGCGCATGTAGTAGATTTTTGTTCGAGCTGTCAAGTTTGTTTATTTATATTGTTCTCTGGGGAGAAAGTAAAAATATTCTTTGTGATTTAGTTTATTTTTAAGTTGTTCGGTATTCATTGAGGTTTTTTGAATGCACGTAGTGGTCATTTTCCGTGCGTTATTTTTACCCTTTAAAATATTGTTTAATGATACAATATTAATCTTTATACTCTATAAAGGTTAATTTTTTTTTTTCTTTTTTTTCATTTTTGTATTAAATTTTCATTTAAATTTTATATTGTGCATATTATTTTTTATACCTTTCATCAAACATTTTATAAGTAACTTAAAGATATTATAATAACTTTTCTCAAACAAATTTTGAGTGGCGTCTAACTAACTTATTTATTTTCCACGTTTCCGATTGGAATCCTGAGAAGAAACCAGTTCCATTTTTTGGAAATAAACCGACTGAATATCCTAGTTGGATAGATTTGTCGTGAATGGTGGTACAGTAAATATAAATAATATTAGCAATACATAGGAATATGTATGTCCATGTACACATATGTACACTCGACACTGGAAATAACTAAGAAAATTTTGCGCTTGATCCATATAATACATCCTGAGGAAATCAGATTTATTCTACTTATACCTTGTGGTTAAAAGATGTAAAAAATGCTTTGTTATTATTTCATTTAAGGACCGAATAAGGTAATATACAGTTCTCCATCGGTCAAGATTAACGTTAGTTACCGTTATTCGTTCGAACTTATCAACCGTGTTCGTTTGTATTAAGGTAAGAGAGCACAGACAGCCGGCAGAACGAAGATCGTATAGTTTGGGATGTGTAACACGCGGAAGTTGTCGATAAATAGTCCGCTGTCAGGCACCCACACCCATACGCCGGCCTGCAGCCGGTACAGTCGTGACTCCGGGAGACCTACATAGACAAATTGTCGGTGCCCGTTAGACGCATACTACAAACCGATCCGGAGATAATATGCTAAATTCACCGGATTAAATACGCTAATATTTCAACGGCGGAATTGTGAAATTTCAATTTGCGATCCATTCACGCAATACCGCAAATGCTTCCATCTGAGACAATACCGCCCAATTTCGTTTAAAATTATGTACAATTAATATTAAAAATTAATATTGGAAATAAAACTTACAAAAATAGAATGTTGTTAAAATGTCTTTCATTGCCAACTGAAATGTCTGCCTCTGTGCCTTTCGAAAGAATTGTACTCTTTGGCCTCTATAATCTGCGTTACATAGCGCTTTATGTCAGAAGTGCTTTGAATGTATATTATACGGCTCTACGATAATTAACGGCACCCCACAAAATTTAATGAGGCTGTGACACTGAATCACTATTCTGTTACCAGTAGCAAGGCTAATATTAAACATAAAAGTCTTAAAAAAATGTGGAATTAACCGGATGTACATACTTAGGTTTATGACACCTACTAATACTTAATTAATAATGATGTTTTATTTGTTTATTTATAAGGAAGATTTTTAACAAGCTATCGTAAACCTTTGGAATTGTTGTCAGTAGGCACAATTTCTACCAAATCAACAAGCAAAAATTCCCCGTTATGACGTCAGACAGTACACTATTCAACCAATATGATTTTTATATGTAATAGTTGGTATAAATCAACATCAGTACAAGACGCACAGCCTTAGCACAACATTCTCACACAATCTTCTTTTTAACATCATAACAATCAGACTCTAACAAGAGGCATCGGTCTCAACAGCAGTTTTTTGTTAGTATAAGTCGTTGTAGACCCAAAATAAATGTATATAGTGTAAGTAAATATATTTAGATGAAAGTACATTTATTCATTTAACAAACAGTCACCGAAGATTTAGATAGTAAGTGTGTTGTAAGGCTGTATTTACTACCTGTGCACGGTGAAACAACATCGCGGTCGTGATTCTAATAACTAGGTACAACCATAACATTGGTCCTTCACAAACCGGAGTCATTGCAAACAGTTGGTTTTCGAGCCGCCACAATTTGGTTTCAAAAGCCGACATCTTTAAGTAAACTGCTTGGAAGATCGATAGAAAAATGTGGTCAAATAAAATGGTCAATTAGATCACCTTATCCCTTCACTTTGCATTAAACTTTTTTTTAATTAAAATGTATATACATCCTATTAAACAATAAAAATGTACTCAGAACTTAACACTGCCAAGAAAAGATACTGAAATATCATGAAAAAAGTTAATAAAGCTAAGTTTTTGACTGTATAAGGGTTACGTTTAATTTTCATTCTTTGATTCATGATGTATCCCGAAATAGCTTTTTAGTGTATCTCAAAATTAACTGCTACCATTAACCAAAAATAAAGATCTTTGTTGAAAACTATCATTTAATGAAAGTTAAATTATGTACGGAGTTTTCGGGAAATTATGGTAACTATTCTAACATTTGTTTAATTTAGTTTAATAATAATAAGTATACAGATAACAGATCAAATAAGTTGACGGTCTTAGTATAAAATAAGATAACCACGTTGAAATTTTTCTAATAAAAATATTTTTCTTCTGTACATAACAAAATATTTCATCAGTCCTATGACTCCAATCCCAAATTTTTTGCTTTTATTCGCTTTTTTGCTTGAATTTTTCAGATATTTCATGGATGAGAAACTAATAGTACGAGTATTTCAACCCGATAAAGCCTAGATAATATGTATGCAATGTCCTTTGTTCGGATAGGCAACTTAGAAGAGAATGAATATAGAAATATCCTTCAACCGAGAATCTAGTTAGATCTGATCCTTTGACTTTGTATTTTTCTCTTTGATAAAAATGTATGTACATCTTTCAGTAAGATAAGTATAGACATAGAATTGTATATTATAAAAATATTAAACCGAATTTGCTGAAAGAATACTGGTCAGGTGGTCACATAGCCTTTTCCACTACGATCTTTCTATTGTGGATCGCATGTATCATTAAAGTACTTTATCTAGCCTTGCTTTTCTAAATATAATTCCACTTTAGAATATAAATTCTGATTTGTAAGAACCTCGTTCTTGTCAGACTTTCACATTGGCGTAGTACATGAATCATGGTTGAGTTTATAATGCCCCGTCAATAAGCCCAATATCATATGAACAGATCCGTTGCAAACTTGGTCGAACATTCCCTAAGTAACTATATTGCCCCTGTTTGACTTCGGAAGTTTTTAGATCTTTCCCTAGATTTATATTCAGACTACTTTTCCATAGCTGTTTTTGTAATTATGCTTGCAATGGTATAGGAAAGCTCCGGTCTGGTGAAGAGTATAGACGAAGCTTGACGAATCAGATTTTCCGCCTTCTCATTAGACCTGTAACTACCGTGTCGTGATATCCAGGCTAACAATCACATACGAGTTTAGATTTAACTTGCTTTAACATTATTTCGTTGTCGGAGAAAATTAACACGATGCGATTTGTTCCACCATGTCCATTAATTTCTCCAACGCAATCATGCAATGCGGTAACTTCCACTTTGAGACCGTTGTTTTGTTTTAATATATAGTATGGGCGTTATTACAAGATATATTTAATTTCATAACAGTGAATATACTTTAATTGCACATGGCAATAGTATATCTTCATATTTACAATTTAAGACTTTTTTAATGGAGCGCTCAATCGCAGCAACATAATAATTTCAATTTTTTGAAACACTTTGTAAACTCAATGTATATGTAGGTTTCCGCGGTCGTTCTCTAGATGGAGATCTCGGTTTCCGGGTTGGAACCGCGTCGAGTTAAGCATAATTGCCAGCGTTTCGTCCACTGTTTCAAGGGACATCTTCAGGGCTGTACGTAGATGTTCGTCGTTTCGCAGTAGCTTGAAAAATGCTATGACAGAGACCAGCACAACTTATATAGGGGGGACCGGGTCAGATGGTGGCCTGCTATTGGATGGGGACAATGAGCCAATGGCATGCGTCGTATGGGCGTGGTTATTCTTAGTAGAGTTCAGTAGAGTTTGCCACCTTGGATATAACGTATAGCCATCGTCTCTATTGAGATTGCTGGGATGTTTGTAAATTTCAATAGATTCACGAATAATGCGATTCACGGGACAGAAGCTTGACATCTTTGAATAGAATTTGATGACCGGAGTTGAGTTTGTGTTCTGCCAGCGCCGAACCGGCTATATGTAACAGTCTAGTCGTGCAATTTCCAGCGAGTTATCGTCTATACGTTGGTTTTCTTCCATTAAAACCATAAATTCAGATGTGCATTGCCATAAATTTAATCAGACAAATTAGTAAATTCAAGAAAAATAATCACCACGTGAGGTGAACTCGCATACATTAATAAAAGTGGAGGAATTTTTTAACCGATCTGGTGCCGTCACGTTTTTAGTTCTTTCGGCTCTAAAGACTCTAGGTCCATAGGAGGTGTAATAATATCACTTAATCTCGTCTTTGATTACTGATGAGCCAAATTTTATGACACAGGTATTTGAATGCTACCAGTTTGATGGAGAAAGATTATTGAGAGTGATGAAAAAATTATGTATAAATATTGGTTGCATAAATTATTTTTTATTTTTTAATATCTCATAGTTTCTTTATCTATATGTTGCTCTGCGAGATCATACTTTAGTTTGCTTTCTAAAATATAGATTTTGTTTTAATATAGTTCATATTATTATTAATAAATATAATACGTAATTGAGAATATAATTAGGAGGGTGAATAGTAAAGTAAGTTCCGTTTCCGGCTAGTGAGCAAAGGAGTGGGGATATGGTTCAGCGTGAGTCTGGGACTGTTAATGAGGGAATTGTTCGGACATTTTTTCATGCTGATTTGGTCATTTAAAATAGCTGTTGCAATTGAAAAGCCCTCCGCCTCGACTGTGAATTGGGTGCTGTTATCCGATTTCTGTGTGCAAAGAACATGAAAGCTGTTGAGATGCATCGTGAAGTTTGTTCTGTTTATGGTGAAAATATCATGATTGACAGTATGGTTAGAAAATGGTATAGTATCTTGCGAGAAGGACGAATTAACGTCCATAATGAAGAAAGGAGTGGAAGACCAACTGTTGTACCGAAGAAAAAATTCGTGAAAATCGGCGATTCACAATCAAAGAACTGAGTGGCTTTTTCAAATATCACACACAGTTTTGTACAAGGTTGTTACTCAACATTTAGGTTACCACAAATTTTGTTCAGTATGGGTGCCAAAACTTCTTACCGAAGACCGTAATTCACAGACGGTAGAGTTCTACGAAGAGGACATTAAAAGTCGTTTCACCGGTATGATAAATATCTCAATCTTAATTGAAACTATTGTAGCTTTAAGTTTTATATAGTAAAAAGTATTGGAGTTTTTTTGATAACCAAACGGAACTTAATCGCCCGCGTTTCAATCCGAAATTTTATTGATAATTTTGTAGTGATCTATTATTTGTTTCTTTATAAATAGTTACACTTGATGCATCATGAATAAACTAATTAAGAAATCATCGTGTAATACACTAAATCTTGGGCTTGAGGATTTCTTCATAACCTTCTGCTTAATTATTGATTAGTCCAATTTTTATATAAATGGAGTAACGTTTTATTAAATATTTCCCATTGATTAGTTTCAATTTCTTTACTAAATAAACAAAATGTAAATTTTATTTTATCGTGGGATATTTAACTCACGTTTCGCTATTCTTAAACGTTCACTAATTCTTCTTTGCATCATTATCGCAAACATAACAGAAGAATAAACACATTTTACACGTGGCGAATTTATTTCAAACAAAAAAGAAATAGAAAAAATACGTACAACTTACGTTCAAAGACACATTAATACTCTGACACTGTGATATTTACACCTTACAGTAAAGGTAATAATCAATCATCTTGACGTGTGCTATCGAATTACAGTCACTAATGATATCTAATAGTTTATTTATAAATTGACGGTTTTTCTTTTTGCTTTGAGCGTGCCATTACCAATACATTCTGTATATACTATATAGAACATACGAAATGAAATGAACATCGAGATGTTTTTATTCAAGAGTTTGTGTTAACTTTCAAATCATTCCAAGATATTTAACACCAAAAGAAGTTACAGTTAATGGCATACTACTGCTATTGTGCATCATTATTATGTAAGTAAAATCATTGATAAATTATTGAGTAACATGTCGTTAAATGTATCCTATGTTCAAACAACGTTAATGTTGCGACTGGTGAATGAGAATTTAGAAAAAAAAAGGCACTACTAACGTTAAGCTTCGAACATATGTACATGTTGCCTATACACTCTATAATATCTTGCACAATCTTGTATATCATTATTGTTATTATGATTATATAGACCGGTGATTTAATATATATTTGTAATGATATATCTTCTCCATCGTTTGTTTGCCTTTCTTTTGTAACTTACCTCTGCTGGAGATTATAATAATAATAAACTAGGTAGTTATTTCTTCTCTTTCTTGTTATTTTATTGATATTATCGATAGTATTCTTTTATAACTTACTAATATTAACTTTAGTACATGTAATTAGTGTCAATAATGGATGTAAAATATACTCATTGTCGGTGAAATGTCTATAATTTTATATTGCTACTTTTAAGTAAATTTCCCAGAATGTTTTGAAATCAATACTTAATTAATTCGAGAAAAATAATTGATTGATTTTGATTTTCTTTGAAATTAAATCTCAATCTTTGGTAAATTTTCAATGATTCCATGCCACACGTTTGATTTTACATATTTAAGTTAGAGAAAGAATGTCATTTATTTAACAAAACTCTATAATTCTTTTGTAATATAACTGGTATTGGTATTGTTCGCGATTTACCATATACATAACTAGAGCTGAGGATGTTTGCGGTACGGCAGGACCGTATGTAGTGCATCCCCACATTTAACTATTTATCTAAATATTCTCTGAAATGATTTGCCGGATCTCATAAATTAATATAGTGATATTTTAGTATGCACTGGATATTGTTATTATCAAAATCATAATAGCCATTTGTATTTATGGATCATAAATAATAATACGCATGTATTTGTATTTGGTTGTGAATTCAATTTAAACTTAAAACGAATCGTAATATTTTAACGACAAGCCGTCCTTACAATACATGCGTTCGAGACAAAGTGTGCAACTCTACGAATAACTTCCATAATTGATCGAAAATGGACATTTTGGAGCTGAAGTAAAGCCCCTATTCTTAGAAAATTTTATTACTGTCGTTAAGAACTATTATTATAAACAACAAAGGCCTTTTATTAGTGTTGAAGTTTTAGTTTCATTGAATTTCCATGTTGTAAGTAGTCAATTGTAAAGTGTTCATTCACAATATTCTAAAACAAGGTGTAAATTTAACTAAAATCCAGAAAAACACATTCTGATAATATTTTACTAGATTAGAAGCTGTGTTTATTACTATTTATTATATTATTTTTATAACCAAATGCAATAAAAGCTACGAAAACAAAAGAAACCTCGATTTATTAAAATCTTGTCACACAGCCTTTCAAAGCCTGGCAGCACATATTTTGCATATATTTTATATATACTACCTACTTGAACTAGGTGAATGAAGTTAGAAGTTATAACTTATAACTTCTAACTTCATTCAGCTAGTTCTCAAGTAGGTATTATATATAAAATATATGCAAAATATGTGCTGCCAGGCTTTGAAAGGCTGTGTGACAAGATTTTAATAAATCGAGGTTTCTTTTGTTTTCGTAGCTTTTATTGCATTTGGTTATAAAAATAATATAATAAATAGTAATAAACACAGCTTCTAATCTAGTAATATATTATCAGAATGTGTTTTTCTGGATTTTAGTTAAATGTACACCTTGTTTTAGAATATTGTGAATGAACACTTTACAATTGACTACTTACAACATGGAAATTCAATGAAACTAAAACTTCAACACTAATAAAAGGCCTTTGTTGTTTATAATAATAGTTCTTAACGACAGTAATAAAATTTTCTAAGAATAGGGGCTTTACTTCAGCTCCAAAATGTCCATTTTCGATCAATTATGGAAGTTATTCGTAGAGTTGCACACTTTGTCTCGAATGCATGTATTGTAAGGACGGCTTGTCGTTAAAATATTACGATTCGTTTTAAGTTTAAATTGAATTCACAACCAAATACAAATACATGCGTATTATTATTTATGATCCATAAATACAAATGGCTATTATGATTTTGTATAATAACAATATCCAGTGCATACTAAAATATCACTCTATTAATTTATGAGATCCGGCAAATCATTTCAGAGAATATTTAGATAAATAGTTAAATGTGGGGATGCACTACATACGGTCCTGCCGTACCGCAAACATCCTCAGCTCTATACATAACATATATTTACTGTTTGTCTACATGCTAGTCAAGTCAAATACTATTTTAAGGTAATTAAAATATGCATACATGTATGTAAAGTATGATACGGAATTTATAGATACCTATACTTAATTATTTCCTATTAGGGAATAAAGAAATGTAATTTTGAACATAACATTAATTTATCTTGTTGAATTCTCTTAATAAATTTTGCGTAATTTTTGTAGATTGAAAAATGTTTAAGGAATTTAACAATCTTATTTTCATACTTCAAAACGAACTATGCAAATGCATTCAAACACTGGGGAGATTTCTTGTGTGTTTTTAGCGAACTCACGGATATTGTGTGTAATTTAGCGTATCATAACACAACGACTGGTCGTAGGGGTACTTCAAGATTTTCGATTGTGTAACATTTCTGTCTCAAGACACAAATCGTTTATGTGAAGTTAATTTTTTGAAACGTGGACTCGCAAATGGTTTTTTAAAGGGCGTTTTGAAACTTTACTTAAAGAGACCGTGGGTCTAAATAGAGAGTTCACGTTTCCTCTTAAGTAGTTAACGTCTAGCAACGCACTTCGGTTATTGTTTCCAAAATCATTTATTATATACTAATTTTATTTTATTTCATATCAAAATTTAAGTTAAGAGTAATCTTGATAATTTATACTTTATTTTTAACCAGAGATAATGCCGAGAAATTTTTATTTATTCAATTTTTCCTTTAAAAGTAAAAATCCTATTAATTTCTATACTGACATTAGTTTGAATTATTAATTAATTCTTGACCTTTGTATATTATAGGAGATTTAGTTAGTCGACGATTTAAAGCCTATTTTATTTTAATATATATATGTAACAATGGCAAAAGAATGGTACAGTTCCGTGTAGAAAACAAATTAATAATAATGAATTCATTTTTCAAGCAAAAAGACATCCATAAATACACCAGAGAAATAAAAGGCAGAAAAGAAAAGTCAATAATTTACTATGTACTTATAAATAGAGGATTCATAAAAGACATTTTGGATGTAAAGGTGCACAGAGGCCCAGAATTATACAGTGATCATTACCTATTAGTGGCAAAAACCCAACTTAACATAGAAAAGTAACAAGACCCCAACACCAACAGACCAGTATAGGAAATCAAACCAAGTTATCAGATCATATAAATTATAAGAGAAAGATAGAGTTAAGAAATTCAGCGAAAAAACGGAAGAAAAGGTATACGAAAGCAAGACCGAGTGGAAGGGTATGAACTTGGAACAATTGTGGTACAAATTTAAAGAGACTAATTTAAAAACGGATAGAGAAACATGTGGAGTATTGGCCACAGATAATATATAAGAAACAGACAAGTTGGTGGAACCAGGACATAAAAAAAAAAGTAAAAATTAAGAAGAAGCTGTGGAAAGATCACCTTAAGAACAAAACAGAGCAACGCTACAAACAATATAAACAACAAAGAATTAAAGTTAAAGATATGGTTAAACAAGCGAAACAACAACCATGGGAAGAATTTAGGAGAAAAATGGAAGAAGACATCCAATTAAACCAGAAATTATTCTTTAATGTATTAAAAAAATTGAGAAAAGGAAAACGCCATAACCCGAAACATCTTAAAACAAAAGACAATAAAATCATAGCCAATGACGATGAAGTAATGCAAAGGTGGAAGGAATATTTTACAGAATTTTTAAACACAGAAGGAAAAGACAATTTTCCACCTGAAGAAGGAGCCCATGCGATCCAGACTAAGGACAAAGAGGACGTTTGAAGTTAAGGAAGCAGGCAAAAGAGACAAAAGAGGGAAATCTGCTGGCCATGATAGGATAACAGTATAAATGGTAAAATCCCTAGGAAGCAAAGGAACAGAAATGCTTACATATATTTTTAATAAAGTATTGGACACAGCAGAAGTACCAGAGGATTGGAAAATTGGGATAATTATACCGATATTTAAAAAAGGCGACATTAGAAATTGTGAAAGTTATAGACGCATTACATTATTAAGCGTTGTCTCAAAAATGTACGAATTTATTCTGGAAAAAAGCTAAAAGTCGTTACAGAGGAACAGCTTCGGAGGTCCAAAGTGGTTTTAGGAAAGGACGAAGCACTCAAGATCACATTTTCACAATTAAGCAATTAATAGAAGAGATTAAATTACAAAACATGCAAGTTAATCTGGCCTTCCTAGATTTGGAGAAAGCATTTGATAGAGTTTCACAAACAGAAATATGGGAGGGACTAAAATGAAGAAATATCACTCAGAAATTAAGAAATGGAATTAAGAGGTTATATAACAACAATAAAAGTTATGTGTGCAAGGACATGCATGGAACTTGCAGTCCGAGTTATTTGAGATCAATGACTGATTAAGACAAGGTGGCGTGATGAGTCCGACATTATTTATATTAGCCTTGAATGACGTTATCAGAGCCGTAGACAACAGAATCAGTACTGTATACGTTGGATATAACATGATAAAGCTGGTGGAACTTTCAGTATGTGCATTCGCTGACGACCCCATGATGTGTGCCCTTAAAGAAAATTAATTACAGGAAAGTTTAAAAATATGGGACACAGAGCTAAAAAAAGAGATTGAAAATAAGTACAAATAAAACTAAAGTGATGGTAATAGGAAAGGAAGACAATTAATATAGAAATAATTGAAGAAAAAATAGAACAAGTCGATGTCTTCAAGTACTTAGGCGTATTAATAGAAAAAGATGGTGATATGGAAAGCGAAGTCAATGAAAGAATATTTAATGCTGCACGTAAATATCACAAACTCAACCAAACTTTTACCAGGAAAAGGAAATACGTAGACATACAAAAAAGCATAAAACTGTATTTAGGCCAACCTATGGCAGTGAAAGCTGGGTGTTTAATAAATCTTTGAAAAGTAAACTAGAAGCCATAGGTATGAAGTATTTAGGAGAGGTGAAAGGAATAACGACACCATTGATGTTATTGAAAGAAATCAATTAAAATGGTTTGGGCATTTATACCGTATGAATGATAGAAGTTAGGTCAAACGTTTATGGGACGCCAGAGTTCAGCACAGGCGAGGAAAAGAAAAAGGAAGACCTAATAAAACTTGTAATGATGAAGTAGCAGTAATTCTGAAGAAAATAGGAAAGACACGGATTGATGCTCGAATTTCATCAAAGAATAAGAAAGAATGGTCCAAATTTGTATACTCTATGTAACAACATGTAACAACCTTACACCTTAGGGTCAACAAGGTTTTATATAGAAATTATCAACCGTACTATATTTGCTAAAATAAATTAAAAACGGGCAAGCGGTTTGTCAATTAAAACTCATTTATTGATTATTTCTATATTTCGCAACGAGTTTGTTGCTTCTTCGGGAGAGGAAAATGTAGAGTTCAAAACATAAAAGTGACGTGCACAGACATTAAAATTGATTAAATTTTAAATTTAATTTAACTTTATAATAATAATAATTCATGAATTAGTATTCCCCAACAGCTTGACGCCAATTACGGGGCAAGCCATGAGTTATAATAATAACTTATTTAAAATTCTTTGCTGAAGGCAGTATTGCATTTATATTACAAATTTCTTTGAAAACGCCATCATGTGTCGAAACATGTAAAATCGTTTTAAATATATACATATTGAAGTAAAACAAGACCTTAAATCGCTAACTAATTGAATCTACCATAACATACTAAGGTCAAGAAATAATTGCCTATATATATATATGTATATATATATATACATATATATAAATATAATATCTTCGTGACCTTGGTATGATAAGGTAAACTTAATAAGTCGGCGATTAAAGGTCTGGTTCATTACTTGGATTTTATATTTTGTATTCTCTTGACAAAGGCATCATTGCCGAAACATGTAGAGTTATTTTAAATATATATACTTTGAAGTAATGAACCAGACCTTTAGTCGCCGACTTATTAAGTTTACCTTATATATATATATATAATTATGTATTCTTTAGTATTTGTGTACTCTACCGTTTATTTTATACTACACATTCGATGAAGATTTACTGCATTAAATATTATATTTCTATACAAACTGTTGCATCATTTCTCAAGTAAAATATACCCTATTCGATGCTAAGATAAAGAACCGCCATTACACAATTCTACTAAAATTCTTAAGATACACTTTTAGCAACCTTAACTTTTCCATTTGCCCCATCCAACGTAATATGCAGCTATAATGTATAATTTCGATGGTTGATTATGATCAATAAGTTTTATAACCAATTTGAGCAAGAGATTGTCATTTATAAATGATATGAAGGTAGTTTTCTATTCCGTTTATATAGACCATTACAAATGATATGATATCCTTAAATGTTGGCCAGTAGATTCTGAATATTTGATGTAAAACCTAATTTTCTCTGTCAATCATATTTATTTGACGTGGAAATATAAAGGTTCGTGACTAGTGTTTAAATATTTGGTACCACCGAATTAATAATTATAATTGTAATTTATTAGTACCCTTATTCTCAAATTTCATGATTTGCGCATCGCTTATGTTACATTACAATTTACATGTTACTTTGTTATTACCATAAGATTTCTCTGACTACAATAGTTTTAATTATAGTTGCTTTTGAAACTTGTGTTAGTATATGTGCAATATCTCAAGAGAATCAGAGAATTTTTGGTTGTATTACTGCAAGGCTTTTTTTGTTTATTAATTATTACTACTATTATTATCATTTGTTTCGCTAGTTTAATCGCGATGTTTTATTTGTTTTGAGAGTCAACCAATATTTATTGCTTAATTTTTTTCTAATTTAAAACCTAAAAGACGAAAATGACATTTTATGTTTTCTGTTTTAAGGGAAGTAACTGAGTACCATTGTCCTGTTAAGTGTTCTCACAGTAACGATATCTCGGATCAGTTTATGAAAGGTATGTGTGTACTAACGGCACAGCGACAAAGTAATTTTTCCCCGATAAATCTATTACATATCCGTAAGTACGATTGCTTTATCCGTACAGTGTCGGTTTAAACAATGGAATGACGCGTAGCGCATACGTACTATGCGATGATAGTGCATAAAACAAGCAGTTCACAGACAGATACGTCTTCATCTCGCGGCATCTTCGCCGCCGACAATACACACATATTCTTTCCTGTTCCCAGAGAAATTTTCGTTGTATCTACTAGACAACATATAATACTATTTATCTACGTTAAAATATACTCTTCTGCTTCGCGAGCGTACATATCTCTTGCACGTGACATAAGAGTCGCAATACATGAAAGATAACAATGCTGACAACAATATATTTACTGCTTGGAAAGATGTTAGACGTATAAAAAGGGGTACACACTTTCCTTTTGTGTGACCGAAATGTTTGACATATTCGATTTTTTACATTATATCAGTGGTTTCTAATACTCATAACTTATGAGTATTAGAAACCACTGATACGGCAGACTATGTGCCCCACACTGTTAAATTTAATAATACACATAAGGTGTAGTAGATAAAAATGTAGGTTTTACAAAATTATATGATTTTAAGTATTTGAAATGTGTTTTAAAAACATACGAAAAGGTTGTAAAAGGGTATGAATCATACCCTTCTTTGTAAAATCTACATTTTTATCTAATACACCTTATGTGTATTATTAAATTTAACAGTGTGGGGCACATAGTCTGCCGTCTTTACATGATAAGTTATAAGTAACCTGGAAAATCCAGATATAGATATAGAAATTTGAAACAAAATAGCAATAATAGAAAAACAGGCAGAATGCGATTTAAAATTATATTTAAATAAATATTTAGAAAAATAAATTGAAGTAGTAATTGTAAATGAAGCATTAAAGGCACAAAGCTAATTAGTTAATATCAAAAGGCTTCAAAAAGAAGAAATAATGTAGGTAAGAGATAAAAGAACATGTTTTACAAGAAATAGTTAAAAGAATATGTATCGATATATACTTAGTGGAAGTTATGTATATGTAGAAATGTATAGTTCTTTCTACACTAAAATATTAACTAAAGCATTAAAATTGTAAAGTTTATTAAGGACAAGTACCTGAGCACAGCGGCTGATATGTTTATACAAACGAGTGATTAGAAATATTAGAATATATCGATACCCAACTAGCACTGTATTAAAGCAAAATTACACAATACACATGTATTATATATTTATATAATTATATAAAATTATATAAGGTAAAATATAACACTATGTATTTATACACAAATATACTAATAAAATAAATATACTAAAGTCTTCGTAGTTGTCAGAATTGTTACAGTCAGTGCTATCAGTTTTATTTTCACTAAGGCGTGTTAGAAACTGTAGAATTAAATACAGGTGATGCAAATAGTCATATTCCAAACTGATTACATGTGTAATACGTTTTTGCAATTTTTTTGTGAAATGTGAGACATTCTTTCATGAATTTTAGTAATACTGGGCTAGTGTTATGTCGTCGCGTTACGCGTCAGCCGCCATGAATGATAACCGGCATTCTCCATTACAGTAACACTTACTGAACATATGAAGAAGGCAGCAATTTTTTTGGTAAACCAATTTTCGAACAGGTCCGCAGTCATATCTTCGTGATAATCGAAAGAAGATGTTCTGAACTTACTGCAAATGAGAATTAATGAATATTAAATCTCATTTTTACATGTAAATGTCGCCATATGTGATGCGTTAATAACTACAATCCGACAAACCAAGTTTGTACCAGCACGTAGAACACACCTCGTCGCGACTCCGACCTTCCTGGTAATCAGGATAATTTGTAAAAATGAGATTTAATATTCATTAATTCTCATTTGCAGTAAGTTCAGAATGTTAACTATATATACACAAAGTATAGAAGTGAAAAGCCATATCCGTCCTCGAGATACCGTACATTGATAAGCTTCAATAAGAGCGAAACGCGTCCGTCCGTTCCGTTGATGAACGTGGCTTTTCAGCTATTTTCAATGACACAAGATGGTTTAATATTTTATGCTGAAATTAGTGGTTCACCGATCTTTTAGATCCAGCATATGCAATAATGATGCGTTTGCTTCTGGAAACAGGAACGTCAACTTGACACATTTCAGACTCATCATTCCAGCCTTTATTGACAATGCCATGCCAAGTTTCGTATCAAGTTTCGTCTAATTAGCTTTTCTCTTGGAGCGTTTTTAGTTTCGTTAAATATTGATTTATAAGAATCTTCGTTCTTGGAGACTCTATAATCCTTCTTCGTTTGTCAATTGTTTTGAATTTAAAACCATTTTGCTTCAAATTTCGCCACAAACTAATACACGCTAAAATTAGAAAAGTACGGTCTACTTGAACATTTGCAAACATTTGCCCGTAACAAACTTTAGAGTTTTAATCCATTAGTCGGGTTGCTATATTGTGGAAAGGATTATATGTATGCGTTGAAAAAAGGAATTATTTTGTAGGGCTGATACCAGCCATATTTTTATGACTTTTATCTTCTCTTTCTAATCTATTATTCCTATCTTTATCCTGTCATTGATTACCTATTATCACCTATGTGAATTTAGATATCTCTCTCCGCCAATTTTCTTATGGCTTAAATTTAATAATCTTCTTTAGAAGAAGGTATATCAATTTTAAAACGATTGATAGTTAATATAATAGATAAGGAAGAGTATGCAATCAGTAAGTAATATTTCTGAGGCCAGTTGGAAGGAAAACATGAAAATCTTGTTTCGACCTTTTTCTTGTTTGCTAACTTCTACGTCCCTGTTTTTATCTTGTTTACATGTTACTTTGATTTTCTTTGCTGTCAGTTTTTTTTTCTTTTGAAACCTGACTAACTACATGAAATCGTAATTGCCAAAAGCTAGAACACGAAATACTGAATATAAACTTTCATATTTCATTATATTCAATTAATAAATACTATGCAGTAAATAATCAAGGATTTTCTTCATAATTCCTGTAGTTATAAAGTCCAGAGTATTATTTATGGTTTAAAATGCAATGCTAATATTGTTTGAAATTTAAAGCATTTTTAAGTTTTAGGTTCGCACGACTTCGATGTTCTTCTTAAAACTTATAAGATAGTAAGTATTAATTATTTTAAGATACTGAGAGAGAAGATATTGAGTCAGTCAATATAATATGTTATGTTCAATTGTAGTAAATTAGTTATTGAAACTAATTTTCTTCCAGTTACAAATTAACGTCCACAGGAAAAATCAACTAACGGAAACATATTTCGTAACATTTGTACAATTACAAATGTTACAAATCTCTAATTATCTATGTAATAACATCCTCTTTAAATGTCCTGTCAACCCAGTTTTAGCTCATTATACATTTTAATAAGTACAGCCGCGTTAACTTACAGTCTCGCATTAATTAATTATGTCACGTAAACGAATTAAAACTAGAATTCTCAGATTCTGTAATGAACAAACTAGAACCGTATATCCATTACTTTTTAAGCTCCGCTTACCTGTCTTACATAACTGCTATACTAGGACATGATCCTATTTGATGGTAGGCTAATTAAGACGCATATTATGAAACGTGTTTCATCAAAACAAACAAAGAAGGTGGTTATTAATAAGCTATTAATCTTCTTAAATCTGAGTAGGCGTATATAAATGAAATTTGCTAGAAGATGAGTCTGTGCAATGAATTTCGTCTAATTTATCTTGAATTTTTAATATTTTCGGTCTTTACATTTTCATGTAAGACTGTTCCTATTTTGGTTCTGGCTTAACTAGTTTAGGTGGGCGATGGATATTTGTGGAGGTGGATCCGTACTAAATGTCAATTTTTCCTCTAGTGTAGCAATAGTGCCTAATATCGTGGTAAATTTGTGATCAAAAGTAATTTTATAATGTACATCAACCAACCGTAAGGTAAACAATTACTTATGCGATGTCTTTTTAAATGGAAAGAATTAAGTCTACAATGGTTTGAAAAGTTCCCTCTTAGCAATCAATCGTTAGAAATTTACAAATTGAGTTGGATAGGTTAGGGTTGGTGGAAACGCTTACGAGTTAAAAGGGTATGTATTCTTTCGTTACGAATATGATTTTATACATATCAGTATCACTCAGAAATCGTCCATAAATTTAATATTTTTAATAGGACTATCATTTCTATCGCATTTTCACTAATTATATGACAGAATTACATATGTTCATAATGGTCTTCAGGAAATATTTTCTGCGTTTCTTAAAATTTTGTACGAAAACTAGTTTTGAACATATTCTAGGATGGACTACTCACCCATCAGGTATGCATTCTTGTATGTACTTTGGTATGTAAATTTAGGATTGATCTGTGCTTCTTTTTTGGCCAAATTTCATATTTCATATTTTTTAATTATTTATTGATTTGAGAAATACATTTGATTTAATAAATTTAGCAATTTCTTGCTATAATTTCACTCTGCAGTAATTATTGGGTCATTTAGAAAGTTTTGATCAAGGGAATCGATTAAGATAGAACATATGTTGGTTCTAAGTCAGTTGTCTCACAGTTTAATTAGAATATGTTTTTAATTTTATTTTTAGATACAAAGAGCTAATTAAGAAATTATGCCAAGCTTTAATATATTAGGATATGAATCAAGTTTCCTAAACACAAATAGACACCAAGTAATTTTATAAGTATGAAAAGTAGTAAAAATATGTGAACTTTAAATTAACTGAGTATTTAGATTTTTTTGTAAATTACAAAGAAAGATTAATATAAAATTTTGACAACTTAAGAAAAACTGTTTAAACAATTTGGTTACAAGATTAAGTCCACTATAGGTCTCCTTATGTATATTCAAAGTTCTTGCCAGATGTATTCAGTCGACTGCTTGAAGAGTTGACAGGAAAATCTTTCCGTAGATGAACGAAATGGCTGTTGATGGTCTCGAACTTCCCTTATACAAGGTCCTCCTGGATATTCTGGGTAAAGAATCTCCTTTACTATTTATTGATCTTGATTATGACTTGTATTCATATCAAAACTAGGAAAAGCTTTTAGATGTTCATTGTGGATCCTTCCATGTAATATAAGATATATGCCTCAACATCAATATTATTAATCGATTATAATTTTGACATGGTTTTATGTGTTTCTGGGCACAAGTAAGTGGATTTTAATTAATTATATTGTATATATTTTTATTTATTGGCTTTTCAAAGCTCACAATTACCAATTCGATCTGTTTTCTTCGAAAACTCAAAACAAAATCACTTTTTTAAAAATCAACAACCAAAACCATAGCGATGCTAGTATAAATTTCTAAATTAAAAAATATCAGTATGCCTTTCAATATACAGAATTTTCATTGATAATTTAACTTTTTAGTTTAATCCTAATGTAATATATATAATTTAAAAATAAATGTCAAATGTCTTAATTTTTACTGGGCATAATTTCCTTTACAGAGATAACATAATATATTTTATTATTAATGTTTAAAACAATTCTAAAGTGTCTGTCCAGTTTTGATTGACATATACAAAAATATGAATACTATCCAAAAAAAAAATATGTCATATCTATCTATGAACATACTTGACAATATACAAAAAAGGGATATTTATCAATACGTTTTGCACGTATTACGCGGTTGTTATATAATGAAACAGATATGCAAAATACATATCCGTAACTGTAAACATGGACAAACACCTCGTATTTTTAGCATTTACTTCTGTTCAATACATATGTTTCAGCCATCTAGGCCTCATCGGTTGAACTAGTGAAGCAATGTATATACAAATTAATACAGATCTGTTAAACAACGGATCTGTATCTGTATCTACATTTACGCTAAAATCGTCTCCAAGCCATAACCAGTTTCGTTCTATCAGGCGACACCAATTTAATCAGTGACATCTGACGGAAGAAAGCGCCTAGGCCAGAAAAGGCGACCTTCCGCTCGAATAGCAAGGCTATTACGAAAAAGCGGAAAAATACGTATATTGGTGCTGTCCATTAACACCCGCCAGATGGCGGTAAATATACAAAAAAGGGATATTTATCAATACGTTTTGCACGTATTACGCGGTTGTTATATAATGAAACACATATGCAAAATACATATCCGTAACTGCAAACATGGACAAACACCTCGTATTTTTAGCATTTACTTCTGTTCAATACATATGTTTCAGCCATCTAGGCCTCATCGGTTGAACTAGTGAAGCAATGTATATACAAATTAATACAGATCTGTTAAACAACGGATCTGTATCTGTATCTACATTTACGCTAAAATCGTCTCCAAGCCATAACCAGTTTCGTTCTATCAGGCGACACCAATTTAATCAGTGACATCTGACGGAAGAAAGCGCCTAGGCCAGAAAAGGCGACCTTCCGCTCGAATAGCAAGGCTATTACGAAAAAGCGGAAAAATACGTATATTGGTGCTGTCCATTAACACCCGCCAGATGGCGGTAAATATACAAAAAAGGGATATTTATCAATACGTTTTGCACGTATTACGCGGTTGTTATATAATGAAACAGATATGCAAAATACATATCCGTAACTGTAAACATGGACAAACACCTCGTATTTTTAGCATTTACTTCTGTTCAATACATATGTTTCAGCCATCTAGGCCTCATCGGTTGAACTAGTGAAGCAATGTATATACAAGCGTAAATGTAGATACAGATACAGATCCGTTGTTTAACAGATCTGTATTAATTTGTATATACATTGCTTCACTAGTTCAACCGATGAGGCCTAGATGGCTGAAACATATGTATTGAACAGAAGTAAATGCTAAAAATACGAGGTGTTTGTCCAGTTACGGATATGTATTTTGCATATCTGTTTCATTATATAACAACCGCGTAATACGTGCAAAACGTATTGATAAATATCCCTTTTTTGTATATTTACCGCCATCTGGCGGGTGTTAATGGACAGCACCAATATACGTATTTTTCCGCTTTTTCGTAATAGCCTTGCTATTCGAGCGGAAGGTCGCCTTTTCTGGCCTAGGCGCTTTCTTCCGTCAGATGTCACTGATTAAATTGGTGTCGCCTGATAGAACGAAACTGGTTATGGCTTGGAGACGATTTTAGCGTAAATGTAGATACAGATACAGATCCGTTGTTTAACAGATCTGTATTAATTTGTATATACATTGCTTCACTAGTTCAACCGATGAGGCCTAGATGGCTAAAACATATGTATTGAACAGAAGTAAATGCTAAAAATACGAGGTGTTTGTCCATGTTTACAGTTACGGATATGTATTTTGCATATCTGTTTCATTATATACTTGACAATAACAAATAAAATAATTTTTTTTAAAATTTCAAATAAATAATATATTTAAATTCATGTAATGGTAATAGTACCATTATAATATATATATATATATATATATATATATATATATATATATATATATATATATATATATATATATATTTATGATAGATTACTATTACTAAATAGGTAAGAAAAGGTGTGAATGAAGAAGAGGTTAAAGACGCTATTGATACCATCAACTATCTATTATTAATTATAATTTATCTTTCAGCAACTAATAGTTGTAAAATTCGATTTTTCTAAAATACCATGAAATTTATACATCTGAATACAGGTGTTCTTGATTAATTTTGAATCTAGAAATATTTATCTCTATCTATTAAAATACTTCCATGCAAATTATTTGATTTTATAATCTTATATCAATTTGCTCATCCCTCCTTTGGTTAGTAATGGAAGATTAAATCATTGACAACTGTTGAAAATACCAAAAATTTAAAAGTCCCTCACTTTAACCACTTTGAACGAGCAAAATCGTTTATGCACCAATTCGTTAGCAAACAAACTTATTAAATTCAAGTCATAAAATATTAATGGCTGATCGCACATCTTCATAGTAGTAAGCCGTAAAGTTTTAATGCTAACCGTAAAATGTAATATACGATCTCACAGTAATTTCAACTGAAAAAAACCACAAGAACTCGATGCGTTTATGCGGAAGTCAGTAATAGCTTATGTAAATTGAATATGCGAACACGTATTGGTATTGTACTAATTAATCTAAACCGGCTTTCGGCATGATATATCTGTAAAGCTTAAATAATTGTGTAGATTAACGTTAAGTATCTTATGTAAATGAAAATTAACAAAAAGCATAATTACTCCTTCGGTAAATAAAATAAAATAGTAAATGATGCAAAACAAATAGAAATCTGTATGCGAACAGAGGTGAATGGAGGCTTTTTGGAGGGCGTCTTGGAATTTGCGTTTATCTAACCATTGAGATGTTATTCTACGGTTGTGGTATAATAATCCTTTTTGTGGTGTGTGTGTATAGCGGTTCAATGTCTTAAGTTCAAACCTTGTTAAGACCCCAGAATCGTTTAGTGTGCATATGGTGCGTGTAGTGTTCTATGGCTTTGTTACTACACCTCCTCACCCTAAGAGGGTAGAAATATTTATTTAATTGTTATTACCTGAACACTAAAGGATAACGTAAGAGGATACTGAACCCGAAAAAACAATAACATCTCTCACGCTGACTCTGGGATTCGAACTCTCAACCAATAGACCTTTTTATTCGACCAACGACACTCTTGCTCTCGTTGTTCGACGCTCTTACCACTTACGCTGGCCAGTCTTTAAATGAATCAAGTACATGGACGACATTGGATTCCCTGTTGCTTATTAGAAAAAGCGGGGAACATGCACTGAATAAATCAACTTGTTTTTTATAGAAAAGGAACATGCCAAACTTTCTAACAATAGCATGTAAATGCCGAAGAAATGTTTGGCTTGTATTCTTTTTCACCAAATTCCTTAAAATTTACTTGTTTATTGGGATTTTAGGATTTTAGGTCGGACAAAAGTCACTTTCAAGTGACTTATGTCCGTCACGGAACTCGCTAAACCAATGTAGTAGAGTTTGGTATGATCAAAAGTCGTCTATTTATGTAACAAATATTATTTTGGTGTTATTAAAGGAAAGGAGGATAAGTGAACATTTCAAGGAAATTACTGATCGATTCACATTTACAAATTTTCGCTTATCACAATATTTCCACTTTAGTGGTCTTAGATATTAAGCTGGTACAGCCATCAGTATACTATTTACGTTAATATAAACAATTTTCGATAATATTACAAGTTCTAATTTAAATTAATATCTTATAATTCTTAGACATTGTCAGATCGCGCCATCTATTTAGGAACGACATAAGTAGGGTTATCTATTATGTAGCTATTTACAATTTTAAATGTCAATTTATTCTCTAACTAATTGTTTAATTACTTAGGATATCTAAATACCTTCACTATGCTTAAATTTACTTTAAACCAGAAGTTCAAACCAACATTTTAAATTGGCCACGACTTTTTATTTTCGGCGACCATTTTCCAGGTAGTCAACGCGTTCAAAAAAATGGAACTTCGGTTTCGTGTAGGTAACGGTAAATATCAACAACAACGAAAAAAGCGAATCGTCGCTTTTAAAATAATTCTACCATATCAAGATTTATAAGGCGATTTTTAAGTTATAATTCGTATTAAAAAGCTGAAATATAAAGAATTATATTATAAAAATATCTATACTACTTTGGAGTTACAAATTACCTATGTTTGCTAAATGCTTATTCAAGAAATTTTGAACATTCACTACGGACAAGTATCGAGCCAGCATCTAATTATATTAAACCTTCTAATCCTTAATTTTATTTCATTATATAAAAGCCATCCAGTTAATTGTGATGTACAACCAATCTCCTGCCATTTTACCGGAAGATTATATCCTGTATCCAGTCCGAGTACCTTCCCGATGCAACCTAATCCCAAAGCCTGCATATCTTCTGTTTCAAGTTAATTAGTGCTCATAGTAAAGGTAGAATTTACCCTATAAATAAAGGATTATTTGTGTATTATTATTATAAATCGTAGTTAGAGCAGCTTCACTGTGCTAAATATCACCTATTTTGATTATTTTAATAATAGTTTAAACGAGCTAGCATATTTCATAAACGTATTGGTCGATAATTAAGACGAACCTTCCTCATTTTCCCTGAGATTACGTTATTATTGTTATAGAGAACAGATTCCATTTTGAGGTTAAACCATATTGATTTGTATTGATTTTTAATATAAATCCTTCCAATCCACCTTAAAGGCATTAATAAAATTGACATATTGTTTCTAGCTTATGTATATCAATTACTTACCTTGTTCGTGTTTTAATTATATAATCATACTGAAAGAGCTTATCACCCATTTTAAAACTAATTGTTGTTGTCAGTATATTTTAGGTACATATGCACTCAAGTATGTAAAGGGGAGGAAAATTCGAATTGTTATGCTTTAATATTGCTCATATTACTAAAGATTTAATACATTAAGGAGAGTTTAATCTGTTTAAAGTGGTTTTTCTTTCATATTACATTATAGGCACACGACCGTGTTGGAAATATAATACAGTTCAGTGAGAGCGAGGTTTGCTTTTCACATAATTGTCGCCCGAACGTGGTGGCTTTTCTCATTCATCTTCAGTATATTTTTACAATATATATTAATAAAGTACCGAGCAACTGAGTGTTAATGGGAACGACTATAACTCGAGCTTAAACTTCAGTATAACAGAGTTTGATGTATTTTTCAGACACATTTAGGTACTGAGTAGAAGCAATATATAATTTATATTCTTTAGGGCGAGAGTGCGAAGCAACTTCCTTAGAACATATAAATTCTCAATTTGTAATTTAGAGGATTTTGTAGGAATTGTAGTTTATAAATTTAATATCTAATTGAACCAAAGCTCACCATCGCTAAATGATATATTTGTACTACAACGTATCCTACGAGGGCGGGTTGAACTATTTGCGCGATCGCCTAGAGTAGGCTGAGAAATTTCGTGTTTCGTCGACAATTTTTTTAATTTTACCCTGCTACTAATTAAGTGTAAATGGATAGTTTTGAACATCGTACAGTGGGTATAGTATTTCTTAAAGAAATACGTGTCCTTTATCGAAATCAATGATGATACACGAAGGCGAGTGTTGTCCTTCGTATGCAACTGTCAGAAAATGGGGAGCGTATTTAGGCGTGGCAGAAGCAGCTTAGAAGATGATCCGCGAAGTGGACGGCCGAAAACGGCTAAAAGTTCAGAAATGGTGAATAAAATCCATGATTTGATACTAAGTGAGAGGCGATTGACAGCGTTAGAAATAGCAGAGGCAGTGGGCATTTCAAAGGAATGGGGTACTTTATATTTTGCACACAGACCTTGATATGAGAAAGCTTATGCAATATTGGTGCCGCGTTTACCGACAACGGAACCAAGACGAGTTCACAGTTAAATATCGATGAATAATTTAGAAATTTTTAAAGACAACACAAGATTTTTTTGCGCCGATTTGTTATTTGCGACGAAATATAGGTTTATTATTATACACCGGAATCTAAACAACAGTCGAAGATATGGACCAAACGTGGCGACCTAACTCCAAAGAAGTCCAAGGCAATTTTATCGGCGGAAAAAGTGATGGTATCGGTATTTTTGGATGCAAAAAAATATTGTTGATAGACTATCTTCAAAAGGGCAAGACCGTAAGCGGCGAATATTAAGCCAATCTTCTAGATCGTTCGAATACGCAGCGTTCAGGAATGACTAAAATAAAAGGCTCTTTTATCATGATAATGCACCTACTCATTCCAGTGTGGTTTCTGTAAAGAAAATTAAAGAATTAAAGTTCGAGTTAGCATATTCGCCGAATTTAGCACTCTCTGATTTTCATCTATTCCCTAAATTAAAAGATTTTTTTGGAGGCAAAAAATTCTGGACAAATGAAGAGCTAACAGTGGACGATTATTTTGCAAGGTTAGGTTACAATCACTTTCGAGACGAAATAAAGAAGCTCGAACAAAGATGGACCAAAAAGATCGAATTAAGAGGAGATTATGTAGAAAAATAAAGTTTGTTTATTTAAATTATTCCTTTGTTTTTTACGATAGCGTTATTAAAAACTATCCCTACAGATAGAGTTTGTCAAAAAAAATTCAAAAGACGCCATTGAAAAAATTGCACACTGTGTTTATTCAAGGAATATCTAAAAGCCTATATTCTCTATGTTATTTACTACTTTTGCATTCTAGAGATAAAATATCTTTCATCGGATATTTCATAATTTCGAAATATACGAATTATCTTACTACGCAATATACCGAGATGCATTCCATACTTCATTTCACATTATTCCACTACATGCACGATTTAAAAATTGAACCGATAAATCTAGGCTTTCGTTTATTATTAATCATCCACATTCTTACTTGAACAAAAATAAATAACACTAGCGTTAGCTAATGTGCAATCCAATTCTTAAAATAATTCTCTTAAGCTTACGTAATATAAACGAAGAACTCGATGTTTTGTTGATCATACCATCGGCCATTCTACAATCGTCTTAAAACAATTTGTTTGCCAGCGCGTGCAAGTAATTTTATTTTGATATTTTTTTTCATTGAATATATCCTCGGGACATATTTTTATAAATATTTTTTCATTGTACATGTGATATTTCTTTTTTATATCTATTTATTGATACATGGCAATTAATATATCATAGACGAATATCTTTTAATATCAACTTGGGTAATATCTTCGCTATTTTACTCTTCGTGTGTCTCCGGGGCAAAATAATATTAGAGAAACGGATGGCTTTCGTTTTATAATCTTTTTGATAATGGAACGGTCAAAATTTAATATCCATTGTTCAAAATCACCGAACAGATGACCGCCTGCAAAAGTCGAGTTATAAATTTAAGGAATTGCTGTTTGTTCTTGCTATTACATCGGCTTTAATGATGGCCTTTTTTTCTTGCGCATTGGGTTTATCTATAATCTGCTATGTTACGTAAGCCGATCTTTATTGGGAAAGAAAAACCACTTTTGCGTGACGAAATATTAGAATAATATGTAATAAATTGTGGTTGTTGCTGTAAATTACCGGGTTGCGTTAAATTTACTTTAATGTAAATGAGATCGAAGTGATCTATAAATATCGTAAAAAAGTATCTGTTACGTGAGAGATAGCTCCGTATTTTTGAAAAATTTATCGGAGAGAGATTGTAAATGCATTCAGTTTCAGAGTTTAGCTATGATTATAAGAAGTTGATGGAAAGTGTTTACATATTTATAGTATAAGCTAGACTAGACTGATTCTTTTCCCAGTAAAGGAAATAATTGAATAAAATATTTTTTTTATATTATTTATTTTATTATTTTATTTATTTTTATTATAACATAAGTAAATAGTGCAAGCTCCATCATTCCTTGTATAGTTTTCTGTGATTTAAAATTACTCAATTTAGCATTGAATAATTATAGTAAAAATATTGAAAAATTTAGAGCGCTAACGAAGTTAAAGTTTTACATTTTACAATAACAACCTCACAATCCTAAAGAACCGTTTTCAATGAATCTTGGTGGCTGTGAAACCCTAACAAGACTAACGAACCTGTGCATGAAAAGAAACTAACTTATTTTATATATGTTTATGGCTGTCAAAATCAAAGAAGTAGGATATCATTTACGGAATGACAATATCAAAATACTGTGTTACGCGAACGATGTAACTTTAGCACCTGACACATCCAACATATACTCCACGAGTTCAACAAGGTAGCGGAAAATTTAATATGAACATCTCCATCGATAAAACCAAATGCCTGACGATAGCTAAGGAACCACTCCGGTGCAAACTGATTGTTGCTAATAGACCCGTAGATCAGGTCATGGGATTTAATTACTTGGAGTTCGAGTATTAAGCTGAGGCGACTTGACTACGGATGTAGAACAACAGAGTATCACAATGTCACAAGTACCTGATAACGAAGTGCAAGACAAAAATATACAAGACATGCATGAGACCTGTTGCGGCTACTCCGCACGCTCGACAGGAGACGCAGCTTGGATATCACAGAACGGTGTGGCATCAAGGACATTGTACGATGCACGAGAGAACGAAGGAGAAATTGGAACGAACACATAAGTCGAATGCCGGAGGATCGATTGGTAAGAAACGGAAAACCGATGGGAAGGAGACCATTAGGCCAACCTCACAAAAGATGGCCCGAGAGCTGGCAGTCAATATGGCAAGAAAAACAACAGGCGAGCTAGGAAACTAACAAGCATTTTTGGTTAGAATACGAAGAAGATGTTCATGAGGCAAAATCGTTTCAGGACGAAAAATAAATTCAGAACTAAATATTTTTGACTTTTCGTCAATTGCAAAATTGACATGTTTTTACGAAATAAATTTTTAATAATCTGACATGGCATGTAATGTTCCGAGATATATTTTTAAATACATGTCACAATAATCATCTCTTTCATCGATATACAATATGGAACATTTTATTTTTCCGTATGTATTCATATTCTTGGTAGGAAATTACTTCAAATATCATCATAACTATGAAAATATTCTGTCCGGTAATTGTTTGAAAAACGTATGAAACTTGCTTACAGCAACCTAGTAAAATTGTGCAACTCTCCATATATATGTTCTTTGACCTTATAAAGAACTTCTCAAGGAACAAAGTACAGAACTTTCTCATTCCAGCACTTTTAGGATCTGATTGTGGCATTCTGAACGCATCTTTCTGGCATCAAAAATCATTGACTACGTAGTTTATTCTTCACGTAGGGGAACAAAAACAAATCACTTGATGCTAAGTCAGGTCTACACGGCTGATGGTCCATGAATTCGATTTGTTAATCGGTCAAATATTTAATTGTTTGTGTCGATGTGTAAGAGTTCGAATTGTAATGATGAATGATCCTGCTTCGCTGATTGTTTTTTCTTATCTATCTAAATATGTTCAAAAAGCAATGATATACAATGCTTTTAGATGATCCTTAATCCCCAAAAGTCGAAGTGAGTTGATCGATTCACTGTTGTTCGAAAATCGCAGTAAATCTTCAAGATGCATCAGCAGAGGAAGACGAGGTAACGAAATGGAGGAAGAGTGTGCCTAATATGAATGTACGCCTTCGTTCCCATAATATTATAAAAAAATATCACAAACAAAAGGGAATGCACGCAACACCACGACAGAACTTAAATGTTTGAAGATTGAATATAACTGACAGCATTATGAGGATGATAACTTCTGCGACAAAATGTATAGAAATATATAAGAAAATTAGACACAACTCTCCAAGGGGTTAAGACGCAGGACGTACTGATGAGAGAAAAATTACAGCTTTTACAAGAATCCTTTTTTTGATTGGTACCATTAGAAGTTACAGAAAAAATGTCCATAAAATTTGGGATAATTCCAAAGGCAGTTGAATCGAGTTTCGTTATTTGGTAATGAGTGAGACAATGTTTCGCTTTCTCATACGATGTTTCAGATTTAACGACATCGGCACGAGAAACAAAAGAAAGCAAATTGATAAGTTGGCGCCTATTAGGGAACTTTTCGAGATATTTTTGGATAATTTTCAAAGTAATGTTATTGCTAGTGAATAACAGTTACTTTTTTCTCTGCTTTTAGGCAGTATATACGAAGCAAGTTAGCACTATATGGCATAAAAATGTTCGCATTAGTAGATGCAAAGACACTTTACACTTTTATTTTAGAAACCTACGTTGGAATTCAACCAGAGGGTCCATATAAATTTAATAATACTGCAAAAGACATTGTTCTCCGATTAATACATCCAGTTGAAGGAACCAATCGCAATATAACTGAAGGCAATTCATTTAGCACCTTATCACTAACGAAGAAATTGTTGCATAACCATGAACTAGCGTACCTCAGCACTTTGCGAAAAAATAAATTAGAGATTCCATTAGAGTTCCAACCGAATAGGACTCAGGAAGAGAAGACTTCGCTTTTCGGATTCCTAGAAGATTGCACTTTAGTGTCATATTGCCCTCCAAAAAATAAGGCAGTAAAATTAAAATCGTCTGTGCACTATGAGAATAAAATTGACGCAGAGACAGGTAAACACAAGAAACTAATTGTGATGGCGGATTATAAATGTACTAAAATAAAAGAGATCTATTGGATCAAATGTGTGGGAAATACAATGTTGCGAGAAATACCTGTCGTTGGCCAATGGTAATATTTTGCAACCTACTGAATATTTTAGCTGTACATGCTATTTATATATTCAAAAGCAACCATCCTCAACAAAAGGTGGCACGAAGTGACTTTCTTGGGAAATGTGCATTTGACCCAATACGGTCTTAAATTGAATATAGAGCAACGTTTCAACAATTTTCAGGAGTCGGACGGACAGCGCGAACACTACTAGGAATTTCGGTAGAAGTGCCAGTTCCGCCACCCCCAGAGAGACAGCAAAACTATGTCGGGTGTTGCTACATATTGTCATGGATTTTTCCTTGGACAAGAAAGGAAAATGATTGAACGATATTAAAATTTTTATGTAGTACATTTATTAAAATTATCTATTTCAATTTTTATGTTTATTTATTTCAGACGGGGATCGTTATAAATATATTTTATTTTATAAGTGATAAATGTTATTATGTTTGAAATTTTGATCCATCCTCGTATATTTAGGTTGATCAGAGGATTGAAGTTGCCGCTTTCCCGGATATTGTATTATTATGAAAATGTGTATTGTCTGTATATATTTTTGATTTTATAGTTGGTAGGGATATCCAGGCGGATGTTAAAAATTTTATTTTTGTGAGAGATATCTTGACGTTTGAAGTGATCGGATTATTAAAGAATAAAATACTCAATTTTATTCTTTGTTTTATAAAATCGGGTTGTATTTTGTTTATGCATTTGTGTGAGGTGCATGTAAATCTTAATTCGATTTTTGCGAGAGTTTTGGTGATTATAAAATGTTCTTATAAATAAGATATCTCTCACGCAGTTTTTATTAATGGTGCATAGATCTATGTAAGTTCGATAAAAATATTTTATTTATATATTTTATATTGCGATTATTATCATTATTATAATTTCATGTATTTCTTGTAATAATTTATATATTTGAAGGTAGTATATGGGTATTAGAGAAAATTGTCATGTTTTTTGTAAGGGGAGTTTTTTCTTAAAAATAATATTCTAGAACGTTTTGAATTCAAGGTTGGAGTTTTCTTTATTGTGGGTTGACCTTGTTGTGTTATTTTTGCGCACGACTAAAATTCAATTTTCGCGGGTTGTGAAAACTTGGTTGTTTTTGACATTTGATTGTAGGGGTTAAAGTAGAGGTCAAACTTGACAAATTTCACTAGTATTTATTAGTTTTAATTTTGTTCGAGTGTCACAAGGGGTTTTTCTCTGTGTGCGAGTCATTATTCACAAAGAGTGTTTCCCCATTGCTACTGTTAATGATGCTTTAGCACCCTATACACTCGGTAAAGGGATTTTTTTTTATTTTTTTTAATAAAATTTTCTAAATCAACTAATTAAGATCTTTCATTGACATTCTTTGTTTTACTTTCAAATTAAAAAACTTGGACCTATTCCGCAAGGAACGATTCATGAGATGGGAGTTCGTGGATTCTACTAGACTGAATAGCCGGCAATATAAGCTGTAGTGTGAATTAAAATTAATAAGCAATTTCAAAGCAAATTCCACTGCAATATGTCCCAGAAACCGAAACAAATCCACTAGAAAATATATCAAATGTATACGATATGCATGTAAAGATCATATGAGAGACTGTTGTTTGACAGAATAAAGTAGTCATTTTTCATCATTGAATAACAGAGTAACTTTTCCTTTTCAAAAATTCTTTCTTTTTTTCTTTTTTAGTTCAACTAATTGTAAGTAGTATGGAAAATTCTAAACCTATAATGATTTATTTGCAAAATTGTAAAATTTTGTAAATAGTGTACCTTTACAAATTAAACGTTCAAAATGTGTGTTTTATTTAATCCTCACAAAATAATAAAGGTATCAGTATAAAACCTCATCTACACACTGCATAAGGTCTAGTGATTATAATTGGCTGGGTATGAAATTGAAAAGCATCATATTAGCTATTTTACATAAATATGTAGTTGGTCTACAACTGTAGACCACGTGAGTAACATTAAGGCGACGTAGGGTTAAGAAAGAAAAAAATTAATTCTTTATAGTCACCCGTCATAAGTAGCAGTGTTATGAGATACTACATACAGTATTATAAGATACTATGTGTAGTATCTAAAAATACTGCTTATTTATGCAATTAAAGTCCCTGCTACCAATATTCAAGTTCAATAACAATGATGAACCAATACATCAATAAATGATGTTTTTATTAATATATTATATATTATTATTATTATTAATATAATTAAATAATTTCTCTGGTTTCTTAAGAAATGTGAAACTGCAAACTCATTAAAGAATTTGCATGAAAAGCCTATATTCCGAAATCGAGAATGAAGTATCGTGAATTACGATATTTTCTCGAACGAAGCGTCTGGAGCTGAAAGAAATTAACTCATTTAACTATCTTAATTATCTGAATTTACTATTGCTTTGGATATATACGTATACTCTAATTCAGTAGATATAACTATTGCGTGACAATCTTACTGATGACTTTATAATAATGAGTGTTGAATCGCCAATCACTTGCTTTTTGCATTTCCTGTTTAATTTATTTATACGTTTATGAAACTGCACGCTGATCGAATTTATAAAATCAATTCGACATCTTGTTGCTATCTTTTATATAATCATCTATATCTAAAATGACTGAATATGTATATGTAAAATTTCTTTTATCAAAACTTGGTAAAAAAAAATAGCATATTTTTAAAAGGAAGCGTCAAATAAGAATGTGCTTTTGTTATTAAGATTCATTCGTCCATTCAATCGTGTACTACCATCATTTACATAACAGGTTGGGTGCGCGGAATTAGCATGTTATGTAAGCCAATAATCAGGTGTTCCAATAAGAATGATATGGTGAACTAGTGACCTATCATTAAGCTATTACAGGTCACTAGTGCACTGTAACAATTATATTTTCAGTTTGAAAGAAAGAGAAATAGTGCAAATTTGAAATATTATGGTATATATCAGTTGTATTAAATTTTAAAAAGTAAAATTCTTTGGAAAGATAACTGATGAAACAGATACATTTATATGAGAAGATGGAAGAAAGCAACTTTAAATATAAGTGATTTTCGTGTAAATTATCTAGTCAATTTTATTTTTTGAAAACTGTTCACAAGATTCGTAAAATTTTTCGAGGCAAACATATCTTTCAACCCAATAAACTGATTAAAATGATGAGAAGTATCTACTAGTTTAAACAAGGAAAAAGTGATTAGATTAATAATATTTTTTTAAACATTCATTATATTATATTATACCGGGTGCGGCAATAGTGTCTCGGCGGAGCTTAGCATGAAAACTAATGAAGTTGTAACAATGAAATTTTACGTACACATGTAGTATGCTACAGTGCATTTCCTAATTTTATTTATATATTTACAGAGTGTTCCAAATTTCCGCAACCACTTTCAATTTTTTTTTACATAGATTGCTATACTTTCTTGTTATTATGATGATAGCCACCCAAATTATCTTTGCAATGATATATGACAATGTGCACTTACAACTGTTAGTTTTGGTTTTATTGCAAATTTTGTTAAAATCTTGACAGTTGCAGCGACTAACATTTTAAGTCTTAGCCTGAAAATGGGTGCAGTGCCTCACGTAACTTTTTTGTTACCAATTTATGGACTAACACGTTATATGTTTTGAGGGTGAACAACGTGACAACATATACAGAGTGTTAAATATGTCGTGCCAAAGTTATCGATGTTTAAAGGCTATTTTCTCTTTTTTTTTTAAATTGAACCTATAATTTTTTTATTATTCAGCAAATTCCTTGTAAAATTTCCGTTAAAATGATACCAATAACACACTACTTATTTCTAGTATTTTCGAAGTTATAACCCTTTAATGGGATATACCTATGTTTATAATATTCAATATGCGGTGCTGCATCTAATAGTTGGGTGGTTGGCCATGAAATGATATTAAGCAAAAATTGCTGTGTACCCAACGTCAAATATCTACTTAAAATTTCCATATAAAGTGTTTTTCAATAGTTTCTCTTTACTGTAATCGCGTTTAATTGTTATAATTTAAGTTCGGCTAGTTAATTATCAATTTCCGATTGTTCGTTATTAGTTGTTATCTTGTTGTCAGTTATATCGTTTTGTTGTCATTATTTTTTATTTCCATGCCGTAATAGTTTATAGTTGTGTTTCTTTAGAATGAATTTTTCGAAGGAGGAGCTAATAGACATGGTATTTGTTCTTGGCGCTAGCAATAGAAATCCACTTTTAGCATCAAGAACATATGCTATGGAGTATCCTCACCGAAGAGCACCAGATATTAAGACGTTTGAAAATTTGTTGACAAGGTTTCTTCGGACGGGTTCAGTAAATTATGTCAAACATGAAAGAACTAAGTCTATGGTTACAGAAGATAATGAAGTGACAATCGTCCAGTCCGTTGTGGAAAATCCGCGCGTATCTACAAAGATAATTTCGAAAGAACACGGGATAGAAGTCACTGCTGTAAGAAGGATTTAAAAAAAAACATAAATTTCACCCTTACAAAATTCAAAATCATCAAGGCTTATTACAAACGGATTTTGAAAGGAGACTTGCTTACTGTGAATGGCTACTTTTCCAATTACGACAAGATCTAACTTTTCTAGATCATGTGCTTTTCACAGATGAAGCAACATTTGCTAATTGTGGAATAACAAACAGAAAAAATTCTAATTATTATGACACTAGAAACCCTCATTTTGTGCAACCCATTTTATACCAACAAAAATGGAGTGTTAACACCTGGGGAGGCATCATAGGAAACGCTATTGTAGGTCCATTCTTTTTTAATAATACTTTAAATTGTGAAATCTACACAAATTTCCTACAAAATAATTTACCATTGCTGTTAGAAGACCTACCAGATAACGTCATAAGGAGATTGTGGTACCAACATGATGGTGCACCTGCACATTACTGTGCTGCTGCAAGAACACATTTAGATAGGGTATTCACCAATAGGTGGATTGGGAGAGGAAGCTTTATAAGCTGGCCACCGCGGTCACCAGATCTAACCCCTTGTGATTTTTTTCTGTGGCCTACTGTAAAAAATATAGTTTACGAAACACCTCCTACAACGGCAGAGAACATGCAGCAACGAATCAGAAACGCTTTTCTTCAAGTAAGTGAAAACAACATGGCTCAAAATGTAAGTCTGTCGATGCAGAGGCGATTAAGAGCATGTGTAGAGCAGAATGGAAATATATTTGAACACATTTCAAATTAATTTTGTTTTATTATTGAAAAATTACAAAATGTAATTCTAAAACTAATAATAAAGAATTAAGAAACAGGTGTTTGTAAAAGTTACTTTGTTTGATATCATTTCATGGCCAACCAACTATTAGATGCACCGCATATTGAATATTATAAACATAGGTATATCCCATTAAAGGGTTATAACTTCGAAAATACTAGAAATAAGTACTATGTTATTGGTACCATTTTAGCGGCAATTTTACAAGGAATTTGCTGACTAATAAAAAAATTATAGGTTCAATTTAAAAAAACAGAGAAAATAGCCTTTAAACTTCGATAACTTTGGCACGACATATTTAACACTCTGTATATGTTGTCACGTTGTTCACCCTCAAAACATATAACGTGTTAGTCCATAAATTGGTAACAAAAAAGTTACGTGAGGCACTGCACCCATTTTCAGGCTAAGACTTAAAATGTTAGACGCTGCAACTGTCAAGAATTTAACAAAATTTGCAATAAAACCAAAACTAACAGTTGTAAGTGCACATTGTCATATATCATTGCAAAGATAATTTGGGTGGCTATCATCATAATAACAAGAAAGTATAGCAATCTATTTAAAAAAACTAACCTGTTAGTTACGAGGGTTATTCGTAAACTAACTTCTATTGTGTGAGGTCAAGCGTGAGGATATCTGCATGATCGCAGCGTTGCGGTGTAGTCTGGCCAAGTGCTAGACGTTCGGACATTCTTTCATGCTAATCGTTTGGATATCGCTCGGCTAATCGTTCGAACATTCTTTCGTTCTATTTTAGTCGTTTAAAGTGATTCTTGTTATTGAAAATCCCACCGATTGTAAATTGCATGATGTTATCCGATTTTTATTTTCTGCAAAGAATATGACTGACAAGGAAAATGTTATGAGTGATAGTACGGTTAGAAGATGATGCCGTATCGTTCGAGGGGGGCGAACTAATGTCCATGATGAAAAACGGAATGGAAGACCAACTGTTGTGACAAACGACCTTATAGGTAATGTTGAAGAAGAATTAATAAAAATCAGCGATTCATAATCACAGAACTGAGTGCCTTTTTCCCTCAAATTTCACATACAGTTTTTTACGACGTTGTTACTGAATATTTAGGTTACCACAAATTTTGTTTAATATGGGTTCCAAAACTTCTTACTGAAGACCAAAGCACAAAGTGAATTGGCACTCATTTTTCTGACGTCGAAGGTGAAGATTTCCTCAAGCATATCACAATAGGTGTGAGAGACTGGTGATGAGACTTGCAACGTTGAGACGAAACGACAGACAATGCGATGAGGTCGCTCTAACTCCCCTGCGAGGAAACCTTTAAAGTGCCGTCAAACCTATCTGGGAAAAGGCGTCCTTCTTTTAGACTCTATGGAATGAGGGACCTGCAGGACAGTGTTACAGCGCAGTTTAATTCTCGCTCGGCAGATTTCTATGAATAGGACATTAAAAATCTGATTCTTCGCTATGACAAATGTCTCAATGTCGGCAACTATGTAGAAAGATAGTTGAAAGCTTCTTTAATAACCAAACGGAACATACTTTATGAATCGCCTTCGTAGTTGATTAGATTCGAACAGTAATTATGTTTTCACCAAATTTTACCTAACGCTAATTTAAATTTTGGAAAATTTATGTGCCTTCATCTCTTATTTTTGTTTACTGACATTTGAGATCATAACGTGTATAATATGCATAGACAACTTTTATTTAAAAAACATTACAATATTTATGAATATTTAACTTAAAGTTTGTTATGGTGAAGAGTTTAAATTCATATTTTTATTACAAAACTTCGCTTAATGTTATACGAGAATCCATTGTATATTATGTGCATTAGAAAGTATTTTTGGAAGGCTAGGTTAAAACTATATAATTTCATAAATGGTGTAAATAAAAATTTGACCGAGCCAACTGCGTGATGATTATATTCGTTTACTTGGTGAGCGTAATTGTCTTGTAAATTGATTTTTCGCAGTTTCGTTCCCTTCTAAAATTACTTCATTGACGGTAATTTAAAAAAAAATTATTTCGAGTAAAATTGAATTTTAAACTTGTGTAATATGCAGTAATAATAAGCATTTTATTTGAGAAAAAAATGTGTGTCGAAGTCTCTTATAGCCTTGAATTAAAAAAAAAAATTATTGCTTATATGTTTGCATAAGTTTTGCGCAATGGAAGCGCCAAAATATTTTTTAGAAACGTAATTGCAGATTTACAAGAGATTACCCGTTTAGAAAAGTTTCTTTGGGATTATTTTACAAGTTTAATTATAATAATTCCCTAATAGTTACAGAAATAATATTCGTCTAATTAAGTGGAATCCAGGTTTATTTGTAAGAGTATTAATGATTATAGTAATTTTTATTTGCGAAACTAATATTTTTGTAGTGCTTTTCTTCAATTATATAAATAAGCTGGATTTATCTGTGACAATGGTTGCTGTTTCTTCCCACCTCTTAATGCAATTTTCCCTAAATCTATTGTTACTGCTTCCAAGACCTTTCGCTTGATTTGCCTTTAGGTCCCATTTCCTTTTCTATTTCCTTTTTAATCACTATCTATAGTCGAGACATTTTATATTTGATACGCTTACTACTTGGACTATGAATTGAGTGGCATATAAATTTCCTCATTCTCTTTCATTTATCTGAATTTATGTATCTAGTTTATTATTGGTATCTTGCATAATAACCGTGGATTCTGTTTTAGAGCCAACAATTTCGTGTTTTTAATTCATTCTTTCTATTTTTTTATAAAGTTTGGGCTTACAAGAAAATAAAACAGTCACATGCTCGTTTCGGACACAAAATCCGGCCACTGAAGACAAGGTCTGGATCTTTAGTCAACGATGAATTATAATACCAAGGAAAAAGTAATCGTCGGTCAGAGTTATATGAAAAAGAATATGGAAAAGCTGCTGATCCGTTTATTGCTATGTTGGATAAATTACAAGGTGCCAAAGACAACAGATATGAACTTTATTTCAACAATCTGGGCACTGATACCAATCGAGAGAACCGCCTTCCGAGAAACTGTTCACTTTCGGATAAAAAAAGTTTCCTGAAAAAAGAAAAGGGAACATGTGAAGGAGAAATTGACAAAGAAACGGGTATCGTGATCGTCGTTGGTTAGACAATAATGTTGTTACAGTAGCCTCGACATACTATAACATTTTTTGCCAAACGTAAAACGTTATAGTTCTAAACAAAAGAAAATGATTACTGTTTCTCGTCCTAACACGATTGGTAAATATAATTCCCATACGCGAGGTACGGACCTCATGGACGAAAATGGATGAAGGTATATAATAGGAAGAAGAAGCAAAAAGTGATGGTGGCCGATTTTTAATTGGCTTATTGACGTGACGGTTGTAAAAATGCATGGAAAATACACAAAAATCCTGAGGAAATCTAACACAATTAGAATTTCGCAGGGAGATCACAACAAATTATTTGAAAAGTTGTAGAACAATTCCTAGGTAAGGAAGAAGACCTAGATCTTCAAAATTAAATATATTGTTAAATCTAGTATCAAATGATGTGCGGTATGATCGTACAAATCACTTGATCAAGGAAATACTAGAAAAAAAAGATGTGCAGGTGGGGGTTGTTCTACGAGTATAAGAACAATGTGCGTCAAGTGTAACGTTGAACTCTGTATTCATTGCCTTAGCGTCTTCCATTATATTCTTCTGGTATGTTGCTTACGTATGCTTAAATTAAAATTTTGCAATTCTATAGAGTATAAGAAATTTAACTACCCTGATGGGGAGAATGTTTGCAAAGTTTCATAATTTTGCCAAATGACAATAATTTTCTAATTTAATATAATGTTTTCATTAATAGTTACACTAGTTCAGAAATCCAAGTAATTTAATATACATATTCGAGGGGAGTTTTTTATGTTATCTAGCTAGCTATGAAAATAATATGCTATCGTGATAATTTTCTTACGTTGAGTTTCTGCGACATTTTATAGTGTCATCTTCAAATTTGGTTTTAATATCTCAACATTTGCTTCTTTTACATTCGTTTACAGAAGAGAAAATGATTCTAACCTTGAATACAAAAGCGTCATTAAATTTTTTTCAAAAGCAATAGCCCGAAGAATATACATGAGAGAATTACGGAAGTATTTGGGGGAAAAGCCCGTCATATTTCCAAGTCAAATTTTGGTGTTAGCGGTTCGAATGGGGTAGAGAATCCATTCAAATCCAATATGTGGAGGACCTCTGTAGGTACGAACTGAAGAAATTGCAGATTTAGTGTTGGATGACCGCCCAGGAAAAGTTTCAGTTGTTGCTAGAAAAATAGGAATATCAGAAACGAGTGTTTTTAAAATTCTACACGAAGATTTAGGAATGGACAAAACGTCGTCACGATGGATTCCCAGGTTGCTCAGTTCCGCACAAAAAATTGTTTAGACGATAAATTTGTGAAGAGAACTTGACTATTTTATCTCAAGATGAAAACTTCTTCAATAGAATTGCAACTGGGGATGAAACTTGGGTACACCATTGGGACCCTCTCACGAAACCAGAGTCCAGAGTCCATGAAATGAGTTCATAAGGCTGCCCACCGCCAAAGAAGGCAAAAACACAATTTTCTGTTGGAAAAGTCATGGCCACAGTTTTCTGGGGACGCCGAGGGGATTCTATCATGACGGGAAATGTTTATAAAGACACAATTAAGAACTTGAACATGGCTATACGCGAAAAAAGACCCCACAATCTTACTCAGAAGATTCTACTTCTGCACGACAACTACAGGGTGCATAAGGAACGAATTGGTCAAGCAGTAATAAAAAATTCGATTTTGGGGAATTACATCATCCACTCTACAGTCCCAATCTCGCCCCTTGTGACTATTATCTCTTTTCAAAACTCAAAAAACACTTCAGAGGAGGATTTTTATCGAATGATGTGAAAATGTTGTGTGGCCATATTTTTTGGAATTATTAAAATAATTTATTTTTGTTTTGTAACTCGTTTCTTTCATAGCTAGGTTCAGTAACATAAAAAATGTTCCTCGTACATCAATACATTAATACAAGTTACATAAATTAATTTACACATTCAAAAACCTTAGGAGTATATTTACAATGCTACTTATGATGAGGAAAGTGACAAGCCGTTCATGAGAAACTATAACTAAAAATTTAATTTCACTAAAATAAATCCTTTAAGACGGGTTAATTTTGGTAACAAATTGTAAATAATAGCTTCAGAATGAGTCACATACTTATCGGTTAAATTTATCGTACGAAAACAATTAAAATAAACACCTTTAAAAATTAGTTGTATATTTTTCACATGAAGCCATGATTTCTTATGTGAAAAACGTAAAATTGGATCCTAAAGCCTTACATACTGTAAATAAAGTGACAAATTCTCTGAAGAGTACCTATAACATTATATGCTTCTCAGTCTCAGAAAAAAAGAAACCAAAGAGAAGTCGACAATCAAAAACATGATTTACTTAGCTTAAAAGGACAATTAAAAGGCTTTTCGACGTCAATAATGAATGACTAAAAACTTTCGAATCCATCATTTCTAAGTTATTGTTAGCTATGAAAAAGAAAATTTAACTTATTATAAAATTTAACATTTCAGCTTGCGGCTAAACGTTTATTCTTTCAATCCGTTTCTGGAACAAAATTAGAATGTTGAATGGCGTTTATTAGAAGTCGGTAACTCGAAGAAAATTTTGAGAAAATGAGGGTGATGAACTATTTAGAAGAAATTATTCATAAAAAGTTTTTGCCGGTTCTTAAAAAATTATTAATCAGAATTTTCTGGGTGTTGTGAATCGTTTTCTTTCACATATATGTGGTAAGAAGTTGGAGACAGTTTTGCGATGGACCTAGCTGCAATTCAACCGGAAGATGCAGCTGTGGACAAATTTCTTGACTATTTAGTAGACAACTACAATCTTGAAGATTGTCTTTTTCCTCCATATATGTGGGCAGAACACACTGGTTCGTTACTGCGGACAACCTATGCATGCGAAGCATTTCATTCTAAGTTTAGTGCTAGTTTTTATAGCCTCATCCAAATATACACATTTTTTTAAGAATCCTACCTAATTTTCAGATTGATTCCTATATAAAACAAAGAGGTGTATCCGCTGTACTTAAAATTTACGATAAAAAGATACTAAAGAGAAAGGAATTTGTAAATAACAAAATAGAGGCTCTACGTTTAAATCAGATCGACAGACTTACTTTTGTTAGGGCAATTGCGTATTAATTTAAAATTAATACTCATTAAAACTTGTTTAATAAACATTTTTTTTTAAATTCTTTAACCTATGTGCAACATGTAAATAGTATGATTAATAAACAGGTGCTTGGGTAATAAACGAGTATTTTTATTGAACTTTTTGTATTGTTACATTTTTCCCTTATTGCAAGTAAATCTGTAAGTAAGAATATTTATTAGCACTAATTTCAAAAAGTCTTATTTAATGCACGGGAGCCAATTCGACCCTATTGAGGAGTCAATTCGATTCTATTGGGGGAACGAATTCGACTCTGATATTTTGAAATGGGGTATTAATACACGGTTGCGAACCAACTCGGCCCCGAACGAACGGATATAAGTAAATATAAGTAAAGTAAGCAGTAAAAAGCACACAAATTAAATTTCTATAAAAACTAAAACATTATTATACAAAATATATTCGAAATATTATCACGTTCAAATAATTTTTGAGCTGCCATCTAAGTATCTAAAGAATAACAACGTATAGAATGTAGTTCCAAGCATACAACACGCGAGCGATTTCCTACCTTGTCCGTATTAATTGCTGACATTACTTCGTGATCTTCTATCAGATGACCAGCAGCGGTCTTTATTCATTGTTAATTAAATTTAATTAGATTTGTTTGCGGCATAGAGCGAATTTAAATACAAAACGTGTCCAAGTTCGAACACAATGAAAGAAAAGATGAGTCCGAGATCGCTAGCATCTTTTATTGTTAGAGACGGTATTATTATCCTAGAGAAAAATAACACAATTAGCGCTTACACTCAGAAAAAAGTCTTAAGATGGAACAGATATTTTTGTTCCAACGCTAAATGTGACTTTTATTGTCATTATTCCTGGAAGGAGCCTTCAAAATTCGTGATTGTTTGATGATTGGCTGGTTCTATTCTAAAGTTCTATCGTATAATGTAGTGGATTACAAGGAACGTATAATGATTAATCAATGTAAGGAATAAATTAACTTCGCGCTTTAATTGTAATTAAAAGTATTTTAATTTCTTCGTTAATAAGTAATATTATATGCAGAGTATAGAATGGCTCAGAGTATTTCGCATATTTATTCATCGTTTGCATTTGTTTTATGTAAATTGCTTCGTCATAATTGAATGGAAGATATATGATTGCCGATGTATTGACAGACACGTGTATGCGTGTATAATAAGTACGATATTGGAGATGCTTTTTAAGCAATAAGAATATTTGATATAAAACGTGTTTGTTATTACTATTGTTATTAAATGCTTGTTACACTCAGTCTCTGTACTTACTAACACTATATATGTATATTAAAAGTTTTTTTTATTGTAAAGACATCATTAATGATACCGAAATATGATTTTTCCCGACTAAAGGATGATAACCAGATACAACACTTGTAATGGTACCTATTTTTTCGACGCGTATATATACATATATATATATATATATATATATATATATATATATATATTAAAAATAATAGATTTTTATTGGTTTTAGCGACCTTTTATTGAATTTTGATGTTTGTTTACGACGTTTCGACTTTTATCAATTCAGTCTTTTTCAAGCATCTGGAAACAAGAATCATTACAATGAACATGAGAACTGTGTTTGTTTCGTGTGATATAACAATTAAATTGACAATTTTAAATTTAAAATTATATTAAGAAATGAATTACGAATTAGGTTAGCATTTTCAACGTAAAATGCTAACCTAATTCGTAATTCATTTCTTAATATAATTTAAAATTTAAAATTTACACGTGCGTTTATTTTCGGTTTTTTGAATGATCCAAAATTTCGTAAATTTCGCACGAGCCTTCCAAACTTATCGGCACTTGGACGCAGTCTGTCAGGAAAACGATTTCCATAAAGTCGCAAAGCAGCTGCAGAATTTGTTCCGCATTCAAAATAAGATTGAATCGCATCCACACAATCGCCATTATCCATTTCAATAACAAAATTTAGAAATAAATCGTTGAAAATGTTATAATGAATGTGTGACTGACAGATGTCACAGCTCTCTTCGAAAATTTGGAATGCACTTTTATCGTTCAATATGACTGCTTGATTTTGAAATTTTTAAAATAAACATTGTAAATGTTGTTGTTGACCCACCGCTCACTGATAACATTGGTTTGTAATCCTTTATGGGCTATATAGTATTGAATGTAAGTGATTTTAAAAGGTACACACATTTGCTGGTAATGAATGATGAAATGAAATAGAGTAAAATGCATTTAAGAAATCTCTGTGTTCAGAAAAACAAGAATAAACCGAACTAAAAAAAAAACCTACAATTTCTCGTTTTTTTTCATACACGGATATCGTTGTTAGAGTTTCATATTCAGGAAAAGTAATATATTTGAATAAGGAAAAAAAAAATATAATGCAATTTAAAAAAACACAGTTTGCAGCTGTCTGTCAAAAATAAAGTGTAGAAAAGAATTCAAAGCGGATCACGTTACAGTGTTTTTAAAACGATTTAGTTCGACGTATAATTTATTACATTCGGATAAAAAATAAAAAAGTTACAGAACGAAAGGTTTTTCATAATACACCCGGTATATATATATGTAAGTAAAAATTTCATTAACGGGTGAGCGGTCTGTCAAGTAAAAATAAAACTCCTTTATTCCACTCTATATTTCATAACGCATTGGTTACTTCATCAGGAGTGTAATTCAGAGTTAAAATTTAGCAAATAACGGCACTAAACATGTTAAAATTCGTCAACTTTAAAACATCACATCAATATGTTGTTAGTTTGTCGTCAACCTCTTAAAAACAAATATGAAATAATATCATGAATCATGAAATTATGAATGTGGAGAATTTTTCTATATTCATAAGGACCTAGAGGCTATAATGGTTGGATCAAATTCAACATAGAAGAGTAATGTTGTGGAGGAATATTCAAAATATCCCTCAAAAAAGCATCAAGGCTAGAAAGGACTGAGTACAAAAAGTTAGACGTCTCGGAATAAGTAACTGACGGGAGGTAATACATGGCGGGAGCAAAGTTACATGTATGCCAGCTAGCCCAATGAAGTAATAAGACATCTTGTTTGCGTAAGGCAACACAAAGTCCTCATATTTAGTGAAAACAGTGAAAATATATACACTACTTGATCAGGGAGAATAAATAGTAAAGTTTAACTTGCGTTACGTCTGCAATAAGTGTTGTCTCATTACTGCAAAGGGTTCCTGTGCATTAAAAAACTCAGTAACCTCTGGTGTCTAAGAACATAATGCACGAACGACGATGAGGGATCTACTTCGGTAAGCGAATAGAAAGACGTTCCATTGCTGGAGTAAATGTATATTAGGAATATTTACAAAGGAATTTAATGAAAACACCAATACTTAAAATTATAAATAAACTTAGAAATTGACTAACCAGAAATTATTAATAATACATTATGTTCTTTAATCAAAATCTGAAAGGTTTAACGGAAGTTATTATAAAAATAATTGCGAAAGCGAAATGGTTTCAAACATCGTGTTTCAGTCGCGTGATTAGTTATGTACTGTAGAATTTTAAATATTAATAAGAATGTGAAGCAACTAAAAATTATAGGAAACTATTTTAAGACATTTAGTGAAGACGATTGTGTACGAAAGAGCGAAGAGCAGCGTTTTTTTGTGGAATAAAGTCATTATTCTTTACATAGATAGTAACAGTGAAGTTAGTAACTCAAAATAAAAAGTCAATTTAATTAACCCAATGCAGTCGGTACATACAACATGTAGTAGGGAGTCATTTCAATGTGCTAATGTACACCAACCTCTTCTATAAGTATAGAAAAAATTGCTTGAACTACTGCTAGAAACAGCTTTTGTAATGCATTCCATCGGTATATCATCAATAATTCTATCTTGGCTATGCAATTAATAACATGGTTTCTGAACATGCTAAAAAATAAAACTACACTCCCGGCACCGTTCAATAATAATAATTAACGATAATTACGTTAATCGTTATTCCTATTCTTGATTAGGATTTAAAATACATATAACTTCAATGAACTATGGAGAACATCTTTTCAATTTCTCCATGGGCAAATAGATTTATGTATTATGATATCTGGAGACTTTGATGCGCATATGGTCAATAAGCCTCTTTTATTTAGTTATTAAATGAGCATTAAAACTATTACTACATGATTTCCTATGCGCTTGAATATTTTTTTACAATATTTAGAAAAATAAGTAGGTATAGCATTACAGATGTTCTGAAACGAAAATCTACGATGTTTACATTAAGTAATATTTTCTTTTTGTCCACAGTATAATCAAGACTAATAGAACTGATATTTAAAGTTTTCCTTTTTTTGGCATAATAATAATATTATTATTATTTTGTTGTGAATACAGATCAACAATACTTGTTTGAAGCAGCTTTTTTAAATAAAGTTGACGGGACGGTGACCCTCTCGTTCGGTGGGGGCGTAGCCGTCGGGTCGCGCTGGTTGCGCGCTGCACGACTGTGCGGCGTGCGATGCGTAGAAACAATTTTATCTAAGATTAGTAAACCTAGAAAAAATTAAAGTAACAAAACCAACTAACAAACAGAGCTGTAAATGTGATAAAGTTCTGCCGAAGGACCAAATGTAAATGTGTATTCGACTTGTCAAGACCCTTGTTTCACCCACCGCTCACGGGGCGTAACTTCCGTATAAGCTGGTTATTTATTTTGGTTGGTGGCAGTTATATTGAAAGTTGGTGTGTTTTCTGAATATTTTATTTATTATTCAAAAAACACTTAAACCTAATTTCTTAAGATAAATCTCGCAATGTAGCGCTTAATGTAACTTAAACTTAATGCTTCACTGTTTTTTTTTAAGACTGTGTCTTGTTCTGTACTATGTTGTGTTACAAGTAGATAGAAAATATATCACTACCCCTACCAAAACACAACCAAAATGTGCGTACACGCTTGATATCATAATGTGGAATCTACCTACATTCTTACTTCTTGGAAATTGTACCTACCTGCAAAAATATTCAATGTTTACGATAGTCTTAAAGACCTTACTGATAAATAAATATAATAATAAAATGAATTCCTAGTAAAGTAGGTATTATCAATCTAAGTATGTATTTCCGTCTGTTCCATTCTTCAATAATAGATTTTCTTTGTACATACATATTTAGGAATCGTGAGCTTCTCAAGGATTTATTGAAATCGTTCACTAATGACTCTAGGCAATAAAGAAACGGTCTAATGTATAAAGCAAGAAGTATTATAATTTTGGATATGCTAATAAAAGTACATTATACAGTTGTTTACACTTGAAAATGTACGTTGAATATTTATAAAATTTGATATGTTATTATTTAATTCTTTTATTCTAAATTTATTTATGTCTAACATATACATATAAATATATGCAATATAACGAATTTCATTTTATGTCGAAACAAGAGCAATAACAAGTTTTTGGAAACAAATCTGGCCCGAACCAGTAGAACACATAGATAACACCCAAAAAATAAAGAACGAAGGAAATAAATGTACCAATTTAGCAGTACAAAAACGTATACAACCACATCAAGAGAATTAATACTAATAATAGCAAAAACACATAAATGCCCAGGTATTGACCACATCCAGAACTATTGGTATAAAGAACTTACTACAATACACAAGTACCTACTTAGTGCAACAAATAAATATACTCTTGAAAAATCCCAACAATTTCGCAGCTTTCATCAGACAAGGTAACATACATCAAATACAGAACCAATGATACAGCAAATTCAATTAACTATCGACCAATTACATGCCTACCAACGTTATATAAAATAAATACTGTATTAATAATCAAATAAGATCGAGAAACGCATCACCACAAATAACATTCTAATAGAAGAACAAAAAGAGTATAGCAAATACGGTAGTGAATGCAAAAAGGACTTACAGAGATGTATTGTATAGATTATAAAAAGACCTTTGACATTGTTGACCAATCATGGTTAGGAAAAATATTGCAAATATATAAAATAAACTGAAACATACAAAACCTTCTTTCAGTAATAATGCAGTCATGGAAAACTAAAATAAGATAAGATAACAACATATATCATACAGAGACCATAGATATTAGTGAAGGAGGTTTCCAGAGTGACTTGCTTAGTGCACTTTTGTTTTGCTTATGTTTAAATTAATTATCACACACTCTAAATGACACGGAGTATGGTTTCGATAACCAATATGAACAGTAAATGTACTTAATTTGATATCTTGGCGCCTTATTTCTTTACCTTTTACATTGGATGCTAGGCCTAGTTACAAAGAAGCCAAGAGCAATACATTCAAAGAGTCAAACATTATATATGCGTGCGTAACGATTTACATTTTAATATAATACACATCAATATGTATTTTAATATTTTGAAAATTAAATATCTTAAGTACATAGCCCACATATTTAGGGTGTCTCGCCATACCACGCCTTAACCGGCTTATAAACATACCTGATCAATAAATACTTACAACATATTGGCGACACAATCCTGCTATCGCACGATATTAGTTAAGAAATAATCAACATCCTTATAATGCTTGAAGTATATAAGAAAGAGCATAGCGAATGAAGCCTGGTTTAATTGCAAGGTCATTTTATATTTTGCATTTTATAATACAGCTGTTTCGATGCATCTCCGGTTTTTTCATGATATCTAGAATTAATTGATATGTATGCGCTCCGTATTGCAAATCGCATTGAATAATTTAATTATTAGCGCCCTAAATTTAGATTGGTAATAGATAATTAATAATTGCCTCAAAATATCGAATTACGAAATTATTTTTCCAAGTTAATGAAATTGGCAATGTTAAATAATACAAGATATAATTTGATTCTTAAAAGTTTCGGCACGGGGCCAATTTTATAGTAATCTAAATGAATACATTGGAGAAAGCGTATTGTTCGTTATCAAGATGTTTTCCTTATTTCACTAAAACTAATTTCCTGCTTTACTTAGATGTGTGTGTTGTAATTTTTAAAAAAGATCTTACGCACTTAACGAAGCTCATACTTTCGCTACTGCCATATAAGATGTCTTAATTAATTTTATAAAATGCTAACATTTATTTCATAAACAATAAGGGAATAATTCTCCCGAGGAAAAAGTAGCATAAATAACGACCTCTCCGTTTGCCTCACACTTCACTAACATCCGAGCCGAGCTTCCACCATTAATAACGACATGAAAGTAATTAAAATTGAAAGCGAGGCTGCTTGACCGTCGTCCAAATGAAGTAATTTCGAAGAAAGGAATGTCTAGCAAGAAGAAACGACAGAGCATCAGCACAACACATCTTAGCAGAAGTGAGCGAGCTATACACAACAGTAGTAATAGTAGCATTCTATTCTCGGTTAGTTCGTGAAGTGTTTCTCTCTTTTGCCAAGTATGAAAATAGGAAGAAAAAAAACTGAAGATTAACAGTCTTATTTGCTCTATTTCGTGTCAGACGTCACCGCGCCGCGGACGTACGAATGTAAAATATTCATCACTCGAGGCAAAGAAAGTCCGCGTACTTTGTAATTATGTGATAAACTGCGTTTTCGATCTCAACAGTAATGACATTTGATACATTTATATAGCAACCCGCACACGCTGACTTCGGGCAAAACGTTAAAAACTTACTTGATGTTAAATTTTCAATCTCTTACTTTAGGAACGGTTTGAATCTGCGACGATTAATTATAGGTCAGGCATAATAAATTTAATCCAAATCAAGTATTTAATAAATACCCACGCATGCACATATATAAACCAAAGCAGCAGAAGAATAAATTTGAAATGTAGACGTTTACATCACAAGCATGGAATTTTTACTAATTTTTTAATAATTTATTTAATAATAACTTAACATCAAATGCTAGTTAAGATTACATCCTAGCAATCTTCTGCTAATTTTGCACGCATTGTGATTTTATTATTTTTACAATTTTCAAGACAATTCCTAGTAATTTAAAATAAAATATTTATTTATTAACAAGTGTGCATAAAGTATGTCCTTGTAATAAAAAGGCAACGTATGGAAAATGGTAAGATGTAATTATATAGAAAATATATATATATATATATATATATATATATATATATATATATATATATAACAATTGATAAATTATAGGAGTTTTTCGGATTTTATATGAAATATTTACAAATATCAAGTTAGTATGTATGTAATTGCATATATATACAGGGTGGCCCAAATTGACCGAAGGGGTTTTAATCCCTTATAACTTTTTTATTATAATTTTTTTTTTTTGTTTTCAGTATTTTGTAAAGAAGACTTGGGGAATTTAAAATGGAACAGTACACAATGGAACAACGTGCCAAAATCGTTGAACTTTATTTCTCAAATCAACGATCCATTGTTTTGACTCAGCGTGCATATCGTCGTTATTTTAATGTGCGGGTTGAACCCTCAGAGTCAACAATAAACCATCTGGTTGCAAATTTTCGAGAACAAGGGGCAGCAAGGAACCTTCCTGGTGCCGGCAGATGACGAACGTTGCACACGGATGACAATATTGAACGGGTACAGGAGAGTATTCGGGAAGATGGAGAAACATCAACCAGGGGACGTTCGACACAACTTGGCCACTCAAGAGGGTCGCTGCAGAGAATTTTGCATACAATAAGAATGTTTCCATACAAAATTCAGCATGTCCACCAATTTAAACCGACAGATTACCAGCAACGACTTGATTATGCAATTTATTTTCGTCAAAAAGCAGAAGAAAATCATGATTTTATTCATAATTTAATTATGAGCGACGAAGCCCATTTCCAATTAAATGAGTTCGTTAATAGGCAAAACTGCAGGATATGGGCTATGGAAAATCCAAGAGTAGTTCAACAGCGATAATTACACCCACTTAAGTGTACCGTTTGGTGCGGTGTTTCGTCGGAAAGGATAATTGGCCCATATTTGTTTGAAAATGAACACGGTGTCGCCGTTTCCATCACTGGTGTTAGATTTCGGACAATGATGGAAAATTTTTTAAGGCCAGCCGTGGAAAACCATCCGCAAGTATGGTTCCAACAGGATGGAGCCACAGCGCACAATGCGAGGGACACAATGGCTCTTTTACGCGACATCTTTGGTGAACGAATTATTTTCCGTACTAGCGATTTTAATTGGCCTCCGCCTTCACCGGATTCAACCGTTTCAGACTGTTTCTTTTGGGGTTATTTGAAAGGAAAAGTCTATATTAATAAACCTCGAACCATACAGCAATTAAAAAATAATATACCCGACGAAATCAACAACATAACACCTGAAGTTTTGCGAAAGGTTATGGAAAATGTTTTGGAAAGAGCACGAATATGCGAAGTAGAAAACGGCCACCACTTGCGAGATATAATTTTTCATAATTAAATTAAAAATATTCTCCATTAATATACTGTATTTAAAATTAAAAAAAATTAATAATTATGTCTTAAATAAGAAGTTATAATGAACTCAAACCCCTTCGGTCATTTTGGGCCACCCTGTATATATTCCAAAATATTTTCCCAAAATTCCCTCTCATAAGCGAGAAAAGAAATGACGGAGATATTTAAAAAAATTTTGTTACTCCACTAGCAAAAAGAATAGTTTTGTCATTGTTCATCTCGCTTTAAATTTCGTTCAGCTGTCGATAGTTACGTGCGTTCAATATAATTTGCATTTACGTTTTCGATTAAAGATAGATTGTTACCAAATAGGAGGTTAAGTGCCCGTAGAGCACGTATCTTATATGTTCTTTTAATACATAATACATCGTCCTTAAAAATTAACAAGCAGTTAAATTTTTAACAGCCGACTTTCGTACCAGGTCATCGAACATACAAAACCTATACACAATATTATCTTTTAGCGGTATTTATAAACATAAACATTGGAGCGTTTGTTTACAATAGCGGTCTTTCTATATCCGTATTAATATTTTATTTTATTACTTCTCGTAACAAAGAAAAACATTAACGTACTACACAAGAAACGGAAGGTGATTCAGGTCAGTTCTAAAAGTTTTCGTTCACAAGTGATTCACAAGCAGATATATTCGTACATAATCCTAGTGAAGTAACTGAACCCTAACTAAACAAAAGCTCTCCCTTCATTGAAGGGCTTTTATAACGTCGACAGCTGTCTAATCAATATTATCTGTTACAGTTTTTATAAACATAATCCTTGCAGCGTATGTGTAAATTCAAAGAAGATATTTTAATCGACATTCCGATACATAGGCGGCACGTTATTTAATTTTCAGGAGTTTCTTAATTTTGGAGCTCGTGTCATAACGTGTGTTCATTTGAAAAGTCAATCTAGGTTACTTTGAAATTTTGATAGAATAAGACGCATATATATTAGTATGTGGTTGTTGTTCCGTAAACGTAAATCCAAATGACATTTGATAATGTCAATCACATTTGTTATTTATTTGTATGTATGAAACTGTCAAAATATACGACTTCGTAGGTTAAGTAGTAAATTTTAATTTACGACATACTTCAAAATGTTCTCAATAAATCACATGCTACTAGATTGACTTTTCAAATGTACACCCGTTAATTACCTCACAATTTTTTGGATATATAATTTATATAATTAACATTGATATAAATATTTGATAGATAAAATAAAAAAAAATTAAAAAAAATAATTTTCATGTGTCAGAACACATTTCTGTCAACAACTAATGAAACCATAAATCTGAATCTTAAACATTTTCTTCCTTAAAGTATTTTTTCTCATCAATAAGGAAATGATAATCCGTAAGAGTTAAATTTGGTAAATCAACTTAATACTCTAAAGTTTCAGTGTTTAAATCGTTAAGTTTTGAAGCTGCTGTTTTTGCGATGATATGAATCATATTATTGTTTAACAGAATAGCTCCCTGTGCGTTGATAATAAACGGACGATGCGTCTTCAGATCATGACTTATTGAATATCTGTTGTTATTTATTAGAAAGAGTTTGTGATTATTTTAACCAAATGCGAAGGATACGCATTTAATCGATGTAGCTTACCCTTTAAGAATGTTCCAATGGTACTCAACAATTTCTTCGTCTACATTATGAATGCCATAATTATTATAATATAACTAATATTTAATACGTCGCCATGGATTTAACTTGGATTTTCTGTCACTAAAATCTTTGAAATTTCCTTGGAAACCAATCATAATGTCTACTCTGATGTTCACTTTCAAATAACTTAACTCCACTACGGATCCTCTTGAACTAATGTAGTGATTTTTAGTAGTGAGTCATAATCTCATCATAAACTGCGTATGGTCAAAAGACATAACGTTATAAAATTTCTCTTCTTCACTTCAAAATAAAGTCAAGATTTATGGTTATAATTCGTTATAAGAAGATGGTCAAATTGTTGAAACCCACAGCTTAGAATAGCATCATGAGCAAAAACCCTTAGCTGAATCCCTTTAGTTAATCATCACAATCACTAATGTAAAAATAAACTAGGAGTAGGTATTTTTGCCAGAACTTAAGTAACGGGTGTTAATTTGAAAAGTCAATCTAGTAGCATGTGATTTACTGAGAACATTTTGAAGTATGTCGTAAATTAAAATTTACTACTTAACCTACGAAGTCGTATATTTTGACAGTTTCATACATACAAATAAATAACAAATGTGATTGACATTATCAGATGTCATTTGGATTTACGTTTACGGAACAACAAACACATATTAATATATATGCGTCTTATTCTATCAAAATTTCAAAGTAACCTAGATTGACTTTTCAAATGAACACACGTTATGAGAACTGCTAGCTACAAAATTTAAGGTTCGATAAATAGCCTAGAAAAAAGTAACAAAATTCAGTTATTCTCATTCGAATTTTTATCCTGAACTATATTAGCGGAGCAATTCTTCCATTAGTGAATTTTAGGTACAGAGACAGTGCGACATTTTTAAATATAATAACAAAATAATATGTATAAAAGTATATTTTGGACACAAACGCATTTACCAAGTTTCCAATACATTAATGTATAATATGTATGTATAATAATTTTCAACAGAATCGTATTTCATTTTGTTGAAAAAATTCTAGCATATAGATGCAACTATTATATTGGGGCCTTAATAGTAATACCTTATTATATATTATTAAGCACATAAAAGTACTACTGTCATCCAGGCGCGGCTCGTGATGACGTATTTGGGAGTGCAAGTACAATGATGCGAGTGCCTCGTGTGTTTTCGGTGTTCACTGAGAAAACGTTACAGTTAGTACACGAGAATACACGAAGCACTCAAATCATTGTACTTGCACCCCCAAATACGTCATCACGAGCCGCGCCTGCTGTCATCGCTTTTAACAACCCAAGCAATATCAAAAAATGTACTAAATACTTTTTACGTGTTAATATACGAATTATTTACTGCATTATTATGAAAATAAAAGTAAAAAGAATCCAACCAAGGTTTTGTAATTTTTTAGAACCATTCTTAGAGTAGTTCTAATTGCGCTGGTATTTTAGTCAAACATTTACAACCTTCAGGTATTGCATTTGGAGTGAAATAATTTCAACGATACTTACAATATATGGTATTCAGCGGATAAGTGTTTCCAAAGTATGCATCTTTTTATCCCGCTGTCTCAATAGGGTTTCTTTCTACTGTGTTCTTTAGCACAACTTTCGTGATGAATTGGCAAATTGGTCTGGACAACTTTTTATATACTCTTTACGTAATTTTCCTGATGTAATTTGTAACGTACCTTCTCCTTTTGTTGCCTTTTAAAGAGTATCGGCATGTAGACAAGTTAATGCCTTTGAAATGCAACTCAACTTTATCTTGATGTACGGTCAATAAGTAAACAAGTAAAAAGAAGATATCGAAGTGTAAGGATTCAAGGCACAAGTTTTTAGAAAGCGTATATGTATTCGAAATCGATCTAGTTAAGAGTCTGCGATGTTTCATGTATCTTTGGCATTCACCTTATGAATAATATCTTAGAATCAGTTTTATTCTTATTAATTTTTAAGTATTCAATAGAAATATACAGTAGGTACTGTTTTAAGATTAATATAATTTACAAACAATTTTTCTTATTGTTTTAAAACACTAAATACATGAATCAAAACTTTATAATACAACGGTGTACTGATAACAGTGATAACCGAAGTGTTCGGAGAAAGAATAACCTTGACGAGGTAACTAAAATCTAAATTGAACCAAATCAATGAAAGTTAGTTCTTGAATAAATTGTAAACTTTTAATTAATATATAGAACAACACATTGGATATGTTAAAATAATTAACAAATGATTTTTCTTTGTTGAATGTAATTTAAGGTACCTTCTAAATCAGAATACAGGGTTAGGTCAGGAAGAAGGGAAGGATCTCGGTGTATATCTTCAGAAATTTCCGGAAACTGGAAAAATTCCTCGTTTTTGTTAAATTCTGGTCCCGAATGACTTTAGAAGGTCTGGTATTCAAAGAATTGATGAGTCTGGTACCAAAGTACGGTTTTTTTCTTAGTTTAAAGCAATATTCTCTAAATTTCCATTCGGTCAGCCATTAAAATATTTAATTTTAAAATGATGCTTAGGTCGATAATTTATTAAATACTTTATTTACGCCGTTCAAATCTTTTTTAATTGATAAATTAAACTTTATACTATCTTTTGGATATATTTTTAAGTACTTTTACTCGTTATAATATTTTTAATATTTATTCTTAGAAAATGCGGACTGAGAAAAATATTATAATTTTACGGAATATGGCGTCTGTATCTTATGGGCTCTATACCACTACCCTACAAAAAACGCCGATAAAATAACAAATAACATCCCCTTAAAATCAACTCCACAACATCTCATTGGTGTGTTCAGAATCAATGGAAATGATGCGGAAATTTAAACTTGAATTAATATTCAAATTTATATCAATTACAATTTCCTTCAGAATTAATTACGTACTTACAACTAATTACATGTTTAAAATTAGATATTAAAACTATTCACAATACTGTATTTATATTACCTTTGATTTTCCTTTGATTATATTTAGTCTTAATTAAATATTTAATTATGATTTTTTAATTTTTCAAAATTTTATTTAGTTTTAAATTAACGAAATTCAAATATATTGTTTCAGGTAATTTGTCTCACAACAATATATATATATTTAGTGCTAATAATAATAAAAATTAATTTCTTATTTATTTTATTGTCCGTGTCATAATATTAAAATAATAGTTACACTAAATATTCCGAGAAAGGCGGTTCAACCCTAAAAAGGTCGACATGTCTGACCATACATATTACACAAAATATGTGTTTTAACACGAAATAAATTGTTCTAATGAAAAAGACTTAATTATATAAAAAAAAGTCGAAACGTCGTAGTAAAAAACTGAAATTCATTAAAGGTCGGCAAACCAAGAAAATGTCTATTATTTTAATATATATTTAATATATATATATATATATATATATATATATATATATATAACAATTGATAAATTATTGGAGTTTTTCGGCTTTTTATTTTTCATATAAAAGCCGAAAAACACCAATAATTTATCAATTGTTATATTTAATAAACGGCTAAGAAATTATCTAAACACTTACATATATATATATATATATATATATATATATATATATATATATATATATATATATATATATATATAGGGCAATGTTCGTATGTGTTAGTTCGCATGGACAATTATATGTTGTATGCTTCCATGTAGTAAAATTAAGGGGTTTGTTTATATATGTGCCAAATGGAATCGCCGAAAACGTTGCAAATCCAAGGGCATTACAATAAATTTAAAGTTAAATACAATAATTGATATCAAATTGTGTTCCTTTAATCTATATATATATATATATATAGCAAAGCACGAGTTCAGCAAGTATAATATAATCGAAAGTTCATTAATTAAATAACCGATATTTATTATACAAAGGTATTTTTAATAATATAAAATATTATTAAAAACCTGTGGGAAGAACACAAATACAGGTTCACTATTAATATTTTTTGTGAACCTGTATTTGTATTCTTCACACCAGATTTTTAATTATATTTTATATTATTAAAAATACCTTTGTATTATACAAAACTGGTGGGGTTTTACCCACTCATGTATGTTTCAATTATTCCGATATTTATTACTAAAAACACTGGAATAGTATATAAGATTTACTACTAATGGTATCTAATATTATTATTAGCGAATCCTAAAGACGAGGGAGAACTATTATGAAACCTCGTCGAAAAGGTTTGACATTAAGGCTCTACGCTATACCCGGCAATCCCACACTGAAATGAGTGTATTTTTCCGGCCATTTTTTGGCTTCAAATTAAAAGTTGAAAGACCGCTCGATGTATGTATGACCATGTATCAATAAAAACTAGGTAGGTATTTACGTTTTTTTCAAAATTTTTGAACGGTTTGACTTTTATCGGTAAGAAACAGAAAATCTATCCGGACAAATTGAGAGATAACCAGGCCAGCTAATGTAGTTATGAAATGTTTGTGTTGTAGGTATTTATAATATCTAGGTAGCTATACAGCCCGTTTTTGTCTAGATGTAATTGTTGTTTAGTTATCAATAAAAATAAAAGTCAAAAACAGGCAAACCGATACTCAACGTCCCCGAAAATATGCAGCCCACATTACAGCACACGTAGGTACCAGAGTAGGTACCAAGACGTCCTGCTGAGAGGGTCGAAATATTATGTAAATTGGCTCCACAGGCTTCTACCTATAACAATATTAACTTATCAACCAATAAATCGGCGTAAATATTGAAATAAATGCTGCAACTGGTTCAATGGCTAATTAAATTACCTTTTATTGAGTTTTAAGAGAATTTTGATCCATAATAATCACCGAAAATTAAGTGCGGATCGGAGACTAAACATCAAAGATGAATTTTCTAGTCATTTATATGTGAACAAACTAATTTGCAGCTAATAAATTACTGTATTTACATAAGTAAATAGTTTGTATTTAAAAAAAATTAGAATAAAAAATAATTAGAGATCTTTTTTCATAATACTTCTTATAGATTGATCTCTATGATACCTCGCGTCAATTATTTCTGGAAGCATTGCATTCATATAAAATTTTTCCAGATGTTCAATCATATGATGATTCCAGAAATCATCATTTCGTTCTATTACTATATATTTCAAATCGTGTTTAGTATAAACTACGAAATAACATTTCTCTCTTTTGGTGATGTGGAGTTGTCCCTGCACTTGATACATATAATTATCAAAAGTTTTTAGCAAAATTTTGTTACTATCATTTGCATCTAAGGTGCAATAATTAATTAATTTTTCGTTAATGGCTTCATGTATTAATTTATCACGCGCTGAATAAGGACATTTTATTTCGACAATAGAATCGAATCCAATTAATCAGTCTGGAGTGGCACCTAAACATTTTTTCTTCTCGTCAATGAACAAACCGCATGCCTCAACTTTCAAATTTGTAATTTCCATAAATTTTTGCTTGGCCCTTTCTTCATTATCTATGCCATACTGTAGAGAATGTGGTAGTTTTTTATTATTGAATCTATTAGTATACAGCATATGTTTTATTGTACTAGCCGTGTCTGCTTTTTCTCTCATTTTACAAATCTTGCCAAAGTTACTTGCCGTTAACCTTATCTGTCTCTCTTTTTCCCATTCGTTGTTATGTCTCTGATTCACCGTCCTAATTTGAACATTATGACAATCAGATAATGACAATTCATCAAGAAATAGTTTTCTCTTGCTTTCGTATTCCGGAATAGGCATGTCAGGTACCACGATTTTGCACGCTCCGTAATCCGAATCAGCACTTTGAATTCGAATTTTATTTTTTTGCTTTTCTTTTTTATTGCTTGATTTAGTTTAAGATTTTTGAATTTTTCCAAATATACACCGTTAAAATTATCCCCATTAGTTTTCTTAACAAATGTATATACAAATGTCTCTTTATTATTATAATTTATGGCTGCCGCAAAACATCTCCCTTGGTACGAGCCTCCCAGCGAAAAATTTATTCTTTTTCCTCCCACGAATTTATTCACAACAGAATTGAAGGATTCTACGGCGTTATTGTCTACGTCATAAAGTAAACTGGAGGATAAATTGGCTACTCTATTCAAAGACTGAAAAAATATATCATATAGAGCACTGCTTTTGAAATGTTTGTAATCAATAGTATTTGAATTGTTACCATTGTTACCATCTTTACTACAAAAATAGCTAGCACAGTTACTATGTTCTCCAAATATGTGGGCAGGTCCATTGAGAATATCATTTTTTAATTTTTCAATTTTTTGTTGAAAAGAAACATTTTCATTTTTGCGGTACTTTATGGCACTAACTACAGCTGCCCTAAATTTAAGAATATTCTGCCGTAAAAAAATTCGTATACACATATCTGATCGAGGAGTTTTTGAAATTTCTCGTATTTTCGTACAGAAATTTCGCAACACATGATTTCGACACTCAATTTTTTCAATAAAATATGTTGGTCCGTAAGGTTTTGCTGTTTGAATTTTTTTATATACACTACTATCCCCATCACCAATAATAGTTTTATATCGCAAATTATGCATTTCTATTGACATTCTAAACCCATCTAGAATAATAGCTGCTTCCATAGAAGTTGAAGAACTGTTCCAGTTTTGAAAACATTTATGAGACGGAACATTTTTTTATCCTTATTTTTACAAAATTTGCACATTTTATTTTTTACTCCTACGTACATAACTTTTTTACTTCTGGTCCCAATTACGCACCCAACGCCCGAGAGAGCGTTATAATTAGACTTGTAACTTCGTTTTGACCAAGCTCCATCCACTGTTACAGTTATAAAAGGTATTCCGTCGCTATCAATTTCTCCTGCTTCAATTGCCAACTTACGTTCTTCCTTTCCTGCAGCTAGCATTTCTTTTAATGCTAACTCCTCTGTATTTTTTAGCACTTTTTTTTCTATACGCGCATACGTTGCTGAAGACATTTGAGGAATGTCTAAAGCTGCGGAAAATTCTGTTAATTGTGAATGACCCGCCCCTATTGCAACAGTTCCACACACCGCTGCTTCATTTACTCCACATTTTTTATTTTCATTTTCAGTACTGAATGTATCGGTTATTCCACATATGTTGCATTTATACGTAAAAACACTTTTAAAACCAAAATGTTTTTCCGCTTTTATTTCTACATTTTGAAAAGTACAGCCAAACATATCATGTCGTATTCCTTTTAGAACAGTAAACAGATGATTTATATCAACAATCCTACGTCCAGCAAGAGTAAAATTTGCAATATTGTTTATATTTCCTGTTTCAATAAAAACCTCATCTGATATATCCGAATCAAAACTGTCGTCGCGTGCCGAATTTGTCTCAGTGAAAACAATTTCATTATCTACAATATTATCACGTTGAGACACTATTCGATTTTTTATCCGAATTTGTTTCATCAACTGTTTTCTACTTTTCCGTTTTGCAGCGGTTGTCAATCTTTTTTTGGAGTGAAGTCCCATTGTTGTTTATATTTCAAAATTACAACGGTCACCAACACTAATATCATATGGTCATATCTTTATCGAATTATATACATTTTTCCAAGTAACCAGGTGATTAACTTTAAATGACTAAGAAGGATTAGAAAGCCAGGTAATGCCGTAACCACTTTTAGAGGAAAACAAGTTAATACATTTGTTTGTCTTTTACTTTACGCAAGCATCTAAGTATTTCAATTAGGTATGTATGGGTAAAATTGTGTAGCTTTACTACACTACTTATTTTATATTAGAACCTATTAAGTTACATTTGTTATAATAATATATCTATTCTTTATCTACGATTCAAAAAATTTTAGGCGGAAATACACAGATCATCTATCTGCTGAAAACAAGGCATAAATACATCCCAAGTAGCTGATGTGTCAATAATCAAATTTGTTTGCTAATTTACATAATCCTTCGACCCTCTCAGCAGGGCGTCTTGGTGCCTAGTCTGTTGTAGTATGCTGTAATGTGGGTTGCATATTTCTGAAATGGTAATTTTTCGGGCACTAAAGTAGACCCTTAATAAAAAAAAGTAAAACATATATTAGTCCAAAAAGTGATTAGATTTTCTGTATTTAATATAGATAATTGTAATCTTGTTACGAGGTGGCATATTTTATTTTTCTGCCCACATATTCATTATGAACATAACGTTAAGCATCTTTTCCGAGAGAAGATTCCGATTGAATGGGCGAACGATAAAAGAACCTCACCCGCAGGCACGTAACTATAAATATATATCTCTCGATAACCGGCCGGAGTGATTTCTTGTGTAAAAGGTGCAGGAGAATACTTGTAGTATTCCGAACGAAATGCATACATCAAGTTAACTGTGCGCACACTTGTTGCTCGCAAATCTAACTAATGGTCAGTTGGTAACATGCTTCGTGGTATCCGGTGTATAGAGAAAGTGCCTCCATTTTAGTCTAGTTGATAGCACAGAACACAACACGAAATGTACAGTTTATGTTCGTTTAGATTGATACACACTAATAATTTATATATGTACTTATACAGAGGTTCGGAATCATAAAATTCGTAACAGTTAAACTGTACCTACTATTGGAAAGTACGTCGCTAATCTTAGGAATAAAAAGGTACATCAATTGCAAAATTGTGAAAAATGGATTATAAAATAAATGGATACAATTACTTATTGATCTGAAATTATCTGTGCTATGGAAATAATTGAAAATTGCATTTAAATTGGTAACTAAGCAGTTAGGGTTATTATGTTGTAAGTATAGTATTGCAGTAAACTTGTACCCTTATACGTAGGTTGTTGGAATAACTTTTAGTTAAATTAAATAAAATATTTTAAACCTCGCAAAGTAGTAGATGGGGACTATGGAGAATAAGCAACCAGTTGAGTACTAGATTAATGTAAAAACTTCTTGCATTAACAGTACCACAATGCATAATCTTGCGTTGTGGTATTTTATAATCGTTGTAAAGAAATGCGATGAAGTTTTTTCAAATATTTGATTAATTTTTACCAAATATTTGAGGCAGATACTTATGCCAATGTGTGAGAACAATTCCTCGATACTGCCTTGGAGTTTTGCTACAAAACCACGAAATTAGAAATCATTTTCTTCCTGGAGACTTTACTTATGGCGGACAACTTCTGTTGCCAATACATTGACTCGTTTTGGGGTTATAATTATAAATCCAGAGCCAATTAGCCGTAACAATATATCACATTGTGTTTTAGACCCTCTGTCGAACATTTTGACATAAATCTTTACCAACAAATGAGTACTTATTTTAGGTCTTCAATAAGCAATCTATTGATTTTCTATCTCTCTCTAACACCAAGATATTAGTACTAAATTACATCTAGCGTAGATAAATCTATGCATAGTTCTTTCTGGATTCTCTCCTCACGCATTATCTTTTCAACTATTCTAATACATACATTCATGAAATCAATAGTCAGAGTGGCAATCATAGATGATGTAGTGTCACTTAAATCTGCGAATATGGTATCTTGGTTCGTAGGTTAAACCAGTTTTGTATTTGTTCATAAGCACACAAAGAAAATGCGCGATACTTTCGCATTTATTTTAGATTAATCAAGATTAATCCTCGCTAAAATCTTCTAAAAGTTTAGAAATTTATATTATTACTAGAGACCGGACACATCGGGCTGAAATGGACGTCATTACGACGGACGATATAAATAGTCTACAACATCTGTAAGTACATAATGCAGTTGTTGAATAGCACTATTCATTCGGTTAACTGCACATTTACTGCTATTTTTTGTGTGGTTAACCGAACGAATAGTGCTATTCAATAACTGCGTGATGTACTTACAGATGTTGTAGATTATTTATATCGTCCGTCGTAATGACGTCATTTCAGCCCGATGTGTCCGGTCTCTAATTATTACACAAAATACAGTTGAAAGAAAGTAAATGTTGTTACGTGCGAAAAATCATTTTAAGATCATGCAAGAATTTCTAATCAATTTACTTCATTATTAATCTCGTCAAGTAAATTTAGTCCTCTCATTTTTCAACATATTCGTTTAATTCTATTTTATTTTAATTTATTGTTAATTATCGTTCAACTTATGCTATTCCAAACTTTAATTCCTTCAAATTTTATTCATGTTCTAATACTTTGGCTGACCCTATATATTTCCGAATTATGTTTCATTCACGTCGGGCTGTTCGACATCTTGTTTATTTAATGCTCAGTCATGTTGCATTTAGTATCTGTTTGTAAATCAGATTTTGTTTCTTTAATTTACTACTTAAATTTAGTAGAAATTCTTTTAGAATTTCGTGAACCATTTCTAGAGCTTATTTATCTTATTATCCCTGTTAATTTACTTTTATTGGTGTAATTATTTTCTCTCGCTTGGAGCGCCATCTCACAACATTCGATTTATCTAGCTTTTGGCAGAATTCTAGACTTTCGTTTGGTCTATTTTATCGATTTACAACCTAGAAAAGGGAGTTTTAATTAACCCCTTGACGTTTTTGGTTTTTTGCTGTACACTCCTGCACCTGTTTATGTTTTATTGTAAATTAAATTCCCTTCTTTTCAAGAATTACCTGTTTACCGATCTTACTGATGACGTAGATCGATAATGTATCGATTCATTTCCTGTGTGTCGTCGAGCACTTGTCTATATATATATATATAGACTATATATATATATAGTCTATATATCTGCGGTAAGAAATATCTTTTTCTATTGTACCTTTACTTGTGTATACAGGGTGCAGAAATCTTGACAGGTGATCCTGTTTATTTTCGAAAGCTCTATATTGCGCCTTAAGCGTTACTGGGGTGTTAAGAGTAAATTTACTGCAAGTTTATGTAATTTTAGCTTCATTTTTAACTAAGCCTTTTGGGATTGTTCTGAACGAACGTAGAAAAATATTTTAGTTACACTTTTAATTTGTTGTGTGGCTCATTTAATCTTTGCAGTTTGTAGCTTTTCATTTTGACTATGCCTTTTCTTTTTGAATAATACCACCTAGATTTGCAGTCTTACCTATTAGTAATTATAGCTTTGAGGTATTATTCTGTTGATTCATTTAATTAAGTCTGTATTCTTTCAAAACATATTATCACCTATTAATTAGCTTCTTGTATTTATTTACTTCTCAACTTTAATGATATAATATTGTGGTATATATTTACCTAAACTTTTGCTTGCATTTTTAACTATTTAATGATATAATATTGTGGTATATATTTACCTAAACTTTTTGCTTGCATTTTTAACTGCTGAAAAGTATTTTGACATCTGCATACCTTGTTGTGATATAAGAACTATTATTTTTGAAATTAAAGCTTGTCATTGTTGTTAATTTGTGTTGTTTGATTTCTTATCCTACTTGTGTTGAGATAAGCAAAGTCTTTCGTACATAGCAGCAGCGAGTAATGAGGGGGGGGCTGACTTTCTTGTGTCTGGTGCTACCTGTGTTCCACCCGCTTCCGAGTATACGGGGTGAACCTTGCAAGGGTTAATATTCGGTGGCGCCTCCATTTCAGCAAGCGACCTTCGGGACTCGTGCGCTCTACGAATCATTTGAGCTGACCGGCAGGGTGTGTACGACGGAACGTCCACCTTCAGGTAGGTCAGATCGAGAGAGGAAGGTTTTGCAGAACATCTTGCAACCTCCTCACTTGGGGTTTTATATTGGTCGCTTTGAGGTAGCAATGTTTGGGATTAACTCAAATTATAAATAAGCCTCGGATCGCATACTTTCTTTAAAGCAATATTCGTTGAACATAGAAACGATTTTAGAGCTTTTCCTAGATTTAATGCGTTTGATACTATTTGAATAGCATTGGTATTATATTACTTTAAAAGCAAATATGAGTAAAGAAAATATATTATACCATCTAGCCGGTACATTTGGAAAGGTATCATTAACATAAAATAGGTAATGACCGTAAAGATGTTGGAAATTCTATCGAATTAAAATCAACGAGTTTCTTGAAATTTATATTATACGTACTAGAAGGCATAATGAGGAGATGGATATCAGTAGAAAATGAATAAATTTTTTTCAACAGTTTACCATTATGCAAATTCGTCCGAAATCTAGTATTAGATTTGTATTCCGTTCGTAAAGGACCAAATTATGTGGGGATGTAGTCTCTTGTCACCAAATTGTTGCGTCTCGACGACCAAATTGTGTGCGATCAATCCGACTTCTAGCGGTGATGCTTCAATCCCAGTTACTAGAATCACAACTCCGATGTTGTTTCACCGTGCACAGGTTGTAATGCTGTATACACTTTACTTTTTAAATATTTTCTGTGACTGTTTGTTAAATGAATAAATGTACTCTAAGCTAAATATATCTATTTACACTATATACATTTATTTTTGAATCGATCTACAACGACTTTTACTAACATAAAACTGCTGTTAACACTGGTGTCTCTTGTTAAAGTATAATTTTATGTTCATATTTAAACTAAGACTGTGTGTCTTGTTGTTGATGTTGATAGTGTGTTTGAGATTGTTTTGTTGTTATGATGTTACAAATGAGACCGTTGTGTTAAGACTGTGTTTCAAGTACGTAAGAATATACCACTACCCCTACAAACTATTACATAATTAAATGCGTGTTGTTTTGTTTGCCGTCATAACTGGAAATTTTGTCTGTGTTACTAATTCGTGGGAATTATACCGACGTGCAATAATACTCAAGGTTTACGATAGTGTCTTTCAAATCTAATCTGAACTAATTAATAATAAAATATCAATGCTAATTAAGTATTGATTTTATAAATCTAAGTACATATGAAGTTCCAGATCGTCCCTTGCTAAAGTAATAAAATTTATTATACATATTTCAAACGTAATCTTAAGAATGGATATTCAGATTAAACTCTTTGTTCACTATGACCCTAAGTAATAAAACGAGTTGTCTAATGTATAAAGCAATAAATAAATTTGTAAATGTAAAAGATGCCGTGCTTCTTAAAATTTAAAAATTTGAATAGGATAATAAAATTATGATGTCATACAGTGGCTTAAATTCGAAAATGAATGTTAAATATTTATAAAATTCTAAATGTTATGTTTAAATTTTATATCCTAGATTTATCAATATTTAACAATAAAAATGCAATTAAAATATTACAAAAGGATATTAAATGTACCCTCAACAAGATTGTGTGTAAGTATTAAAAAAGAACTAAAGTTAAGATGAAATGGCAACTACATTAAATTTATACAATACATAATTTTGTTCGGGTTGTGGTAAATTGTGATTACCTGATCATTTTTCTGATCATAACGAGAGCATAAATTCATCAAGATATCCACCTTATTCCACTTAAGCGGTGCGACAAGATAGAACTAAACATTGGAGTTTATAGGACCAGTACAGAAAAGCCCAACAGGTAGCATATATAAGATCGCTCTTTCATTTTGGCATGTAAACACGACACCACTGGCATTAACAAACTTCGAGTGAACAATAAATCATGTGTTAATAATGCGAATCAATAAAAATAAATCTATTATTGAAAAATATTTGTTTTGTTATTTTTTATTATCTGAAGAAAACTAAATAAAGGGAATATTGAACAAATTAGATAATTAAATATAAATTAATATGCAATAAGAATTCATTCAGCAGTACGAAAAAATCTTTAGTTCTCTTCAAGTTACCCACTTTTGGTACTGTTTCGTAGTGCTTTGTATCTTACAACGCTGATCTTCCAGATTGATATAAGTGCTTACGAGTATGTATTGAAAAATTCTTAACCTACTATAGAAGCAAATAAAATTTGAAAGTCAAAATATTTTATTATTCAACATACTCTCCTCTTAATTGGATACATTTATTCCAACGAACCTGAAACGCCTCTAAACATTTCAAAAAGAAATTTTTACCTTACTCTGCAAACCAGGCCTCCACAGGTTCTATCACCTCTTCGTTGGAAGAAAATTTACGACCTTTTAAACTTTTTTCAGTTGAGGAAAGACATGATAGTCTGACAGAGCCAGATCTGGTGAATAAGACTGGTGTTTGAGTAATTCGAACCTTAAATAACGAACTGTTTGCATGCAACTTGCGTGCAGGGGCATTGTCCTGCAAAAACAAAACACATTTGGATAACTTTCCGCGTCTTCTTTCCATATTTTTTTTCTTCTAGAATGGTCAGTAACGTCGAATAATAATTCCCAGTTATTGTTCTATCCTTATCCAGAAAATCAATCAAGATTACTCCATGGCAATCCTAAAAAACTGAAGCAAAAACTTTTCCAGTAGATTTTTAGGCGCAAAATTTCTTTGGCCTTGGAGAACGAGAGTGTCTCACTTCCATCCATTGTGGCTTTGTTTCTGGGTCGCAGAAATTTACCCAAGTTTCATCCATAGTAACAATACGGCTTAAAAGGCCTGCATTCTTTCAAACCGAGCACAAATTGAAAGCGATGCTTCAACCATTGCAAGCTTCTGATCGATATTCAGACATTTGGGGATCAATATTTCAGAATTTTTTCTCATGTCCAAATTGACGTGAACTATATGGTGGACTCGTTCATATGAAATATTTAGTGCCCCAGATATTCGTTTTAGCCCAATTCGACGGTCTGACAAAATCATGTTATGAACTGCATCAACAGTTTTGGTGACGGACACAGAAACTGGCCTTCCCGATCAGTGTTCATCTTCAATGGAAAATGTACCCCTTTTGAAGCCTGCAATCTAATTTTTCACGGTCGCATACGAAGGATATTGATCTTTAAGGGTATTAAGCATATCTTCGAATATCTGCTTATCTCTTAACCCCTTCAAATACAGGTACTTGATGATGGATGGATACTCCAATTTTTAGAATTTCACAATTTCGATCGACATCCTTTTTTTCAAATTTTATTGCGCAACTTTGGATTGACTTTTTGACGTGATACTTTACACTGACACTTCTAATATGTTATGATTCGTTGCTATGGTATCGCAATATTTTTTTTATTCACGGACCCGGTCTAGGCTAACTAGATACCAATGCCCCCTCGTATATTGTAGACGTTTCGATATTTTCTTAATAAATCTTATATTTTCCTTGCTCAAAAACGTTCAGAAACGGAAACGAAATAATTGGGTTTATTATATTAAAAATTCTCATATATATGCAGAAGATGTTCAATACGTAGTTACCACATAAATTCTGAAGTAATAGTCGATGGTCTTCTGAAGACCGTTTTGTAAATAGCAGTAATTAAAATATATCGTTTTACAGACTAAAAAAAATCATTTAGTCAGATACACAATGAACTAGCGTTTGTTTATCCTGTCATCCTTCGCCGACTGTGCAAGTTCAACGAGTAACGAAAGAATTGCCGAAGGACCGCGTGCTGAGTTCATATCTGTGTATATTTACAAAAACGAACAAGCAGAATCGATAAACTAACGGACCTTTATTTACTTCTCCGTCATCCGGGCATGCGAAACAGACCAGAGAGACGCAAACAAATGAACAATTATTTCGAAACGTCCGCGTTAACAGGTTATAAAACGTCAGCGGCCAACGTCGTACAACCCAGACTTGACGTGAGTGAGTGACTTCTTATCTACAACGTTCTGATAAGCTCGATTTCCAATTTATCAGGTTCGTGCTCTTCTATAGATGGCGTATGCGTCTTGTCCACGCAACCAGCGCTCCTGGCGGTCACGTCTGCCAACATAATTAATCGCAGAACATCGGACACCATCCATCATTCTATACAAGCGAAGCTACTGCCGTACGTTCCTGCGTGTATGCTCCAAACGTTTGGAAATTTGATAATCTCGAAGGAATGCTCTTATTTACTGTGGCAATCACTTATTTGCTGTCAATGTTCGCTTGAATGTGTAGGAGATTTATTAGCGTATATAAACCTGTACGCTACCCGATTTTTACATAAATTTGAAAAAGGTCTTGTGGTCCATTATTTACTCTATTTCAAATTAATATAAGAAGGAACTATTAATAATCAGAGTAGAAACTTTCAGTACGGTGTGGTAATAATTATATCTGAAAATAAGATATCATCTTAGCGTGTTATGCAGTATTTATTACAAATTTCAAGATTATGTCTGGTAGTGTGAAATCATACCAGAAAACGCGATATGAAATGGAGCAAGCAACGACTATGTCGATAAATTTTTCACACCGGGAATTGTAGTGTTCTGAAAGCGCTATTCGTACTTCTACAATAAAGTATTCAGTATTAAGATTATATATTATAAGTGTGAGAAAAGATGACGAAAACCGTATAGACTTCTGATAGAGCGGCGTCCAAATAGAAAAGAAATCTTTTAAGTTATATGTTACCAAACTTGGCTTAAAAGAAAAAGGCTTTGGTCTATTCTGTACTATGATTCTCTTGACAACGCGGTAGTACTACGTTGCGATACTGTTAAAAAGTTTGATATCACTTTTGATTCTGAACTATCATCTTCCATATGCTAAACGTCAAAAATGTAACTTTGAAGGTCTTGAATTTTCTAACACCCAAAATTGAGACCTTTCTTGGAAGTTATACACTCATTAGCTTTTATTACTTATTCATTAGGTCGAAGGTAGAATATGGTTTATTCATTTGGAATTCATTTTATTGAGACCCTATTGAGAGGGTACAACGTAAATTCGATACTATGCTATCAAAGATTAGGGAATTATCATGACCACAGCTATTGACAGCGTGACGGATGCTAATTTGTACGAATTTTCGTCATCTAATACGCATCACTTCTTTTCGCCGATTATATACAGGCTGAGTTTTTTCCGATGTTTAGCATGGGGATCTCGGAAACGAGCTCAATTTAATGAGCTTTTTGTGTGTTGGAAAAAATGCATGGCTAACTAGATATATCGCTAAAATATTTTTTTTGTTATTTTGTCCGGCGCCTATATCTCTGTTATTATCGAATTTAGAAAAAATGTGTAAAGGAGAAAGTTATAAGTAATTATGTGCTTAATAATACTGTATAACCGAATTTTTCATTTAAGCTATAATTTTTGAGTTATGACACAAACTTATGTTTTTTCTAATGGAAGCCATAGTCGGCCATGACTTTATAAAAAAGGCCTTCTTTCGACGATTCAAGTGATGTAAAACTTGACATAGTTATTTCTATAAACACACAAATTAGAACCGTTTCTTTCTTTTAAATTTTGAACTGCTCTAGTAGTATGCTATGAAAACAATGAATAGCTTAATAATAATGCAAATGACAATTATTGACATTCAATTTCTAATTATTGTCAATTGAGATTTCGTCAAATATCAATATGAATTTTTCTAATCTGGAAAAGTGTGATATGATTGAGTGTTACATTTTGTGCCATAAAAATGCCGTACAAGCTGCGCAACAGTATTTCGAACAGTATTTTGATCGTCGCCAGACTTCTCTACCTACTTTTAAGAGACTCTGTGATAATTTTGGAGAGTATGGTTGTTTCTGTAAACCAATAAATATTGCAAGAGGTATTAATGAAGAGACAGAGGTAAACGTATTGGCACGTGTAATGCAAAATCCATGGATTTCAACCCGAAAAATTCAAACGGATGCAAGTACGTCACAACGTGTTGTACGAGTACTGAAAAAGTTTAAGCTTCATCCCTATAAAATATCAGTTGTACAAACACTGCACCCTGATGATTACAATAAGCGCATTGATTATTGTACTTGGTTTGATAACATGTGTGAAGCTGAACCACTGCTTAGATTCAATGTTTTATGAACAGAGAAACACTATTTACAAGCTACGGCATGTTTAATAGACACAACGAACATTTATGTATACAAGAAAATCCTCATCATGTTGATCAGAGGAGACCCCAGGTTAGGTTTGGATTTAATGTTCGGTGTGGTATCATTGGTTCAACAATTCTTGATCCCTACATTTTCTATGGTACATTAACCGGTGATCATTACCTTCAGTTTCTACAGAACGATTTTGATAATATGAAGAATTACCCTTACAAACACGTGGTATGCTCGAATGGTTTCAACAAGATAGGACCTCACCACATAATCAACTAACGGTAAGAAATCATCTATATCATATATTCCCGAACAGATGGATAAGAAGAAACGCGCCGGTTACATGGCCACTCCGAGCCCCCGATCCGTTTCAGACTTTTATTTATGGTAAATGGTGAAATATATGGTGTATAGAAAGACGTCCGACACATTAGATGACCTTAGAGATGCTGTGTTAGAAGTTTTTAATAATATTAATGCACTCCGTCAGAAAAGCAACAAATTCAGTTTTAAAAAGGTGTGACTTTTGTATTAAAAATAATGATGGACTTTTCGAAAATGTTTAGTCTTAAATAGTTAACTAACTTTAATTACATGGTTTTGGTACTACTTTACTTATATTACAATTTCCTTGTTACTTAATTTATTCATTAATAATTATGTTATTAATTTAGAAATTAAAAGAATATTTTTAATAAGTAATCTGAACTTGATTACTACACGCGATGTGAATCTATTCATTGTTTTCATAGCATATTACTAGAGCAGTTCGAAAATTAAAAGAAAGAAACGTCCATAATTCTATTTATTATAATTTATTTATTTATAAAAATAACTATGACAAGTGGTACAACATTTGAAACGTCGAAAGAAGGCATTTTTATAAAGTCATGGCGGACTATGGTTTCCATTAGAAAAAACACAGTTTGTGCCATAACTCAAAAATTATAGCTTAAATGAAAAATTCGGTTATACAGTATTATTAAGCATATAACTGCTTATAGCTTTCCATTTTACACATTTTTGCTAAAGTCAATAATAACAGAGATATAAGTAGGCGCCGGATAAAAAGCAAAAGAAATCAGCTTTGTGATATATCTAGTTAGCCATGCATTTTTCCAAAAAACAAAAAGCTCATTAAACTGAGCTCGTAAAACTGCGATTCTTTCTCCATTTAATCGTCTCTCTATATCCGCTAGTTTCCGAGATTCCCATGCTAAACATCAGAAAAAACTCACTTTGTATATAGTTGATTAACACACATAATAATGATGATAATATAATGACACAGGGAGCATTCAGTGGATGGTCACGAGTTATTATGCCTGTGTCCGTGGAGCGCCTCGAGATATTTGACTGTCAGCATTCACATTAAACAAGAAGGAAAACCACGAAAATCTTCTCGTATGGCAATTCTCGGATTCGATCCCGGCACCTCCGTTACGATAACCTCATTTACCACAGTGCTATCGGCCGATATACTAAGAGTTTGTTGGGTATTTATATTCCCAAGTTTTAGGTTTGGTTTATACTAATGCAATTGATAGATTTTATTTTTAAAGTAGTTATAGTTGCTTTTCTTTCATATTCATTAGCTTTTTTAAAATAAATATCTGTTAAATGGATAGTCACAGAAAACAGGTGAAATAAATACATGTATAATCAATATTGTTTGACCAAAATTTGAAAGAAGGTAAAAGCAACCAGCAAATGAAGAGTAAGGAAAATTAATCTTAAACTGAGCAATATACTTTTATATACTCTCAGAAAAAGGAACTTATACGATGTGGATTAAATTCCCTGAATTGTGTTTCAAATTCTAATTTACTATAAAAACGCTTTTTCTCACAATGGATTTGGAATTGCGGGGTAGTTGAATAGCCTGCAATGTCACCAGAACTATTGCCTCCATTTTGATCTGTCTGCACCCGTGGAGCGACTTAAGAGGTTCAGCTGTCGGGATTCGCCTAGAACGAGAACCTACCCGGACAGCCTAGACTCGTATCTAAATTTACACTGTCCCCTGTAATTGGCGTTAAGCTGTTGGGGAATGTTAAGGCATGAATTATTATTATTAAACTTGAATGTATATTTGAATAATGTAAATTTATCCATGACAACTTTCGCATATATAAATATGACATTAATATACTGTTATTTATAATTTAAAATTCCTTGAAAAAGGCAGCAGCAATTGCCAAACATATAAGATTATTTTAAATATAAACATATTAAAGTAAGCATACCTTAAATCGCTGACTATCTAAATCTACTATATATATATATATATATATATATATATATATATATATATATATATATAAGGTAAACTTAATAAGTCGGCGATTAAAGGTCTGGTTTACTTCAGAGTATATATATTTAAAACAACCCTACATGTTTCGGCAATACGCCTTTGTCAAGAGAATACAAAATATAAATATTTATATTTTGTATTCTCTTGACAAAGGCGTATTGCCGAAACATGTAGGGTTGTTTTAAATATATATACTCTGAAGTAAACCACACCTTTAATCGCCGACTTATTAAGTTTACCTTATCATACCAAGGTCACGAAGATATTATATATATATATATAAGGTAAACTTAATTAGTCGGCGATTAAAGGTCTGGCTATTACTTCAAAGTGTATATATTTAAAATAATCCTACATGTTTGCTATCTATTTTTTGGAATACTAAGGCATGATTTATTATTACTATTTGAATGTATCTTTGAATAATTTAAACCATAGCAACTCAATTACTTGACATTTATATTTCTGTCATTTATATTTTTTATATCCTTGACAAAGGCATCATTGCCGAAACATGTAGGATTATTTTAAATATATACACTTTGAAGTTATAACCAGACCTTTAATCGCCGACTAATTAAGTTTACCTTATCATACCAAGGTCACGAAAATACTATATATATATATATATATATATATATATATATATATATAATGAATTAATTGGATTACTTTTTTTTATATTTTCTAGTACCTTTCCTTATATCTTTTGCCACATTGTAATTTTTAAACTAGGTTTTTCTATTTACTTATTTTTGCCATTACAGATAAGGTTTAGTGGCCAGTAAACTATGGCCTTTATATACAAAAAGGTTTTGTTTAAGTATGACAATACGTTAAGCACGTATAAAGCGTTTGTACAATATGAAACAAACATGTAAATAATTTACATATCTGTAACTATGCACATGGAGAGCCCTCCAGACAAAGTCTCTTTCGCCCGTAAGATGTCAATTATTAAATAGTTGTCTTCTTATAGGACGGAACTTGCTTGATCTATGCGGGCTATTTCAGTAAATTTAAATACAGATACAAACCAGTTGTTTATAACAGGTTTGTATTAATTTGTATACATTGCTTCACTAGCTTAACTGAGGACGCCTGGATGGCAGAAACATATGTATTAAGCAGAAGTAAATGCTAAAAATACGAGGTGTATTGTCCATGTGCATAGTTACAGATATGTAAATTATTTACATGTTTGTTTCATATTGTATGGCCTTTATAATAACATAATTACATGTTATAATTTTTATTATCCTATTGTTTTATCTAGTGTGAAACTGCTACTAATTAATAGTAATTAGTTTGTAGATATAATAAAACACAGTTGTATAGTTTCAAAATAATATTTATGCACTACATATGTTTCACCACACTGTGGCTTCATCAGGTGGATGAATATATAAGGTAAACTTAATTAGTCGGCGATTAAAGGTCTGGTTATTACTTCAAAGTGTATATATTTAAAATAATCCTACATGTTTGCTATCTATTTTTTGGAATACTAAGGCATGATTTATTATTACTATTTGAATGTATCTTTGAATAATTTAAACCATAGCAACTCAATTACTTGACATTTATATTTCTGTCATTTATATTTTTTAAATCCTTGACAAAGGCATCATTGCCGAAACATGTAGGATTATTTTAAATATATACACTTTGAAGTTATAACCAGACCTTTAATCGCCGACTAATTAAGTTTACCTTATCATACCAAGGTCACGAAAATACTATATATATATATATATATATATATATATATATATATATATATAATGAATTAATTGGATTACTTTTTTTATATCTTCTAGTACCTTTCCTTATATCTTTTGCCACATTGTAATTTTTAAACTAGGTTTTTCTATTTACTTATTTTTGCCATTACAGATAAGGTTTAGTGGCCAGTAAACTATGGCCTTTATATACTAAAAGGTTTTGTTTAAGTATGACAATACGTTAAGCACGTATAAAGCGTTTGTACAATATGAAACAAACATGTAAATAATTTACATATCTGTAACTATGCACATGGAGAGCCCTCCAGACAAAGTCTCTTTCGCCCGTAAGATGTCAATTATTAAATAGTTGTCTTCTTATAGGACGGAACTTGCTTGATCTATGCTTGATCTATCTAATTAGTTTGTAGTATTTGCCATTTCTATCTTAATGTACAATAGAGTTCCAACGTTTCAAGTTTATTTAGTAAAAATATAGAAATTTAGCAAACCTGTAAATAGATGTTCGCTTACATCAATACTTTGTAAATTACTTTCGGTATTTCGTTAATTAGTATTTGCCCAATTAAAGAAATTCCATTATAAATGTTTCCTTTATATCTTCATTGTGTTGCTTAAGACCATATTTCCTCAATTTCTTAGTTTAGAAGTCTAATATCTATCTTTATTATGCAAATATTTGGGATATTTCAGGTATGTGCAAATACGTTCATTATTAAAGTTTCGCAGGTAAAAATTCGATAGTTGTTTAAGATTTGCCAATGTGAAAAAAATAAATCAAACTAAAAAGGAAAACGGAGTTCAATAATGCGCATAAAAAAGTGTAATAATATACGCACGACTTGTTCCAAAGACCCTTTTGTAAGGAGGCTTTCTACTAGTGAATTCGCTTATTTCTGCTTAACGAGCGTACCGTGTGATGAATTGCGCCCGACAGTTTCGGAATCATCCAAAATGTAGCGCAAGAGGTGACACAGTGTCTGACTCAAACGCAAACTATTTCAATTACACATTTCTAAGTGATTGTGAACTATTAAGTTTAAATGAAATGCTAGGTATTTAATTTAAAAAAAAAAAATGAAAAGATCAAGATAATAGATAAATTATATATTTAAGAACGTTCTGAAAATTATGCAATTTCCGTTACTACAATGAATTGGCTAGCCCAAACCATATTCAAGGCCATATAGGTAACTTCAATTGAAAAATGCAGTCTAGGTCACAGATACATTTATAATAACACATTTATTTAAAGAATTTTGGCGTTAGCCTCGTTTTTTGTGAATTTTAAATATTAATGTACACACTGTATAAATTTATTAAATAAAAATTTCTTTTTGTTTAAAGAATCCTTAAATTATTAAGAAATTTTCGTTCATGTATTTCTTGTTTGGGTAGGGTGAAACAACAAATCTTTTTAAATTTTTCTTTACGAACTATGTACAATATTCGTTTCTCTTATAGTTCAATAATGCGCATAAAAGAGCAATTCTAGCAATAGTAATAATAACAAATTTATTCTGGAACGTCAGGTTTTGGAAAAAAATAATTAAAAAATAAATTAAATAAAATTAATTATATAGGTATGTACAATTATATGGAGCTGTATGGTATCGTCCTGTTTAATATATTTTTCTTTTTACATTTCCTTTATACTCTTCTCCGGCACCTTCTGATATCAATGTCCGACAATAATCAGTAAGCATTACATCGTTCCACTTGCCCTGATAAAGTATTTCAATAACAAAAATGTCTTGACGAAACCTTTCGCCGTTCATCACTCGGCGCCAAGATTCGGGGGAAAGAAGTCCAGATGCGAATGCAAAAAATGTATTTAAGGGTCATGTTATTGCCCAATTTATGGTAACTTCTAAGAAGTTCATTAAAAAGTGCTATATAATTGTCAGATTTTCTGTTTCCTAGAAAATTGTGGCTCACATTTCTAAAAGCATTGCAAGCAACACAAGTCACTTATGGTTTTTCAATTTTTTTATCTTGTTGTAGAAGTTAATTTGGGGCCCTATAAAAGTTCCCTCTTTGAGTTTTGCACCTGAGATTTTGGGAAATTTTTGTTTAAGGTATTGGGATCCACGGCCATCTTTATCTATTTTCACGAAATTTTTCATCAAACCTAATTTGTAATGGCGGTAGAAGTAGGTGTTTTATCAGGTTAAACTAGTGACCTATGAAGTATATTCTTTTGTCCGGGAATATACTGAGTCCTGATTCGTCAGTCTTTAACAATGTAGTGGAAATATCTTGATCGACTGTACCACTCACAAAGAAAACCACAATTCCTTGTATACTCTAGTTGTAAACCGAGTAGAATTACTACGAGTTTGAGGTCTGCGCGGATATATCACTTGTACATTTTGTAATTAATTCTGTCTAAAAGAAAAGTCATATTTTCATACGTTTCTTTTAAGTGAATTGCGTGGCCAACGCTGAATGGATGCATAAACGTTTCCTATGTGAAGAAGGACAGTTTTTGAAACAAATGTCGAAGCATCGATAAAAACCTTGAAGATATGCTCTTCACCAAATCGCAACTGTTTTTTGTAGTTTGATGTTGTGGTGAATTTTATCAAATTTGGCCATTGTAAAAGTAACATATGCCAACAAACAATTCACTTACGACATCATAGTCCGGCAATTTCTGGATGGATGAGTGCCCAATAAAAAAATGGCACGCCTATCCGTTCAACCCGGCGATAGGTAGAAGAGCCATATCGATGAGGCCATTGTGGGTCTTCCTCCTTTGGAACTATTTGTGAAAGTGGAGGCGATGGTTGCGAGCCCGAGGCTGAAGGCCAATGGCGTATAATATCCTCATTAGGTAGTAGGGGGGCCATACAGATTCCACAGGAACTATATAGATAGAGCCGATATAACAAATTCCGGCGAAGGAATAAAAGGCAATGAGTTAGTCGACGAACTAGCCAACGAATGTACTAATAGGAACTTCATAGAACTAGAACTCGTATGTGGAATCGCTAAGGATTCTGCTAGAAGGGAGAGGGAGATCTCGTTATGGCTAGAAAGAGAACATAAAGCGAAATGGAGGCTAATGGAAGGTCAACTCCACACTAAAATACTACTAAGGGAGCTGGACCCTAGGTTTTCAGCCAACCTGATTAGTAGTAACAAAAAATAAATTATACTTATTTCCGGGCTAATAACCGGACATTGCCCTTTAAGGAAACATCTGTACAGTATGGGCTTGGTTAGCAAGTTCTGGTGTGGGAAATGTGAAAAATAGGAGAAAACTATCTTTCATATAATATGCGCTTTGGAGGAACTGAAGAAACTCAGACAGAAACACTTCAAAAGAGATCTATGGGATCCTACGAAAGTACTCAAACTTCCTGAGGAGAATAGTGGCTTTTATCGAATAATAATAATAATAATAACTTTATTTCGAAGACATGGTTCGTACAGCAAAATACAAGAAAATATAGATACAGCACGATAACGTGTTGGAAAACGTCAAACAATATGTAACAGTTACAATTATATTATATGTGAATCTTATGGAAATGCTGCCAAATAATCATTTATTGTGTAACAATGAACATACAGTAAACATTCCTTGACACTTCTCTTAAATAAATAAAACCTGTTAATTGCTTTTATTTCTATTGGTAATTTGTTCTCGAGGATACATCCTCTAAACTCTAATCCTTTCTGGTAAAAGAAAGTATTATGTTTCGGTGGTAGCAAATAATTATACTGGCTCGTGTTAAATGTATGATCTACATTGTCTTTATTTAAATTAGAGTTACACTTATGCACAAAGCACAGTACATTAAGTGCGGGTATGTATATGTGATAGAAAGTGAGAAGCTTATGTTCCCCAAACCCTGCACGGCTCTGCTGTCTTTAGGCAGAGAATTATACTCAACGCTCTTTTTTGCATTAAGAATATTCTTTGACCCGATGACAAACATTCCCAATGTATTGTGCCATATCGCAGAACTGATAAGACGTTTTAGTGATAAATAGTTTTTAATATATCCGGACTGCATGTTCTTTTTTTCAGGGACCTCAATGCAAAACATATTTTATCCAATCGTTGAAATAAATTTTGAATATGATTGTCCCAACACAAGACTAATAGAATGGAACTGAGAGATGTATTGGGGGTGGTACAAAGAGGACTGCACTCAAGTTCTTTGACGTGCTAGCGCCAATCCAAAAAAAGAATTAGAAGACGAAGAGCCATATAGATAAAGAAAGATTGTTATATAAAGTACTATTTCGTATAATACCAACTCTTACAATTCATACGCCGTATAGTATTTTTTTTTTACTGCTGTCAGTATAGCAACTATCGTTTGTAGTGTCGCATATTGCAATTATGGTAATATATACTATATATTTTTGTCAGTGCAAGTAACGATTCTTTTCGTATTTGAATAAGCGTATATATTTTTTGATTGGTAAGACAAAATTTTATCCACATCTTGCAGATTTGTCGTGAAATTAAATTGCTAAAATATTATTATTAAAATGTGATTATAGAAAAATTATTATGCATAATTTTAAACGAGATTTAACAACGTTTGGGTGTTTCAGAAAAATGTCGATTGTTGTTTAACGATTATTTTATTTCCTTAAGAAAAAGAGATCAGTATACCAACATTTTAGACACGATATTTTTAATTTGGACGATCAATTTCGTCTTAGAAAATCAGTAAAGATCAGAATTGCGGAAAATGGAATTGCAATACAAAAATTAATTACGCAAAACCACTATATAAATTATAATCAAACTCAAGAGATATTATGAGAATATACTCGTGAAACCTATCAGCTATACATTCTTCACGATTATTTACATATAGCATGTTACAAATAATAATGAGTTTGTCGTTGTCTCAGCAGTAAATCACTGGCTTATCAGGTCGGGAATTAGTGTTCGAATTGATAATAATAATATAAAATGAAGAAACCGGTTTCGGAAAAATTATCTGGAATGGTCCATAGAAAAAGGTCATACTAGTTAGTACAATTATTTATTTTTTATCGTTATGCTTCACCTATCCTATTCTTCACATTTAGCCAGAAGTGAGTAAGATTTATTCAAAACTTTTTCTTAACCCATTACTAGCCATAATTCGATTGGTGCAAATTTTCAATTTTTTTCATCCAATACCAACTAAATGCTTACAAATTAAGATATTGTGATGTTTTTTTTCGAAAAAATATTCACACTACAAAAATATAGTACGTCCCATTTTTGGGACATTGGCTGGAAATGAGGCATTTAGGAAACAGTAGAGCTCATAATAAATAATACAGAAAGTTTAATTGATTGAAAACAATAATAGTGTAATATTGCAGTAATATTGAAAATAATACATTTATTTTGTATGGAATGGAGCAAAACATCTATCATGTAGAGGTACATCGCATTTGCCACAAAGTCTCATTGTTTTTTTACTACAGAAGGTGCACCTGCGTTGTGTCGTAATTGGCGTTATCAAATGACTTTTACCGTCAAATCTTACGTCACAGCTCACTCTTCCACTTAGCAATTTAGATGTTTGTGGCCACGTCCTTTTTGGGGTAGAAGAAGTTGTTTTGGAAATATAAGCCAACACTATTCTTCTACGTACGTCTAGAAGCGATATCTTGTCTTCAGGATTTGTTACTTGATAGAGTCTCTAAGTGTTTACAATGCTTATATCTAAAAGTTGGGTGAATAAAGGGTGGTTTTTTGGAACGAATTCTAATCCTATAAAGTGAAACTTGTTTATCTAACATAACCACTCCACCCATGTGCGAGTTATATTCCTGTATGACTTCGGTATTGGAATTTGAATTTGCTTTCTGTCCTTACGGGAATAACGTTTGGTTTGCCCTAAAGGTTGAACGCAACTATAATTAGTGGCAAGTGAAACGGCTCTATTGTCATTCCATTTTAGAATAAGCACTTCATTTGATCGGTCGAATTTATAATCGAAATAATCTCGTTCCTTCTCTTTTTCCATTGTTTTGTTTGAAATCAATGGGCATTTTTGAGTACGGTTTTCTCGAATTGTTCCCGTTGCTTTCATTTTCAGTGCTCTTAGATTGCACATTATTTCATGACTTGTGAAAAAATTATCAAAAAATAATTCGTGTTTTTCATACTCTTTGGCTGGTATTGAAGAGATAAGATTTGTAATTACCCAAACACCCAACGGTCCTTCCACGTTTTCGCTTTTGCCACAATATGTCTCAAAATTGTATAAATAACCATTCGAACTACACAAGCACCAGAGTTTATAGCCAAATTTTATTGGCTTTCCGCGCATATACATTTTTGCGGAATGTCGCCCGTAATACCGCACCATCATTTCATCTATAGATAATTGGGATTGAAACACACCGAATTTCAAAAAGTTTTGCTTGAGCATCTCAAAATACTGTCGTAGTTTGTACATTTTATCCTCTTTATCTAAAAGCTTGTTATTAGCTAAATGAATATATTTCTTTGAATCGTCTTCTCGGCAGTGCGTTATATACTAAAGGTACACCAGCAACAGGAGATTGTTGCCAATACATATCCTCCTGAGGCAACTTGTGATAGCCACTGAACAATAGAACGCCAATGAAAACTCGCAACTCTTCAGCCGTGAGTGAAAAGTCTTGATCGTTTTTTTGCCGGGCGTACAATATGCTTTGCTGTACTATGTAATCTATTACATATTCGGTAAGAAATTGCTCAAAAATATCCACAACGGTTTTTCCATGTAACGGTGATGTGACATTTTCGAAATAATTTTCCGATGCACCGTTTGCGTCAGTGTATTTTATTTCATCTACCCAGTGCGGTGTTTTTGCTGTTTTTCCAAAGTTTGAGTTATTTTTCTTATGAAATTCAGATGCTCTTTTTTCTTTCGTTTTAGATACTCTACGCTTTTTCACGGCAAGTGGTTCATCATCGCTGCTGAATTCAGATTCGTCGCGGATATTAGGTATCAATAGCTCTAGAGTACCTGCAACATCTTGTACTTCTTCTCCTTGTAGATTATTTTCGTCGAAATTCTCCGTATCAGTCACTTCATCTGACTGTGGTGGAATGATTGCGATTTGAATATCTTCGCCATCAACGTCGTTATTATTCATGTCTTCCCAAAACGCTGGATCCTATAAAATTTCCTCAACTTCTGTTGTAGTTAGACATTTCCCACCGTTGTACTTTGCAGAGTTCATACTTGTTTTATTTTGATAATTTTATGAATATCCTTCACGCGTATTTTACTATGTCTCCGGAGACCTACACAATTCTGTTGATACTGATATCAACCAATGTCCTAATATTGAGACGCTAACATAAACAACATATACACTATAAATACCAGAAAATATAACATCAAATTTCTGTTAAATCACATACTGTATCTCGAGAAGACTATTGATCAAGAGCAATTATATTGTTTTGATTGCATTTACAGTTGTTATGTACTTGTATTTCTTCCGATGCACGTGAGCTTGACAGCGTAAAACTTCTAACCACTTTCTAACCTTACTTGTTGTATTTTATCGCCATCTGGCGATAAAAGTCGGTTACGCTTATAAGACCCAAACCACAGCCCAAATTACAATACAGATTTCTATTGTTTTAGTATTGTTATGTTGATTCAAAGTCAGGTCCCATAAATGGGGCAATGGCTGGTATTGGGTTAATGGAAATAAGTTTCAGTCACACGAAGAACTTATTGCAGCAACGGAGTAGTGTTTTTAGGATCTTGAAAACGTTTATGGCGAAAATGTTATAATGTTACCTCAACAGAGTTGTTCAAGTTGGAGAGTATGTTGAAAAATATTAAAAAATTAAACGCACTAACTCATATGTTTTATCTTGAATCTCACTTCCTGTCATATCATCTTTGTCCTTTTGCTAAGTGCAACTATGTCTTACCCGATGCATATTATTCGTTTATCTAGTAAAATTCGTAACTGTAACTAACATTTCTAAATAGAGTCTTAAGTAAAATACGGCTAGTTGTACTATTTTCTAGAAATGTAAATATTATTACATAACCGTATTAAAGACAACACAAAAAGAGGAAAATGTCATGGAGTAGGTCTAGTATAAAATATTATACTGGAAATAAGCAAATAAGCAATTTATGAGTAAACGCTAATTTCTATTAAAGTTTTATTATTTTTGCGTGGTACAGGAAATATGCTTTAAATAAATAATATGAATTCTTGAATTGTCTACTAAGCTTCTTGCATATTCAAGCACAAATTAACTTCACCGCTTTTAGATTAAAAATAAATACGTTAACGGTGAATACTGTACAATAAAACAAATTAAAACTAGAAACAAGCTCGAAGAATAAAAAGAGATCGAGCGAAGATGACGGAACGGGTCTCCTGTTGGATCATTTCGGAGCCATTCAAACAGAACCAGTAGAGCAGCCGAAGCGGTAAATCGTCTCAAAAGCAATCAATATGCTCTCATTTTATGTACAATTACAGTAATTAGGTGTAATAGTTTTCGGTGTTGGTAATCCTTTGATGCGATGTGGAAAATCGCATTATTGATTTACTTTATTTCATTAACTACTTGTTAGCGATTACCAATAGGAGCTGTTCGCCGAATTGTGTAAATATTTCAAAACTATAAGCCGTTGACGGATCTTTATATATATAAAGAAATATGTACGGAAAATAAAAAATATGGTTTATGAACCATTTAATTGGGCCTTTAGTCACAAAGTACTCACTAAAAAACGAAATATATTAACGAGATAAATTTAGTAATTTGTCTATGTATATATATCAATAGGATATATCACCCTTCAATTTGAATGTTTCGGTTTGCAAATATATACCTCATAAAAAACATGAATCATACAAAGTAGTGATGCACCGGGTCCTGTAAATTACCCGGTACCCAGCATACTCGACAAAATTTTCAGTACCCGCAAATTACCCGGTTCCAGCAAATATTGCCGGGTAATGGGCTCCTTATCTGAAATTTGAAAAGAAGATAAGATAATAAGAGAATGAAAATAAATTACACAAAATTTATTTTAACTAGACATCTTATTAAAAAATACAAAACAAAAAATTAAATTTAATAATTAAATCTCAATAATGGGAGATTATAATGCAGAAATAATAATTTCTCTTCGTTTCGCGGAAAAAGTCTATTTCTTCTCTATTTGTACGCTGCTAGGTATTGTCTAGCCAATTTTGATAGTGTTGGATAAATATTTGCATTTTTTGCCCATCAAACCAACGGATTTTCGGTACGAGGAATGTTAGGATGTTTAAGAAAATTAGAAAGTTGAATATTATTTGTTGAATATCCCACCGTATAGGATTCTTCTTCAATGGATTTATTTTCAAATAAAATTTCATCTATGCAAGTCCACACATGATTATTTTTTCCATGTTCTGCAGGTTCTCTTTGTTTATTGTCATTGTTTTTTATCAATACTTATCGGAGAAATACTTTTCATTTCTTCTATAATCTAATTTTTAGCGATAACTTGTGTATCGGGTTTTAAAAATTTTAGTTTGCATCGGGGATCTAATACCGTAGCTATTACATACAACTTATTTTTTTCCACATTTTCAAATCGAGCCTTTAAAGATTTTAGCATTTCTTTTTTCATGGTTACTCTTCCTTCGTCGTGTAGTTTCTTTACAGATAAAGCGCTCTAAAGCAATTACATTTAGGATTACCATCGAAATAAGAGCTTCCTCTGAACTGGCTTCAACTGTAACGATTTAAAATTGTTCCAATAAGATAACTATATTTTCAATTAACTTCAAATTTGTTGCATTCAAGTTTGATATATCATGATCAGATGAATATAGTGCGATGGCATCTTTTTGTTCTGATATCCTCTTGAGCATATGATATGTCGAATTCCATCTCGTGACTACGTCTTGTACTAATTTGTGTTGTGGAAGCGATAATTTGGTTGTATTTCTTTTAACTTAATACTGGCTACTTGCGAGTGATTAAAATGGGTTACTATATTGCGACACTTTGCAATTATGTCGGAAATAGATTTTTGTGAATATATGCTATCATGAATTACCAATTGGATGCTATGAATAAAACATGACTCATTTCTCAAATGGGCAATATTTGATCTACTGATAATATTACGAGCACCACCTTGTAGCAGTACGTGTGGTTTTCAGCGTCTAATTCCAGAATTGTAGCATTTCGTTTAATGAGTCAATAATGATAGTACCTACGTGTATGGCGTCCAGGAAAATGGCGAGCATATAGAACCGCGCATTTTTTTTAAAATTTTTCATTAAGCCAATGTGTACTGAGGCTTATAAAGATTTCGTTGTTCTCAGCACAGGTCCATATGTCTGATGTCAAGGAGATGAAATTCAGTTTTGATTTTTCAATATCAATTAAATTACAAATTTTCGAACAACATTTATCGTATGTGGTAGGAATAATAATTTCTGATAAATATTTTCCTGAAGGTATTTGATATCGGGGCTTTAATATTTTCAGAAGATTAATAAATCGAACATTCTCGACTATTGCAATGGGTTGGTTATCCACAGCTATCAATTCGCCAATTTTATCATGGATTTTCTTTGCTTTGATATTATTAATGTCCCATGTGATAATTTTGTCTAAACACTGTACCAATGTCTTTTGTTTAATGGGGTGCGAAGGTCCCGGTGTCGGATCGTCTAATTTCTTTTTCTTAACATTAACAATGTCACAATCACTAAACTCATCTGAATGTTTTAAACGTAAATGTATTTGTGTCACCTCTGGATAAAACTGCATTACATAAACTGCACACTGCTTTCGTTTCGTCATCAGAAAACACTTTAAAATAACTCCAAACTGAACTCATTATTGAAAGGCTACATACTGCTGTGAATAGTGGTTTTGAATTTGATAATACCACTATTCACCACCAATCTGTCCAGCTTGGATATTCAGTCGGTTAATTTTCAAGATGAGACTGCTTTTCCCTCAGAGTTCCAATCGGAAAAATGGAAAACACAATTGTATTAGTAAAATGTTTAAGCGCCACTCAAAATTTGTTTGAGAAAAGTTATGATAATGTTATTAAGTTACTTAGGAGCACAAACGAAAAAAAAAAGTCAAATGTAAAAGATACACATAGTAAACTTTAAATGAAACTTTCATACAAAAATTAAAAAAAATTAAATAAAATATCTTTATGAAGTATAAAGATTAATATTGCGTCATTAAACAATATTATTAAGGTAAAAATATCGCACGGAAATGATCGCAGCGTGCGATAAAAACATCCTTTATGACAGCCGATCAAAATTAAAACTAATAAATTACAAAGATGCGTTTTTAATTTCTCCCACAAGAAACAAAAATAAACAAACTGAAATGACAGCCCGCACCAAACTTTACCCGTGTGCAAACACATGAAAAAATATGCCCTTGATATCCCAAGCGTACAAAATTTTATAGATATAGAAAAATTTTTTTATTAGAAATTTTAAAAAACGTTCTTTGTCATTTAAATCAAATAACTAAGAATAAAATATAAATATCAAAATTATCACAATGGAAAAATACAAAATTCAATACATTCAAAATAATGATAATAATAATAATAATATTAAGTTATCTTTAAATATAATTTACTTACGTAAATAAATATATATATATATATATATATCTTCTCGAGACACCTGAGGTAGAAAGCTTATCAAATTAACAATAACGAGATCAACAACCTCGTATAAAAAAATCGGTAATGAAATCAAACACCAACCACAAATTAATCAAAAATCACGAAGTTACTTAACAAAGATAAAGATTTATCTTATAATAAACATGTCTTTCTACACCCAGAGTACATTTGCGTCTGCCGATACAGCAAACCCGCCTGCTCCATATAAAAAAATACAGTTATAAAAATCGTACACAGCAATGCAAACGGCGTGCTTCAACTGCCCTAGTCAAAAATATATATAAGTTCAAAATAATTGTGCATTCATAAATAATAAAACTTTTCAAAATATTTGCGGGGAAAAATCTATAGCAATACGTAAGAAATTAAAAAATTGTAATTCGACCCATATACAACTGAAATTAAATGCGAACTGAGAGTATATTATATACAAAACAGCGGCAGCTCCAGTGTAAGCTCAGGGGATTTCCCGGTTTTGTTTACATACGCAGATCGTTAGATGGCGTAGGATGCACACTTTCACATAACGTCCGAGTACCCGGTTACGCGGCCGGGTACGTTTTTTTTTTCTATCTCAATACCCGATACGCGGTACCCAGCATTTTTTAGGTCTCGGTACATTACTAATATAAAGTACTGTCCAAGTACTCATCGTGAAAAGTTATGTCAATAAATAGAGATGAAGTATTGCAAATCATTGCTAGTTGAATAGGAAAATAATTAAAATAACGGCCTATAACGAAAGAAAAATTATAACGTTGAAATAAACTTTATAGAAAAACAAGACAAATACCTTAGCTTCCATCAAAATAAAATGATAGACCCCGCATAATATAAAGAATTAAGACAACACTATACCCGCACACTAATCGCCAGCACCAAATAATATCTACATTTCAAAATTTAATAAGAGCAAATAACGTGGCAATATCTACTTTAGATACTCATTTGAAATAACTAGATGGATACAGACAGACAATAATAATATGGGTTTAATAACAAACGCACATATACAAAAATACAGAAAACCACACAAAAAACTCCTGCGTTGGAAGAACAAAACCAAGTAGACAATTAGGTAGAAGGAGAATATCTCATTTACACGTATCGCATGTGAAATAATTACACAACTTTCGACAATACTTTCACAATAACCTACACATCGCAATAACAAAAGCAGACCAAAACTATACATCGTTAAACGTAGTATTAAAAACCACATATATAATGTATATAATAATTTAATGTACATCCAAATGATAGAAAATGAATGGGAAAAGAAAAAACTCCATGGAAAGAATTGCTTCCATAGGTTGAGAGAAACATAAGTGGCTAATAGCTGGAAAGTGGATAATTTTTTCCGAAGACCGAAGGTTTTATTTCGGCAATACAATATCAAGTAATACTTACAAGAAATTATAGGCAATACACAATTAAAGACACAAATATTCAGAGCGACAGCTGCATGAGATGCAATTAACACCACGAAAACATAGACCATATTACTGTATGATGTAAAACACTAACAGGAACGCAATATACCTGTAGACGTAATAATGCAAGTAAAATATTGTATGAAGAAATAGCACAAAAATACAACCTCATTAATACATCACATCACATCTTCACTCTGCTATAAATATATACCTACAACAATTCTTGAAAACCAGGTTTACGAATTATATTAGAGTATTACAATACATTACTGACAAACAAATTTCAGCAAATAAGCTAGACATCGTACTTCAAGGTAAAGTCTAACACATGGCATATTTAATAGACATAGCTGTACCAGCAAATAATATCAACAGCAAACACTCAAAACAAAATTGAAAAATACACACAGCACTGAAGACAGAAACTCACACCGTATCTGGAAACAGAAAAACCTGTATATAATACACTTCATAATTATCAGTTAGCAGAATTATACTCCATCAGTTTTTAAATTGTCTGAAATCATTAGAAATACCATCCCAAATTAACACATTAATGCATCGATTAATGATACTCAATACATTTAACATTCTGAACTTACTGCAAATGAGAATTAATGAATATTAAATCTAATTTTTACATGTCAATGTCACCTTATGTGATGCATTAATAAGTACAATCCGACAAACCAAGTTTGTACTAGCATGTATAAACACACCTCGTCGCGACTACGATCTTACTGGTTGTTAGGATAATTAAAAATTACTGAAAAGCCAACTCCATCAACGTAGATTGATAAGCTTCAATTAGAGAGAAACGGGTCTGTACGTTCCCGTTGATGGAGTTGGCTTTTCAGTAATTTTTAATTATCCTAACAACCAGTAAGATCGTAGTCGCGACGAGGTGTGTTATACATGCTAGTACAAACTTGGTTTGTCGGATTGTAGTTATTAATGCATAACATAATGCGACATTGACATGTAAAAATGAGATTTAATATTCATTAATTCTCATTTGTAGTAAGTTCAGAATGTTAACTATATATACACAAAGTAGAGAGGTGAAAAGCCATATCTGTCTTCGAGATACCGTACATTGATAAGCTTCAATTAGAGCGAAACGCGTCTGTACGTTCCCGTTGATGGAGTTGGCTTTTCAGTAATTTTTAATTATCCTAACAACCAGTAAGATCGTAGTCGCGACGAGGTGTGTTATACATGCTAGTACAAACTTGGTTTGTCGGATTGTAGTTATTAATGCATAACATAAGGCGACATTGACATGTAAAAATGAGATTTAATATTCATTAATTCTCATTTGCAGTAAGTTCAGAATGTTAACTATATATACACAAAGTAGAGAGGTGAAAAGCCATATCTGTCTTCGAGATACTGTACATTGATAAGCTTCAATTAGAGCGAAACGCGTCTGTACGTTCCAGCTGATAGAGTTGGCTTTTCAGTAATTTTTAATTATCCTAAGTACTCAATACATGCAAATTTTTACAAATAGAATAAATTCGATTCAGGATAAAACAAAGAAAAAAATACAATAACAATTAATTACATCATAAAACTTGTAGTAAATAACGTTCTATATAATTTCCGATAAGTTATTTACAGGCCACATGGATCACCATTCGTATCAAATTGTTCATTGATAAAAGCTTGTACATATTAAGCAGTCCGTTTTTCCGAAATTTCAAATGAAAATGCAATAGAATACATTAACACAATTATAAATAGTTTTGTATATAAACCTTCCCATTGTCGGTAAACATCAGACAATAAACAGAACGATTAATTAAAATTCAGGACGTTTTACGCACACTTGACACGCACAGATGAGCACAAGTGCGCACGGAACCTCGTTGCTTACAGTACATAAGAAGAGCCGTGCAGATCTGCGGTTTCGTAAAAGTACCGTTCTCATTGCTGTACGGAGCTTTTAAAGATACCATTCTTATATCTGCAGCCGGCGTCGACCAAGAAACGGTTTATTTCATATAATAAATACCTACAGGTGTACGAGGCCATAGGTCAGTAGATCCGCATCTCGCCGAGCGTGTAGTTTTAGCATTAAAAATGCCTTGTATTACTACTTTAATGTCGGACTTAGCTATCCATCTTTCTTGTTGCAATTTATATGAGACACGGTTTTCTACACAACAAAGAGATCACCTTATACGGAAAAATATAGATTTGCTATGGTGACAGCTGTTGTTGTGAGAACTATATTATAATTTTAGAAGAATAAATAATAGGTTGATAATGTGTCTTGATAGTTTTAAATTCAACTTTAGTATATTATGAGAACATGGAATTTCAGTCAAATTATTACGAAAGGAGGTTTACTATTTCTATAATAATAATAGTAATAATAATTTTTATTGCATTATTGTGACAAAGTGAACAAAAAACACGTCAAAGATGGAATAATAATTGTAAACTAAAGAATCCCTCTGAATTATAGGGTTTTGGATCCATTAATAATTAATAACTCAGACTTTTGAAAAAGGCAAGGCTGCTTTAGCTCAACAGGTATTTTATTGTACAACTTTAGATAAGTTTTTGCTAGTGGGCGGGGTTTGAGATAGCAGTAATTAGCTTTAATTCCTATTGTGGTAAGAACCACACTATATAGATAAGTGTTACTTTCCAATAACTGCTTGAGTTAAAAAAAAATATTGAAGTTTCAAAAATATAAATAGCGAATACGGTTAGAGTATCACTGAATTTGTAAGAGTGCAAATCCGTTACGACATAGTCATTGTGAACATTTAATTTAAATTTAATTTTTGAAACAGATAAACTTCTTTACGTTCAAAAGAAATTACTTAGAAGCAGAATAAATGCAAATTTCAGGTTTCTCAAAGAAAAAACCGAATACATACTAAGCTTATAGAATTTTGAAAATCAATAATTTAATATGTAAACGAATGCTTATCATATAGGATACCATTAATATAATACACATTTTTTTCTATTCTAACAAAAAAAAATATTTCCTGTAAATATTCTAATAAAACTTTAATAAAAGATTTAGATTGTGAGTCTTCAAAATTTTTGTTTCATGTTATAATTAGTATAATTATTTAAATAGAATTCAATTTATAGCCAGCAAAGCTATGTAGTTTTAGCACCTCGACATCTTTCGATTAGTTTATTATAACAAATCTTTTCATACCATCAGCATCAGCTAAAGACTGTAGCAAGTTACTTCAAATTAACCAGAATTATTTAGCAAATATAATTTATTACGTCTATATAAGCTTATGGACGCTGACGTTTCACCTGCGACTATGACCAGCATTAAATTTAACCAATAGAAATTTAATAATAATACATTATTATTGTCAAAATGTCAACGTCCACGACGCGAACACGACAGAGTCCGATAAAAGACACTTCACCGACGACTATAAAAGTCTGAATATCTATATAAGCAAAGTTTATTAATTTCTCAAACAGGAGAAATTTATTGAATGTCTATACGGTATTGACTTCAATTTTCGACAAATATTTGAACAAAATCTGAAATAAAAACCATTCAGCAAGGAATACTAGTTTGCAAATATTCGCTATAAATTAGAGAAAAAGTTCGTGTTTAAAAATAATTTGTTAAATTTAGAAATTTTTCTATTATTAAATATAAAAAAAACCGAAAAAGGTGGTAGTTTCCTGTTGTGGGTTACTATTCTCAAAGAGAATATCTGTGTTCTCTCTAAATATAAAGACAACGCAGGAAAAATAGGATGAGAATCTAAAATATTTTCCCAAAATTCCTTCCCATAAGCGAAAAAAATGCGAAAGATACTAAAAAAAAATTGTTACGCCACTGCGCGATCGACTATATCAGAGACGATATCTTATAAAGCCGACACATAATAACAAAAAGAATGGTTTTGTTATTGTCCGTCTCGTTTTAAGTTTCGTCTAGTTGTCGATCGTTACGTACGTTCGATGCAATACTTTTTTGATTAAAGATAGATTATTACAAAAAAGCACGTTAAATGCCCGTAGAGTTAGTTCTTTTAACACCCCATCGTCTTTAAAACTGTACAAAAATTTTTAATGGCTGACTTTCGTACCAGGTTAACGAACTCTTGCCATAACAAAACTTATACACAATGTTATTTTCTAGCGTTTTTATAAACATAAACATTGCAGGTGTAAATGTAATAGCCGCATTTTGAATCCTTACTTCTCCTAACAAAAAATCATCACGTAACACACACGAAATAATGTTAGTTCTAGAATTTCACAAATTATTTTTAGTATAAATTTTGAAATGTGTTTGTAAATTAATGTAACACACAGTTTAATTTTTAATAATTCAATTCAAAATAAAATAAAATCGACAGCTGTTACGTATGCAACCAGACGCTGTATGTATATGTATATTTATTTTTATTTTTTATTTAATTCATAGGCGGAACGTGAAACAATTTTCAGGGAGTTTTTAATTTTGGGGTTCGCGCACAATATTTTGGATTTATATTCTATATTATAAAATATTCTATTATATATTTTATGTTCTATATACTCAGATCTTTCCATTTTTCATACGTTCTCTTCTTATTTCAAGGTCATCCGTGTAGAGACATTAATAGGAAAAGAAAATATGTATCTTCTAGTACTGTACTATTAGATACCCACATCATATCAATACTATGGCTGCCAGTTCTTTCCAATTTTTAAAATATACACACATTCGACAACTTTCGTTTGAATTGCAGTATCCTGTACTAGGAAGGTGGGGACATCTGCAGCTTGAATACTTAAGTTAACAATAAATATTTTCTATGTGCAAGAGTTAATATTATTTGTTCGGGTTACATTTATTATTTCGTTCGAATTTATGTTAACACGCCAATTTTTCAGCAACACGAAACAAGGTATAATTAGGATAATTTTTAATTAGTTGGTATGCATTAATAATATTAAGTATAAAATTTATTTTAAATTTATTATGGAATCAACAGCAAGTTACGCAATACGTAAAAAACGATCCAAGTGTTTTTATGCAATCGCAACCATAAATAATATTATTATTGAACAGATATCTTTAATTTCACTTTAATGTCAGTTAAATTAAATTATTTCTTGAGGCTTTCAATTTTCCATCAACTATAAATTGATGTACCGATAAAGAAATAAATCTACATGATCAGGTAAATTATGGGTAATTTCATAACTTGACAAGAGGAAATTAGAATCGGAATATTGTTATAGAATAATTATTATTTCATTATCCTACATAACTGTTACGTCTAATATTATTTTAATACTTGTCGATAATTAAGATAGGGTAATGATATAATTTGGTTATTATATTGCTAATATTATTGGATTAAACGGATGTTTACTTTGATTATCGATATACAGTTAACTCAGTGAAATAGCTAGAGGAAAAATCACAGGAGAATGTTCAACTTTATTGGAAACGTGTGCATAGTAATACAGTGTGTTTAAAAAAGATGCGGCAATATTAAAGGGGGTGATTGCCCAGGTCATTTTATACAAAAAGTTCCTATAAACATAGGTCCGCATACGCTTCGTTACCGATCTACAGCGTGTTGAAGTTTAATTTTAAGAAACAGTAAAAACTTGATTTTTCCAAAGCGGCTTGAGATATCATAATGAAATTTTAGGCGTGTTAATAGCTGTGGGAGACACATACTTTGCAATACAACACAATGTTTCAGTCTTACCTGTGGCGCGCGTATTGGCACGTCACAGGCTATTTTTCAAGAAAAAATAGGACGCCTCTGATTTCTCTAAAAATACAAATATGCTTTTATTTATTGTTCAATTATGAAAAAAAAAGCTCTCTTAACTTTTTATCGTACGACGTACCGTTTTTTTTATTAAAAAAAAACATTTTAGTGCATGTCCATTTATTACAGCAAAAAATATTAAAGAACAAGGTTTTATTCAAGGGCAAAAACAAATATTTTACCAAACCAACAATTTTATCAACCAATAATTACAAAAACTGTGTAAAGTGACCACCTCTAGCTCGGATGCAAGAATCCAATCTTCTCCTCATTGACTGGCGAACTCTCTGAAAAACACCAGGATCGGTTTTAATTGAGTTGCACCCAGCAATGATTCGGTTTCTTAAGTCTTCTACGTTTTCCAATGGAGTAGCGTACACTAAGGACTTCAAATGGCCCCACATGAAAAAATCCAGGGGATTTAAGTCCGGGGATCGTGCAGGCCATGAGTGAGGTCCACCTCGGCCTAACCGGCGATTTCCGTATGCTTGTGTTAAGAAATCACGAGCTACTTGACTAAAGTGGGCTGGTGCGCCATCGTGCATATGCCACATTGCATCTCAAATTGCTAATGGTACGTCCTTCAGAAATCCAGTGAGCGTGTTTTCCAAAAAGTTGCGATACACCTCTCCGGTAAGTCTCCTTGGTAAAAATACCGGTCCAATTATGCAGTCACCCACAATCCCAAGCCAAACGTTCAAAGAAAACTGATGTTGAAAACGATCTTCAACAATTTCATGTGGATTTTCGTCACACCATACATGGTTATTATGGAAATTCCGTATTACATTTCTTGAAAAATTCGCTTCATCGGTGAACAGAATCAACATCAGGAGTTGAGGGATTTTAACCATTTTGTGCAAAAGCCATTGACAGAATGCAATGCGAGGAGGAAAATCAGCAGGAAGAAGTGCTTGAACGCGTTGTATATGGAATGGATACAACAAATTTTCCTTCAGAATGTGCCAAATAGTCCCATTACTTACATCCAAAGCGTCAGCAATTTTTCGAGTAGAAGTACCTCGATCTTCTTCAATCATGTCTAGCACATTCTCTTCCAGCTCTACCGTTCTTGCTGTCCTTGGCCTTCCTGCTCCTATATTTTGTTTTAATGTGCCTGTTTCATAAAGACGCCGATGAATACTTTCGAAAGTTTTTCTATCAGGAACAATACGACCAGGAAATCTTTCAGTATACAACCGCCTAGCTTCTAATGCATTGCCATCAGCACGTCCATAAATGTAGTGCATGTCGGTCATCTCGGCATTCGTATAGCGATTCATGATAAGGAACTTCAACAAATTCGACACATACAAAATTATTAATCACGAGACTCATTCAATATGTCATTCAATATGTCAGTGAATAAAACAGGACTGTGGTTTGGTAAAATATTTGTTTTTGCCCTTGAATAAAACCTTGTTTTTTAATTTTTTTTTTCTGTAATAAATGGACATGCACTAAAATGTTTTTTTTTAACTAAAAAACGGTAAGTCGTACGATAAAAAGTTAAGAGAGCTTTTTTCTACATAATTGAACAGTAAATAAAAGCATATTTGTATTTTTAGAGAAATCAGAGGCGTCCTATTTTTTCTTGAAAAATAGCCTGTGACGTGCGAATACGCGCGCCACAGGTACGACTGAAACATCGTGTTGTATTGCAAAGTATGTGTCTCCCACAGCTATTAACACGCCTAAAATTTCATTATGATATCTCAAGCCGCTTTGGAAAAATCAAGTTTTTACTGTTTTTTAAAATTAAACTTCAACACGCTGTAGATCGGTAACGAAGCGTATGCGGACCTATATTTATAAGAACTTTTTGTATAAAATGACCTGGGCAATCACCCTCTTTAATAATAAAAAATTTAAAATATCAGTGACCAACTAGCTTAAAGAATGCAAAAGTCAAGTAAATAAGTTGAAATAAAATGAAAAGACTATGCCAAACCAATTATCACTGTCTTCATAACAGTGCAAAACTAAGCCAGAAGCTTCCATCTGATGGATACAACCGCAACTGGCGAGAAACTGTATTAACATGCCTCCACTCTATATCCAACAAACCGAGTGCGTATATAACAAGGTAATTTGAAACATACCTGATTGTTAAAATTCACCAAATTTTATATAAAACAAAAATATTTCTAATAATATAAAATATTATTAAAATGTTTTTGTTTTATACTTGTTATGGTGCGATATTGGTTTTGGCGTTCGTCAATGAGCAGCGCTAAATGTTCTTCTACACTCTGTCTTAGCTTCTGTATATAGCAAGGATGTTCTTTTTGTGAACGTATCTCTCAGGTAGTGATGCACTGACGACTTTGTAGTAAGATGAAACGTGTCTGGGTCTCTCGAGAGATACCTTCACGAATATATGAACTTGCTTTGTTGCTTCCTACTCAAGTATGGTTCAAATTAATTTGTCAATACTATAAGGTTGTAAAGACGGGAAATTTTACAAGTAAATTTGAAAACTCTATATATTGTACTTTCGAAGATTATAAATTTCTTTTAATCCAAGCGGACATATTCCTGGAAATTTTTTAATATTAATAAACGCCATTTATTTTTAGAAAACACAACAATTTTTAGTTCATTTTAGATTAAATGGATGGAAATTATTTCAATATTTTGTCTTCTACGAGAATGATATCACGGGAAGAGAGATTTGAACTAACACTTACAACTTCTTCTTCTTAATTTTATCAATGGCTGAAAATGTCATCGTACTGTGTGGGTAACACTAAATTTGAGACTAAGAATATTTGAGACTTGACTTGACGCTTCTTCCTTTAAAGTCTTTAAAACCTGATGGCATCTACTCCGAGATTCCCTTTTCTGTACTTACTTTCATTGGAGTACTGCTGCCCATTTTATATTCTCCTATTACGAGGGCGGGTTGATTAATTCGCGCGATTACACAGAAGCAAAGGACTAATTTAAACAAAAAACTTTATTTTTCTACACAATTCCCTCTTAGTTCGACACATTTGATCCATATGTATTCAAGCTGGTTTATTCCGTCTCGAAAGTTATTTTTTTCCATCCTCGCTAAATAATCGTCCACTGTTGAAGTTAGCTCTCCATTTCTGCAGAATTTTTGTCTGCCCCGAGAGAACATTTTAATTTGGGGAACAGGCGAAAGTCAGATGATGCTAGGTCTCCCGAATAAGGGGGGCGCGGTACTAATTCGAACCTTAATTCTTCAATTTCTTTTGCAGCAACCCCACTGGAATGCACAAGTATATTATCGTGAAGCAGCACTTTTTTCTTAGTAACTATTGGACGCTTTTCTTCGATAGTTGCCGTCAGATGGTCTAGAAGATTTGCCTAATATTCGCCGTTGATGGTCTTGCCCTTTTGAAGATAGTCTATTAACAATATTCCTTTTGTATCCTAAAATACCGATGCCATCACCTTTCCCGCCGATAAAACTGTCTTGACCTTCTTTGGAGTTACATCTACACGTTTGGTCCATATCTTCGACAGCTGTTTAGAGTCGGATGTATAATAATGAACCCATCTTTCACTTCAAGTGAAATCGGCGCAAAGAATCTGTTGTGTTGCGTTTAAAAATTTCTAAATTATTCATTGATATTTGACACCTAACACGTCTTTGTTCCATCGTAAGTAGAGGCGGCACCCATCTTGCCGAAAGCTTTCTCATATCAAATTCTTCGTGCAAAATATAAAGTACCCGTTCCTTTGAAATGCACGCTACACCTCTGTCATTTATAACCCTTCCAATCGTCGGTGACTTAGCAACAAATCATGGACTATATCCACCATTTCTTGACTTGTAGCCGTTTTCGGCCCTACATTGCGGGGATAATCTTTTTTTAAGCTGCTCCTGCCACGCTTAAGTTAATTGCCCCCTTTTCTGACGGTTGTATACGAGGGACAACCCTCACTCGGTGCATCTCACTTATTATCAAAGGACATGCCTTTCTTAAAAGATACTCAAAATATACTTCAATATTTTATATCGGGTTATCGAGAAAGATTGTCTGAAAAATACTGATTTTCAAAGTGGTAGGCTCTATATCTACTTCCATTTATATGTGTGAACTTAGCTTTATACAAATATTACTAACAATCTGTCATTTTTCGTGTTTATTCGATCATTGGTGTCTCATTGTTTTATTGTTGTATTATTATAAATTCTTACCTACTGTCGTGTTTCATTTTTATTAAAAAAGTATTGCTAAATTATATAATTTCATTCTCAACATTTACGATACGTTAACATGACTCGAATAGTATAAAATATCCTTTTTATCCAATTCGAATTTTTAGGTTATTATGTTAAGCTTTGAGCAAGAAAAGTTCCTTTTGGAGGCGTATTTCCGAAGTGAACAGCGTGATCTAAATGGGCAGTGGAAGTATGCGACGCGGTTATGTATTGACGATTTAAATGCCGAATTTCCAGATATCAATCTTGATTATGAATCGTTGTCACGACATGTGTTGAGAACGGTTCAACGTTTCCAAGATACAGGTAGTATTGCCAAAAGAAAGAGTCCTGGCCGTAGAACGGTTCTTACTGAAGAAGTGGTTGAGGATGTTCGAGATCGTTTGGATCAGAGTCCACAAAAGTCATTACGACAACTGGCTCAACAAACAGGTGTAAATTATTAATATGCCTAATTGTTGTAACTTACCAATTGTTTTATAGTAAATGTTTAAACTAATACATGAAATTTATTTTTAGGTTTATCTTATGGTTCGTGTCACAAGGCTGTAAAAACTAAATTGCATTATCACCCATATAAAATATCAGTCGTGCCAGAATTACATGCATTGGATCATAATAAACACATAGATTTTTGTCAGTCGTTCAATGAAAATTTACGAAATGATGAGGTGCTAAATTTATCCTTTTTTTTCTGACGAAGCGTGGTTCCATTTATCTGTATATGTTAACTCGCAGAATTATAGAATATGGTTAACTGAAAATCCCCATGTTTACCATGAAACATAGTTACATCCAGTGAAAATTGGTGTTTGGGTTGGTATGTCACGAAGGAGAATTATCGGTCCAATATTTTTTGAAAATACAATAACAGCAGCAAATTATCATGGAATTTTAAATAGATTTATAGAGCAATTGCACGATGATGAAATAACGACAGGTTTCTTTCAACATGACAATGCTACTCCCCACACTGCAAGACAGACTATCCAATATCTTGAACAATTTTATGGTAATAGACTTATCAGTAATAACCGATGGCCCCCAAGATCTCCTGATCTTACACCGCTAGACTTTTTTCTGTTCGGTTACCTTAAGGATACAATATTTCGCAATCGTTTGCACACAATAGATGAAATGAAAGAAGCCATAAGAACTGCAATAGATCGAATTACGCCAGAAGTCTAGGAGAATGTTTTTGAAGGTATGAAGAGAAGGATTGACACATGCCTACAAAATAACGGTGGACACGGTAGATCATAATTTGTACATTTTTTGATTTCTTAAAGTATATTTGTTGATTATAAAATAAACCAAAATGTAAAAACTGAATTTTGTTTTATTTATACGATTTCTAGAACGAAAACGTTTTTGATTTTTATAAACAGGACTGTTACTTTATACAAAATACATTCAATTATTAAATATTTCTTTTCTATAATAAACAATCTTTTTACATAATTAATTTTTTTTGGAAATTTATATTAACATATATGTTGGTGTTTGTAATTCCCTGATACAAGTGATTACTAAGTTGCCTATTTATATTATTATTATTATTTATATTATAACATCGGTACGCCACTGAAAACAATTTCAGGTAAGCGGCATTTTTCTAGGTTCACTTTTTTTCATAGAGGCGGCACGGTCAACCTTTCTCGATCACCCGATACGAAACATGTTCTGTCACAAATTTATCAAACACTAATCGTAAACTGTTGTCAAAATATGAAGTATATTTTTTTTATTTCACGGCCTACTCTAGAGAATCGCGCGAATAAGTCAACTTGCCCTCGTACATTTTACATCCTTAAAGAACAGTATTAATAAATTACGAGTTTCTATTTTATGCCTTCTACGAGGAAGATATTGCAAGAGATATTTAATAACTACCACTAATTTTTCTTAATTTTATCAATAGCTTAAAATTCAAAAGAGATATAAAACACATTACCACAATTAATAATCGTATCCCCTGTACGTATTTCGCCAACTAAGTTGTCATCATCAGTAGGTAAAACCACCAATCAAAGTGTTGAACATAGGGCACAGTAAAGCTGACATAAAGAATCGCGCACAATTTTGCACGTTGTCCACGTATACACTGGATTTAAAACAAGAATACAAAATAATTTACGTCGATTTATCCTTCTTCAGAAACGGCATACGTGTGTTTATCACCACAGCCTCAACTTTATCTACCTCTTTTCTAATAATGAAAAAAGATAACTATATGAGATAACACCGTTGTCCTAGTTAGAAGTATTAATTTTATTTTTAATTATATGAATGCTTTCGTAGACATCGAGCTCTCTGAGGTTATTTATATTTTTTAACCCTTTTACCCGTGATGTTGTGAATCGTTTCCAATACATGATTTGCGACGCTAGATTTTCCTTGTCTATTAAATGTAATATGCAGTATGCGTTCTTTAAAACGGGTTAATATTGATCGTTACGTTTGACCCATATATTTCAAATTACAATCGCCACAATTAATTTAGTATATGTAGTTTCCCATATATGGTGGTAATATGACCAATCGAAGATGATGTGTGGTTGTACATTATCTTTGATCGCTCATCAAAAAATGCAAGTCTGCAAATAACTTCGGTAATGATCAATAAAATTAATAACGTTTTTAACGATCTTGAGCATATCGACTGAACGTACACGCCACATTTTACACGTAGAAAATATATTTGAGTTGTCACGAAGGTGGGTGACAAATTTTGAAATTTAGGTTTATTTCCTTACTAAGATAAGTTGCCATTGAAGAAACCTAGCTTCGCTACTATGTTTCTGAATCCAAACGGCAATCTCAACAGTGTGCACATTATAGATGTTCTCTTTTAGGAAAAGCTACATTTCAACTGTCGGGGAAGGTAATGGCTACGATTTCTTGAAATTTCAAGGGAGGTCATATACTATTTTGCCAAGCGCGAAATCGTTATTAGACAAATTTAAGAAAGCCATTTTTGATAAAGGATCTGGAATTGCCTGTAAAAGGTTCTCTTTCCCCAAGGCAACGCGCCTTCTCATACCAATCAATTTGTTTACGTAGAATTGGGACGCTTGAGATATGAGATTGTGCCTCGTCCACTCTATTCAATATTGGGAATTTATATTAAGTGACACGCCACCATGCGGTAAATTTTGGAACTAGCGTTGGAGGTATAGTTGTATTGTTTATTGGGTTCTATCATGTGTAAAATTGTATTGTGTTTTCATATTTTCTTTACTATTTTATGTTTTCGCTACTGTTTTACGACAAAATTTGTCTTTCTAAACATCACCTTCTTCGGATGGTATTATCTTCGAAAATTATACACCGAAAAAATATTAGAAATGAAATGTCCGTACAGCGGAAAAAATAAAAGTGGTGTAAATTGCATTGATTCATGTAATTATTTGATGTCGGAAGAAAATAACACAGTGCTAAAGAAAAATCATTCATATTATGCACAAATTCAGTAAGGTATGGCCAAATTAAATTTAAACGAATGCGACTTCGTTATATTTACTTGATATGACTCGAGTTACATCAATATTACAGTGCCTTTCGATAAAGTTTATTCATATAATTTAATTACAACTTTAATAAACAGGTATGTAAATAAAATGGTGCATGTAATATGTAAAAATAAAGATTAAAAAAAAATTTTAAGTACTTTGCAATTTTAAAATTGCTCATGATGTGTCGGAGAGCATTAAATAATATGCAATAGTAACAGTATATAAGTCTTTTTAGCGATTTGTGCTAAAGAATTCTTCAAATTCAAAACAATTGGATTTCGCACTTATATCGTGTTATTTAACAGCTCGAGTTAAATAACTGGTTGTCTAAAAGCTTTATTATTAGTACAATATTCTCACATGATTGTGTAAGCAGATGAAGTAGAGCTTTAAAAAAAGAATAAAGGAATTAAAATGAACATAAAACCCTGAACCAACTTCGAAAACACTTGTAAACATGGTAAACACGATACGCTATATACAAAACTATAAAGGTATACTTCCATTTGACGCCATTTTGGCAACGATCGTGGCGCCACCACTGGTAATGTTAATTCCCAATATCCAGCCAGTAATAACTTCCACTTTTTTCTCGAATTGGAACTTTTGCTGGTTAGACAGAAATTTAGGTCCGACGAAAAATTTATTGCGGTAACGGAACAGTATTTTGACAGATTATTATAAAAATGGGGACCTCACTATTGTTGGTCTAAGTTGGACAGAAATCCAACGACGAAAAATTTATTGCGGTAACGAACAGTATTTTGACAGATTAGTATAAAAATGGGGACTTCACTATTGTTGGTCTAAGTGTGTTGAAAATGAATGAGAATATTTTGAAAAATAATCCAAATCTTAATGCACTAACGATTTGTTTCATTTCGAGTCTAATTTCTCGTAAAATAATACTCGTATCCATAATACAATTTTAGCATTTTTAAAATTAATTTACTCCTTTTAAATTAACAATACAAATTTTATATTAATATTACTCCTTTAATTTTAATTTGTTTAAAATTATGTTTTTATGAAATACATATAGCGTCAGATATGTTATTGTCAATAAACAACAATTTTACAGGATTTTTAAATATCCACCTCCTTGTATTTAACTTTGAGTTTAACAATATTCTTAATTAATTCTTTTTTCTTGTTGCAGGAATTGAATTAACGTATTAATAATATATTAGTAATAATATTAAAAATAATAATATCATTTTTTTAAAAGTAGCATAATAGCATAGCATCGTTAATGTCATCTCTCCAACTTCTTCTTGTTCTTTCTCTCTTCCGTTTTCCTGGGGGTATCCAACACTTTCCTTGGCCATCTCGTATCATTCATTCTTTTTGTGTGTCCGAACCAAATCAATTATTTTTACTTTATATCGACAATAATATCCCTCTTGATGTTCATCCTCCTTCTTATTTCTATATTTCTTATCCTTTCGAGTCTCGATATTCGACAGCTTCTTCGTAAAAAATTCATTTCTGTGACCAGCAGCTTACTTCTATTAGTTTTACTCAAATCTCATACTTCTGAACCATATGTCAAAATACTCTTAACATTAAGAACTAATTGAGTTGTAAATACGAAGTTTTGTGTCTCGTCTAATGGTCTTTTCCCAAAGTATGGAATGGAGTGCTCCAATAGTTTTCCTACCTTTTGTAATTCTATCCTAGATCTCGTCTTTGCTGTTTCCTTGCTTATTGAAAATTACTCCTAAATATTTAACTTTACCAACGTTATTTATTGTTTCGTTTTCCAAAGGTAGGTTGTCGTTTTTATCACTGCCTACAATGAGGTATTCACATTTACTCAGATTTATTTTAAGACCCGCTAATGTATACTCTTCATTGAGTTTTCTAACCATATAACTCAAATCCTGCTCGTCTTCTGCGATTGCTACCTGATCATCCGCGAAAAAGAGAGTGTACAGGATACTATCACTAACTTGCAGACACATGTTCTTACATTTGCGTGTCCAGTCTTTTCGAGATTGGTCTAGATATATTTAAAATAAGGTAGGAGACAAACAACACCCCGGCCTGAGTCCCTTTGTAGTGTTAAAGGATTCAGTCAATGACGAACTTTGATTGCAGTATAATTTTCATTGTAATTTTGTTGGACGGCCCTAATTAATGTTGGTCTAATGTCGAACTTTTCCATTGTTTTCCATAACTGTGATACTGAGACACTGTCGCAAGCTTTTTCAATATCAATGAAAGCTATATGTGTTTCTCTATTTCGTTGGATCCGCTTTTCTAATGTTATTTTGAAAGTAAAAGGTTGTCCGTCGTAGATCGTCCCGTCCGGAATCCCGCGTGTTCCTCCGGTTGCTGATCTTCAATGTACTCTTCAATTAGGTTTCTAATAAATCTAATAAAAGAAAAGGCGATATTTCATGTTCACCAACCTAATATCTTTCTGGAATAATCTGCTATAACCTTACATAGCTTTAACAAATATTTTTTCATATGTAATACGTACTATTATATTTAGATAATATGTTATAGTTTAAGCATCTTTAAAATCTACCTACACTTAGGAATGTCATGTACATTTAATGTGAACGATATAGATTTATTAAAATGTAACACATATATTTACATATAAGTAAAATTTTATACATAAACTTGCAGTTCGAATCTATTCTTACATGGCCTTCGAAGACAGGTTTGAAAAAAAGGAAAACAATAAGATGTGTTTACCATTGAAAACAATCCAACCGATAAAGCAGATAATACCTAATAGTAGATGAATTAAAAGGAGACCTCAGGGCTCACGACTTTATAGCGGTCATTTCTACAATAGCTGCAGTATATCACATCGATTAAATACATGAAAATTTTTAGCACAAAAGGGTAAGGTTTCTGACGCAATTTCTAATATTAGATGGTGATTGAGGCCTATACACGAACTAAAATTGCTCCAGGGTTGAATAAAAAAGATATCACAAAGGTATCACATTGGTCAAATGCCGCGATTACAAAAATGTTGTTTGTTTAAGAAGGCCAATTCGTTAATATCCACTATTAATGACGACGCATACCGTCTCAAGTTTTTTTTAAATTTCATATTTTGTATCGCGCTTGTTTTGTGTTATAAAAGCAAAATGTTAATGCCAAATGATGAATTTAATCTAATTTTGATTCGTATCTGCGGTGATTTGTTCGACTGGACATCTGAACTCTGTGGTGAAATTTATAGATCGGCGCGATCGTGTTGCAATAAAAATTATTGTCGAGATTTCATAAACGAGGTCTCGCATTTATTTTCTAATTAGCTTTATTCAATAGGTGGGTATCGCTTACCGTGGCTTCTTTACATCGAAGAACATGTGTATACAGACAACTTATTACTGTAATGAATTTTTCAAGGCGGCTCCGAAGAATTATAAATGAGTGAATCATTTCAGAATTGTTATATAAGCGAACGGGTCCGTTATTTATGGTCCGACGTGATATAAAGGCGATTTACTTGTGGAAATATTGAATGAATAAGATGCTGTATTAAATAAGAAGGTTGTATTATGTTGTAGTATTGCTGAATAGCGACGAGTTACACCATTAGTTTCTTTGAATTTCTTTATGTATACATATTCAATGCTGAATTTGTATGTTTGTTTTCTATATACAACATCATTTCTTATTTGTGCATTTTGTTTTCTTTTTAAATGTCTATTTTTTTCTCGTATTGTTAGGCAATCGTAAATATCAATAGAAGATTTCTTAAAAAAACTCCATTTTGTTCGAAGGATATAGAAACATGTATAATAAATTCAATAAATTGCATACTTTGCTTTTTTAAGTCAATAAATTGTTCCAACAAATAATAGTACGAGTAACATTGTCAGGCGAACTCTAAGATTCGGAATAACACGACCATCTGTCTCTATTGCCATAATTATAAAATTTTACTGAAACTTTACACCTTGAAGAAAGAAAAATTATCAAAATATCCAAAGAAATTGCGAATATTTTGCAAATAATAAAACACACTACGTGGTAAATGGTTTCGACAATTGAAAAATGAACTGTATAGCTTGAGAAATTGTTTTTCGAGTACTTATACGTTCGTTACGAAAGGTAAATATATAATAATAATAATAACAATAATAATAAATAAAACAACATTGCAATGAGAGGAGAGAACTTCATTAGTTACAAAAAGTAGCATTTATAACTGGTATGGGTAACCTTTGCTTAGCTGAGGGCGTAATTTCGGGACTTAATCAGATCGCGGGCCGCAGGCAAGAAATAAGTAGGTAGTAGTGAATAAAGAAGCAACAAAAATTCACACATTTTATTATTTATTAATAATAATAGCATAATCAAACAAATAAAATTATATTAATACGAATTAATAAAAAAAGAAAAATCAAATGAAAATTAATGAGATACTTGAGTTTGAAGCTGAGAAACAAGATGATCAATATTGGGGTCAATATCAGTAATACATAGGCGCAAACTGTTTTCTAAATTAACATCTGTAAACTGAGTACGATGCCTATTTTTATTAATTTTCATTATTGAAAAAAGTTGCTCACATTTATACGTGCTTCCGAATGTGCAAATTTTTTTCGTGCGAAAACTCTCAGCTGTGGATATTTTTCTTCGGAAAGTAATGTTCTGTAAAATTCGCTTAGTTCCACATCATCAAATTTAGACTTCAAATATGAGTCCTCTTGAAGCTCGATCCACTTCATTTGTAGGTGAAACGGAGTATCTTCCACGTTACACTTACAAGGATTTGCAAAAATATTGAAAGTGCTATCCATATTCTTAAAATCGGGAAATCGATCAGTGAATTGCTCTGACAGTAGTTTCAGTTCTTCAGCATAGCGACCGTATTCAATGTTTTCGTGACTGGATAATGTTAAAAAATGAAAACAGTTTTTACTTCTCATTTGTGTTTCCCACAAGCGAATTTTGTTTTGAAAAGCTTTAAGATGACTGAACAGCTGATTTACCAATTGCCCTTGCTTTTGAAGCTTCAAGTTCAAGTCGTTTAAGTCTCCTGCGATGTCTACCAGGAATGCCAAGACAAGCCCAAGTTGGATCACTAATTTGCGGCAATCTTTTCTCTTTCATTTCCATAAAATCAGCTATTTCTTTTTTAAGGTCATAAAACCTTTTTAGCGTTTTACCTTTGCTTAGCCACCTTACTTCGCAATAATATGTCACATCATCGTGTCCTGAAGAGAGTTCATCCAAAAATGCTTTAAACTGATGATGTTAAAGACCGCGAGATCTAATGAAATTAATGGTATTTACTACCCCATCCATAACATTCTTCAGTCGATGGACTTAGAACACAATTTTTGTTGGTGCTAACTGGGTTGTGTCAGATAAATCTGTACTCTCATCCAAAGCAATCGAAAATGCTTGGAAACCAGCCAATCTATCGGTCGATGTTTTTTTGATATCACTAGCCATCATATCTATACGTCGAACAACAGTACGTCGCGATAAGCTCACTTTCTCAAGCTCTTTCTTCTTTTCTGGGTACAAAAGTTCTGCAGTATCTACTAGGCACTCTTTAACAAACTGTGCCTCAGAAAAGGACTTCGATGCTTTCGCTATTTTGGAACTAATTATAAAACTAGCTTTAACAACACTGTCTAGATATGATTTTTGTGAATGGAACATTTATTGCTGTTTCCCTAAATCGGTAGTGAGTTTTTTAATTTTATCCTTTCTTAACTGGACCGTGAGTAAATTATATTGAGCGAAATGCTTGCTGGAGTAATGTCGCTTAATATTGTATTCTTCTAAAACAGAAATTGTTTCATTGCACAAACACATAAGTTTACCACTATGCAAGATAAAAAAGTATTCATCAGTCCATTTGTCTTGGAATTGACGACATTCTGTGTCAACTTTCTTTTTTAAACCAGACTTGTTGATAGAATTTGCTTGAATGACACGCGCGCTGAGCGGTTTATATATTACCCCCAATAAGCAACTAGAATACTCTCGATCGTACGCAAATGCTTCAAGCGCACCGGGCGGCTTCTGACTCGATCCGTGGCGTTCCACTGCGTACACTTAAGAATATTATTTATCGATTTGGATTGATATCGTTATTTCAATTTTCTGAATCTCTCGCGGGCCGGATTGAAACTGGTGGAGGGCCACATTCGGCCCGGGGGGCAGGGGTTGCCCATATATGATTTATAAGATGAATACCAAATATAATACATACTCCCTAGATAGGAATAAAAAGCGGAGTAGGCTAATCCAAGGGACTGGTTAAGATAGCTAATCTCTCACTAAAATGTACCAGGAGTGAGCAAAACAATTGTCTCAGACTTAGTTCTAGTACTGCTGGTATTTCAAGGCGGATGCATTACAACTGCTAGTCGCAAGACCGATACTCTAACTATATTGTTCCAATGCCTATTCCACATATGTGTGCTGGTCCTATTATAGGATTCCTCACCGTAGAGTCTACGGTGTGGAGAACCTCTAGAACCTCTAGTGTCTACGGCGTAGATACTAGAGGTTCTAATCATTTGATTGCAGTGTAAACCTGATTACTATTTAAGGGATGCGGGCGCCCTTTTGTAAAGATTTCTCAGTGGAGTATAAATTCAGGGTAGAGGTAGAGGATACAATCGGCTCTCGGCGTGATTGTGGTAGAGAGGGAATGCTACCCTTACGTGGTGACGCTAAGGTATCTAATATAATATTCACAATACAAGGAAACTTTTTTTCCAATCGTTAACATCTGCAAGTCGCCCAATTCAACTAAAATCAAAATCTCAGAATAAAGACAATGTCGAATTAACAATTTCATTTAACAATGAAATTATGTCGATTAAAGCTTGAATTAGTACATTACAATTACTTAAACTTGTCATTTGACTTCTTGACTTCCGCGATCTTTGTCTATAGCTTTTACTCGGGTTTTGAGAACGGAACCGTCTACAGTAGTAGCAACTCTGAATACGGGCTCGTCAATAGTGGATTAAATTTTTACCGCGAAAACTGCATAATTCCTGTAGGGGTAGTTTTGGTGTTGATGTAAATTTATTAAAGTTTATTAACATATTGAAAATATTAAAAAAATTTTTTTTTACATTAGGCAATTTTATGCCGAATGCCTGAGGTTCGCTAATGAAAGTTTATCAAGCAAAACCTTTTCTCTCGTTTTCATAAATATTTCTGGTTAATACCATCCATAAACTTTTCATCAATGTATCATAAATTTAGATAGTATGCCACTGAAATCTTTTAATTAAAGGTTCGTTTTGCGCACAGGCATTAAAGTCTCCCATATTATAATGCATTAATCTTCAAGTTGAACTACTTTTATGAAACCGTAGAACTGTTTCTTCATAATTCGTTCGCATAATATATACCTAGTACTTATGCATATTAACAATAATAGTAGAAAAAATAACAGGGTTTATGTAAATATTTTAAATTTTATTATTGAATACAGGTAGAATTATAAGCATGTTTTTGAACACGATTTGAAAATAGATTATCAATCCAAGTATTGTTCTTAAAGTAGGAAATTCTACAACAGCTGAAAAATTTGCTTCATTCGAGGAGGAGGTTCGTTTCGTATGTGAACATTAAAGTCTTTACTTACTTAAAGAAGTTTACCTTCTTTAGTATGTTTTTGTTTCTATTATTATTAGACGTCTAGAGCTTCTGGTAATTAACAACAGTAATCGCAGCAATAATAACAATAGCAATG